>JAHWGI010000291.1:0-28802 GCA_029379305.1 Frankliniella fusca | reverse complement strand
AATGATAGGGAAGGGAAGGCCGGGAAGGCTAGATGGCTAGATATAGGGGGCAAAACAAGTTGATATGTAAGAAATTTAGATCATTCAAGTTGCAGAGGATATTCAGAAAAGGATATCAAAGGATATCAAAATAAGTGTTTGATAAAAGCAGTTTCAGAATGTTTTAATTGTCAGTCCATTAGGAAAATGTGTACACTACCTATATTGTTTCTTTTTTTAGGTAAAGATGTTACAGTGTTGTTCCTAAATAATGACTAAGTCCACCTTCTTTGAGAGTGATGCATTTGACACAACTAATGGGTTTCAGTAACAAAAAATATATAAAAAATTCTTTTTTAAAACAGGATGAGAAAACTACAATATAACAGAATGTTGATTTATAAATATAACAATAACACAATAATAGGTACAATAAAGTGGATATAAAAGTTAACAAGACGATCTTAATAATATTTATATGAAATTGGTCCATGGACTAGAGAGCCAGTCCACTGCTGATCCTACAATAGGTATATGTGAAACTGACTCAGTCTCTAAAGTTAATTTTACATCAGTTTCTACTTCATCTTCATCATGCCATGCAGCACCTTCTGCCCCTGAAGACTCATCTCGAAAGAGGCAAAGGAGTTCTTTCCCTCTTCTAGCAAGAACACAAGCTGGTTGAATTTTTGATAAAGGCTCTGAAAACATACCATGCACTAGCTCTTTGTGCTTTACAACACCCTTTATGGAAGCGAAATATAGGCCACATATTGAACATGTCCGATCCGCTAAATGAGGCAATACAGTAGGACAAAAATAATCATACGGTGTCTTCACAAAGTTCTTTTGAGATGGATTTATTTGCAATGATAAACGAACAAATAAGGGGCAAAATTTGGCGTGGCTCCCTCTTTCAGTCGCAACCAAGCCTGAAGAGCTTTGCCACAACTTACATGGAGGAGGGAGGAAGCCTTCTGGTAAAATACACCGTAAACTACTTCTGAGCATACCACAACAATCTGGATTGCCACATTTAACAATCTGGAGGAGGTATTGTGATTCTCTCACATGTCTACAATACCAGTCAGCATTTTCTTCTATTTGAGTACTCCACTGAGGTCCAGAAATTTGTTCAGCAAATACCACATGGCCATCTATTACAGTTGAGCTCCATACTTCAGCTAAAATTCTACTGGCCCCTACAAAATTTTCTACTTCTAATTCTTTGTTCACAGATCGACCTTCATCATCTAAATGACTTCCACAACGATCATGCGGAATTACAAGATCAGTTAATTGTTGACTAAGAGTAGCTAATCTTCTTTCAGTACGGTTTTGTCCATTCTGTCCTGGTGCATCATTCACAAGAAAGAGAGCATCTAAGTCATAGTCTCTGAAATGTTTAATGGCAACTGAAATTTGTTTGGAATAATGAGCACTTTCATCTGGTCCACCACTAACAGCTAAAATAATTACAGGCTTAACAGCGCCATGATCATTTTTAGCCATATTGCGGAAAGCATCTAAATGTAAGAGTCTGTCAAAGTCAGAGGCATGAGCATCTGCTGTAGGTGTTCCTTGACTTCCTGTCCTTATGGCAACATAAGTGGGACCAGAAAATTGAACAGCTTGAGCATCACCCATACTCTGACTATTAATCACTATACCCCCATAAATAGAGGGAACTAACTTTTGTTGATCTGCAAGTAGAGATTGAGTGTCAGGAAAACAAACATTGTACTCCATTCGCATTAGAAGGGGAGCTTGTTTGCAAGGGGCAGTCATTCCCAGTGAAACTCTTGCTCTATGGTCTTGAGTTAAATAAAACACTTCCTGAGGTCCTAGGATAGAGGCAAGAGAATCCAAGTAATTGAGAGTAGCAGCACAAAATTCTTGATCAGGGTGGCCTTTCTGTGCCTCTTTAGTATCATTTAAAGTGACAGGCACGGTGGCCACGTGTCTTTTCCCTTCTCTAGTATTAGCATTTTGAGGCTGTAGGCGAAGATAAGTGGCACTTCTAGAGATAGAAAACCCTGCTTTGAGAAGCTCTTGATGAAGAGAGTCCAAAGTCTTGCAACTTCTAATTTTCTCAGATTTGTGTTTCTCCTCCTCAGACTTTCCGGACACAGCAATATCTACAATAGCTTTCAAAAGTTCAGGTTGATTCTCCTCCAGCCTTGGGCGTCCTGGTCCATCGCGTATTTTAAGTTTGACAGCCATTCCTGGATTTTCAGCACAAGCTGCCTTTATTTTAGTTTTGAAAGTCTCTCTGAATTTTTTCTGTCTCTGAGCATTGCGTTCCTTTTTACTTAATGCCTTTCTTTCTTCATCAAGTTCCATTTTCACCATTCTAATTTTGCTTTCTAACTCATCATTTCCAGTGCCACTTGCTTCTTTCCGCTGGTTAAGGCTATTCAGTTCTGCTTCAAGGGCATAAATTCTTTTCAGGGAGGTTTCTTGGGAAGGCTTGGTATATTTTCTCTTTCCATGCATATTGAGCTCATCTTCACTAGAACATTTCTCTTCATCCATAATGTTATGGGAGTCAACATATTCTTGAGATGTATTGACAACAGTATTACTAGAGACCTGCAAACAGAGGAAGCACATTAATTGCTAATGTTTGACAAAAGAATTAGGGCGGTTCCAATGAGGAATGTAATGTTGTCACTTTTACTCCAAAGCAAAAGGTGAAAGGCATCCAATGTTTTTGTGAAAATCAATCAAAAACAATGCCTGGTTTTAATCGCAACTGAAGAAGTATATTATGGAAAAAGAGTATACTCTCTAGCTAAAGTTATAAATTGATTTGTGATTGTTGACATTTTACATTGTTTACATCCTGTGAAGTAATTGCTTGAATGTTGTATAACTTGCTTGTTCTATTAATGAAACAAATGAAAAGACGTAAAAAGAAATATTCTTTTAAAGTCATTTCAAAGAGTGATTGTTAAAGAGACATGTCACTCTCATAATATGACAGCAGGCAAAAGCTATTGGAGGTTAAGTTTATTCTTCCAATTCCCTCAAGACCCTATTTGGACCATACTCACCCTCGCTCCTGACAGGCTCCTGGTACTTCTTAATCCCCCGATGTTACCGTTGTTGTTTGCCTCAGAGAGATACGCCTCAATTCGCCGGTTAATGGCCCCTTCAAAAATGACCTGGTCCTGGTACTGAGCGCGCACCCGCGTCCACTCCTCGGTGGCCTCCGCGGCAGCTGTCAGAGGAGGCACCGTGGGATCCTTCTTCTTGTAGGCGTCGAAGAAGCGACGGTACAGCATGCCCATGCCCATGTTGGACGTCATGTTGACGTTCCGGCCCTTCCTGGCGCCCCCGCCTCTGCGCCTGGCGCTGAATCCACTGACGACGCCAGAGCGCCAGCGCTGTCGTCTGTCGCCGTCGTCTGCACCCTCGTCTGCTTGCAGCAGGGTGCAGGGTGCAACCCGTGTAGCAGTGGAGCAGAACACGGAAATGCTTTCTCTCCGCGCAGGCAGCAATCCTAATCCGATCCTGTTTTTAATATAAAAATACGTAAAGAGAGAAAAGGAATTTAATGAATGCAGCAGTGGAGAACTCGACGAGTGTCAGATCTGTACTTTGCGCTTTGCGGGTATCACTGGGAGAGGCTGACTATGAAAACGCTGTCCATCCATCACTCTTTCTCACCTGCATAAAATCACCACAAGAGCCGGAAAAATTGGAAAAAGTATTCCCACAGTTTCCCTCCAATCCACTGTTACGTAACGCCTCCACAGGCTGCCACCAACGCCGGGGTCGGACTTGGAGCGCACGTAACGCCCCTCCCCCCCCCCTTTTCCCCCGATCCCTTTCCCCACCAGCCACATCTTTTATTTTTTAAAGTTATTTTTTTTCCTCGAATCTTCCCTTTGAGATGAGCGATTTTTCCATGAGGAAGTCACATTTCTTCTGATTTCTTCACGGAATCAATTTTTACTCTGCTGTGTGGTCGTTGGAAATGGTCGTTCCCTTTTCCAGAGTACTCATCAGCACCCTTAATAAGGGACAGCATTACCTGTATTTCCGCAAGCCTATTTTTCATATTCTCTTCGCAATAGGTTACTGTGAATGAGAGATGGTTCACATCGTTTATGTGAAATCAAAGATTCGATGTAAACAAGCGTACGAAAATAGCAGAAGCTGCGTGCCTTAAAGAAAAGTCTCAATTCGAAATTCCCGCCTGAAAAAGCCAAAGTTTGTTTCTTTCTTCTTTTCCCGATTCATTCTCGATTTAAAGAAAACTGGTACAGGGTTCTGATATCTGATTTTCAGCCTCCCGAAATTCGGTACATTGGATGGTAATGTAGTGTAGAGAGTCAGTAAAACTAAAGATTTCGCCTTTTCCCTTTGCCTATAACCCTGGTTGACATGGGATTCCATGACCATTTGAAGTACGAGGAAAGACTAATAGCCACAACAACAGCAGAAGTCAAATGAAGTGTAGTGTTGCAATATTTTGTGCAAATTTTAGGCTTTAAATTCAACTAAGACCAGTTGTATGACTTTAAGAGCATCCTACTTCAAATAATCTGTGGAGTAAATGTCAAAAGTATGTACTTTTCTACTTTTGAATTACTTGGTGGTATAGTGATTGACCATTTGAAGTCAGAGCCTGGGAAGGTTTTGATAAAAAGTGATAAAAAACTGTGGTAGAGGCCTAAGATATATTCCGTGTGCTAAGTTTCTAGCGACCCTTATAGTTTTATTCCTTTCCTTTCGAAATGGTTGCCTGTGCTTAATCTACTGTTGTTTCTAACGGTACTCATCCGTACAAAAGGGTCAACGGGTTAAGCAGAAGTAAACAAGACAACGGATTGGGGTGCTAATCCAGCCCAGCTGTTGATAACAACATGAGAAGTTGGCCCGCTATCTAGTGCTGCGCTGACACATACTTTAGTCATGGGTGCCTCCACGCCGTCATCCATCTCCACGTCCAGCTTGGCCTCCACGGTCAGCACGCTGGCGGGTGGTTTGGCCCTCAATGCCACTGCTGCCGTGGTGGGCAGCCCTACAACACCTCCAGCACACCCCAGCCCAGCAGTTCCTGAGCAAACACCCCCAATTTTCCTGCAGACGAAAGCTGCGCAGGTTATTGCAGGAGTGTTTGTGTTTATTGCGCTGTTCCTTACGTGCCAACAGGTAAAGTAGTTGTGCTCCATGTATGTTAAATGGGACATTGACCCCAATGCAGCCTTTTGCACTCTTGACCTTGCAAATAAACTTCCCTTAAGTATTGTTTGTGAAGCTTTTTCGAATGAGCAAATCTTTGACCAAGTTTTTTTTCTTCTCAGATTTATCGGCACTTGCGATGGTACACCAACCCAGCAGAACAGCGATGGATTGTTAGAATTCTGTTCATTGTACCAATTTACGCCCTTCATTCATGGGTCAGCTTGTTGTTTTTCAACTCTGAGAGCTACTATGTGTACTTTTTTACCATCCGAGATTGCTATGAAGGTATTACTTTTGACAAAAACTCAAACATTACCTGTTAAACTGTATCATAAAAATTTTAACAATTTCTCTGTGTCTTCTATTCAGCTTTTGTCATTTACAATTTCTTGAGCCTGTGTTACGAGTATCTCGGAGGTGAAGGCAATATAATGAGTGAAATAAGAGGGAAACCTATTAGGTAAGGAAAATCGATACAATGAAACTATTTAACAATTCTATTAATTCTATTTTTTCTTTGACAATCATATTGATCATAAAATTTTTTAAACCAGGTCGAGCTTGCTTTATGGAACGTGTTGTCTGGTTGGAAAAACGTACACCATTGGCTTCCTCCGTTTTTGCAAACAAGCTACTTTGCAATTCTGTCTTGTGAAACCATTGATGGCATTTGTCATTATCATCCTTCAATCATTTGGCCATTTCCATGATGGTGATTGGAGGTGAGTTCAGTTTCCAGTCATCTGCAGTCTTCTTTAGACTTCACTTGATTTCTATTGCTGAACAACTGATTTACAATATTTGATTAACATAATTTTCAGTCCTGACGGTGGTTACCTATATGTCACCATAATTTACAACATCTCAGTTAGTCTTGCCCTTTATGGCTTATTCCTATTCTACTTTGCCACACGTGACCTCTTGACTCCATTTGAGCCTGTACTGAAGTTTTGTACTGTCAAATCAGTCATTTTCTTCTCATTCTGGCAAGGTAAGTTCATGTGCAATCTAATTTTATTCAACTGTGTAATGATAAGTGCAGTCAAACTTGTACCGTCACACATTTTATGGTTTAGGTGTGCTCTTAGCTGTTTTGGAGAAGGCAGAAGTAATATCACCAATTATTGCTGGAGACGTTCAACACATCAAAGCTGGTACAGTTTCAGCAGGCTATCAGAACTTCCTGATTTGCTTAGAAATGTTGGCTGCTGCTATAGCCTTGAGGTATGCCTTTCCATATCACATTTATGCTGGCTGCATTAGTGATGGTAGAGGCCGTTCAGTGACTATGCAAAGCATTTCCAGCAGCCTAAAGGTAAACCATATCATTGTATTTTATCTTTTATCCTTTTCATAAGATTTCATATGGTTTCATGGGTGTTAAATGCCTTTACTCACAGGAAACAATGAACCCTAAAGACATCATGACTGACGCCATCCATAACTTCCATCCCCAGTATCAACAGTACACACAATACAGCTCTGGTGAGTATCCTGATATTTCGCTGTAGACTTTACCCAATTTCAGCAATACTCAATCTTTTGAGAGAAATGAGTTCTTGTGAAATCAATTCCACTCATCTTACAAACGTTAAGTAAGCCAGAATAGCTTTGCTAGGGAAAACCCTTTGTAGTATTTGCAGTTGTTGATAACAAAAAGTCCATTCATCATGGAGACTACCAGCCCCAAAGGGTAAGCATCAAATGTGGTCCCAATTGTTGAGCAAAAAGTTACCATCTTTTTACATCTTTGTTGCTCAACTTTACCCTTTTACATACTGAATACTTACTGAATTATGTGATAGGATGTCTTCCTTAGTGTTTTCTTCTGTACATAACGCTAGTCCTGTTAGCAAATGTAGAGTAATCAAGGAAAAATTTCTTTAGGTTTCAGTTCACATTTTTTCTCAATTGCTTTTTGGATGAATTTTTATTAGCAAATTTTGGCTTTTTCATGATAAAATTATGACTGCGTATTTCATTATGTCAGAATTTTAGCTGTAGGATTTTGCTTTGTCCCTGTTATGTCTGTGAAGGCTTTTACTTTTGCATGGATTTTTGCTGTTCTCTTTGCATAGGAAAGTATAAATTAGTAGAGTGGGTTTTAAACTACAGTGCTGATTAATTTTTAATGCCTTGATGTTAATTGGTAATATTCTTTGTGATTTTAAGTTTTACATTTGCTGCCTCTCAAGCATTTGTTGCCTTTTTTCCTACCCTCTTATACTTTTCTTTCATGTATTGTTTTTCTTTTGCAGAATTGAATTCAAGTCAATCGTACGAAAAGCTTTAAGCTCTCTGCTTGCGGCCGCGACTACGTTTGCATCTTGCATGACCACAGGGATCATATCTTCAGCTAGTAAATTAGCTTTGAGGGCCATTTATGCCATTATATTTATTGAGCCTGTTACAACTACCTCACTCGAGGCATCAATGAATTAACTCTATAGACTTATGAGGAAAATTCCGAAGGTTTTGACAAACAGTGTTAGTAAATTATTAAAATTTTTGTATTTGGAAAGGGTAAGGGCTTGCCCAAATCTCAAAAACTCAATTTGCTTTTAATTCCACATTTTGATTAATTAATCAATTAATACAGTATTTGATCTTACTCATGAGGAGCAGGAGACTATTTCCCCCGCCTTTTTTGAAGAGAAAGCTGGTATTACTTAACCTATTTGACCCACATTTCCTGATATCTGTGTCAGCATCCTGTTTTATTTTCCTAGTGAATTACCACAGGAGAGTTATTTTATCTACTTAAACTTATGGTAAATGTTGGATATTTTCTTGGCAGTGTAAAAAATTTCTATTAAGTATTGTGGTCTATATAATAGACTTTTAGTATCTAAAACAGGGTATGCTGAAGGAATATCACGTTCCATTAATTGAGGGTATTGTATTTGTTTTGAGAAAGATCCAGTAATTGTTCCATTTTCTTTAAAGAAATTAAGTTACCATTTTGTATTGACTAAAGTATTAGACATATTCGACCATCAAGGCAACTGAGGTGTCACCCCTGCTATCACATAAATAGATGCCACAAAACAGTCATTGAAAAATGATGACTGCCTGTAATTTTTTTCTTTTCTTTTTTCTGGTTTTAAACTGAAATCGGAGAACAATTTTAAGCCTATTATGACATAATGTCATTATTGCTAGAATATAGTTGTTTAAATTACAGCTTTAATTTTTTACATTCTTAACTATTATGTACTTAACTTGGGGAGGAAACGGGTTGTCTATACACTATTTCTATTCTGAATCCTGACATTTCTCAAAATTTAGAAATGTGTATGCTCAAAAAGCAGTACTGTGTAATGTAAACCACATAAGTGATTCTTTCTTTGCCTTTTGAGGAAAATTTAAGAAAAGGCCATCTCAAAGTGCTTTGGCTGTAATGTTCAAAGAACAAAGATAGGATTATGTGGCCCATTGCCTATTTACAGTATTTCTGCATTTTTAGCTTCTTTTACTTACTGTGTATTTGCTTCTAGGTTCTGAACTGGGGTAAAGCTGGACAAAATATTGTGCAATCTGGGTATAAATTAGTGTGGCTTTTGCTGTGTGAAGACATTTTATATGAAGTGTGTGATTGCCAACGGATTTTGAAATCCTAATTGATTTTTAATTGGTGCTAGCCTCTTGTGAGTGCATGACCGCATGTTATTATCTGTCATCTTAGAAAAAGTACTGGTAGATGTTGCATATGGCATTGTGTTGAGATTTTGTTTTCTTTGTGAGGAAAAACAATTTTTGCCCAACGAAGTTTAGTTGATTAGTTCTGTTTTGTGTTTTAAAAGACAACTACTCTTTTGTATGATGCTGGTAACCACTAATCTTATACTGTATTTTATAAGTGTGCTACCTGTTCACCTCTCCAGATATTCAAATTGTACTTATCGACCCATCATTGTTGAACTAACAAAATTTTGCCATATGTAAAATCTGTGAGTATGACAATTCAAATCTAGATTTTAAAGTAATATTTTCTTTTGTAGCAGCATACTGTAATTATTATAGTGTATGCTTGTTCTAGATTTGTGCATGTTCAGGGAGAAGTATTTTGTCTTCATATGTACTTGATTGTGATGAACTCTGTGAATTGTTAGTTTTAGTTCTTTTTTATGTTTTGAAGTGCCTTTCCCTTAAAATATACACTTGTCAATAAAATACCACTATCTTCATTAACATATAGTTGGTCTTCATTGTCACATACCACAACATTGGTTTTTGGATTGCAGTTGATGTGAAATTGAGACACTGATTTTCTTAAAATAGACTATGTAGATTGCATACTACTCAATGCCCTGGTTGCCATTGTTCTATCATTTTTCAGGGCTAAAGAAACTCCAGAATGTTGTATTTATTGCCATCTGTTAAAACTTTACCTCATTGTTCCAGGTGGATCTCATGGCCCTAGGGGAATGCGCATCAACAGTTACGATCCAGACGAAGCACCAAGTGAGCAGCAGGGGAAGTCGAGTTACGGAGGTCAAGTCAACAGCCAGCGAAGCAAACCCGCATCTCAACGTGTTGCTACAATCTCTAACCAACACAATGAAAAGACTATGCTATTGTCTTCTGATGATGAGTTTCAATGAGAGTTTTCTTGCTTTGCTAAGCTTGTAACTTAAACTTTAGCATTGAACTTTTAACTAAATTCCTTTGTTCCCTGCAATCATGAATTCTGAAAAGATTTTGCTTCCTCTTTTAAACATTGTAGCTAAGGTTGGCATGATGGTACCTAGTTGATTCTTTATTCTAATTTGAAAGGAAAAAAAAATCATTTTGAGAATGTTTTTTTGTTTTGGAAGCTTAACAAGGATCAAAGACTTTAAGAGGTTGTTTTACCTGATGTGCCTTTGTTCCACTGAGTAGTTTGAGATCAGCACTGCTCCAAAACATAACTACTTTAAAACACTTTTTCCTCTTTCTCTTAATTTTTTTATCACATTATTGCATAATCTAGCCGTGCATGAGACTGAAACAAAATTGACTTTTAAGTGTTTGTTTTATGAAAAACCTGATACTTTCTTGCAGAAAATAATATCAAAATCGGATAAGAAAATTCTTATCCTAATTAATCCAATTTTATGACTGCAGCTGTGGTCATAATGCCTGATGCTAAGCTCTTTTTTCTTTCTTGATTTGTTAAGTACTTATTTATAATTTTATCTTTCCCGGTTCTGAATGCTGAACATACTCAGCTTTCAGATATAAAAAGAAATAATGAATTGGTGTGGATTAGTATGTTCAACAAGTCAATTTATGTCTGTGTTGTTAACTGGTTTTATTGTTATTTTTAAAGTATTGATAAAATCCACAGGTTTTGCTTTGTTCTCCATCCTTCAGGTTTTTAAGTGTCAACGGCACAGTAGCTGGCTTCTGGCTGAGTGACCATGGACCATGGGTCACTTCCCTCTCTTTAATCCCTCTCATATTACCTCAATCAGTCCAATTCTGAACCTTTTGCTCTCTCAATTTTTTTGTATGAACATAATATGTGTCATATTCTCAATATACCTTGCTGCAGTTGAGTGTTCTGTAACATGTTAATTGGCTGGTAAAGAGGAAGAAAGTGTGTAAAATGCTTCTGAGTAACCACAATGCTTCATTTGATTTTTATTGTTTTGTAGGGCGAAGGATTTCCTTGTGGGCTAGTCATTCTTACTTTTTGTTTACTTTAACTAGGTATACAATTTTGTTGATTCTGTTAGAGAAGGATCTTGTGGATCATTGGAGTTACTCGGAATGTTGATGTGATTGTTAAAGTTATTTTTCTATTCGTACATAGAGTTCTATGTTGTGTGAAAGGTGGGTAAAATGGTTGATGAAGATTTTAAACTCATCACAAGAACCTCGCTTAACATTAAACCAAACATATATTCAAATGATGAATTTTGAGTTACAATTAATTCATCCATTCACAATTCTTATGAATATGTTGCTTTTATGTGTATAAAATGTTACTAATTTAAGTTGTGATCAACTTTGGGACAGCCAGCTCCCTCCTAGTTATGCCAAAAACTAGAGATTTGTCGGGTGAAAGTTGGGGGTATAGTTTCTTCTCATGTTTTCTTTGTTTTCTCCCCCTTCTTGTGTTTCTATTGGGAGATGTTTATTTTCATGACATATGTGATAAGTATTTTTCCTAAGGGAGGAAAGTTTCTAGTTTTGAAACTCCAGTTTTTAATTACTTGTTAAATATTTTTTTGTTATAATGACCTCTGATCTTTACCACATTTTTATTAATGTATTGACTCTGATTTTTCAGTTCATCGCAGTCTATTGTTGATTATTTTGGCTATGACCAGTTGTTGGTGATTGGTCTAATACTATTTAAGAAAAACCAATGCCCTTTCTGCCTTTGTGGATGGCATTCTATTTCCTGTGATTTCGAATTTAGTACAAGTAGTTTGATCTGAGACTAATGTTTATTTTGCAAAACTATTGAACATTCAGTTTTGCTTAGTAACTCCTTTTTTTATTCTTTTATTCCAAAGCTATGATTATCACGCACATACTTGTTTTCTTGTTTTATGTGATTGCGTGGTTTGTTCTTTTCTCTTCTGTTGAGATTATATTTTTCTATGGTTGGACCAGGAAATAAGGCGCGGGAACTGAGATATGAAAGTATAAATTTTAAGATTGGTACTGCGGAAGAATAATGTATCTCCTTATGATATAACCATTCCAGTATACAGAAGAAAATGTTGTGCTTCTGATTTTATACTGTAATAAGCAATCCCATCTACAGTGAAACTGAAACTTTCCATTTCATAGCTTTTGATCATTCCATGGTGTTCTCAACAGTGAGGTACATTGGCTCTGGCTCAGAGCTCAGCTCTTAATGCCACAAATTATTTTGCCTGTGCCTATATTTGCAGACACTGAAATGAAAAATAATGTGTAGAGACATCCCAGTGAGAAACGACATTCCTAGCAATATCGGAATGATGGCATTATGATGTCACATGTTTAGAGAAGGCACACTTTTTGTATCATTCGCAACAGAAAACTGTGCCTTCTTTCTACATGTGATGTCTCTAAATTTGCTAAAACAATAATATCTCACTGGAGTGGCGCTCGGTGGGACCAAGTTCTGTACAATCATGCGAGAGAGGATTCTCGGTTTTCTAGCCCTTGAGAATGTTAAAGAGAAAATACGAAGAAAATTTGTCCACACGGTTTTCTTTTGTTACACCATTAGTCACTGGAGAAACATTCCAGTAAGAGGATATTCACAGTTTCAACAAAAAGTGTTAAAAATTGCTCCCAATGTCTCTCTCCCACAAAACAGCAGAACGTGGGCCCATCGGTTTTAATGCACACCTCTCACTTCAGAGTGTGGGGGAAATAACTCCATGGTTTTTATCCACATTACCTTTAGGAATGTGATGACACCTAATAAAGGCAATAGATAGCTATTTAAGGACCATAAGGGAAGAGAGCGCCGAACCTTGCGTCTACCTAGTCTAGCCTGACTCGAAAGATGAATTAACCTGAGAAAGATTGTTTTGTTTATAGATCAGGGTATAATAGCTCATAATAACTTTCCATGATTTTGTTTAACAGTTATCACATCTTGTTGACAGAAATGTGATTGGCATTTAAATTTGCATAGTCTCATTCCTCATTATAATGTATATTACATCATGGACAGTTTTAAAGTGCAAATAAATTAAGTGTGAATTAAAAGACATGAATAGTTATTCATTACTTTTTTAAGACAGTTCTCCACATCCTGAAATGATTACCTTCTCTGTAGGTGCACCACCTTTGCTTCCGTATTTCTATCAAAAGAAAGAAAAAACAAAGGTAGTCAATGTGAAAAAAGTTGAATAGTTAACTTCCATAACTGAAAGAAGGAAAATTACTTTACCTCAATTCTCTTCAAGACATCTAAACCACTAATAACATGACCAAACACTACGTGTTTATTATCTAACCTGTATAAAAAAAGATGCTGGGTGAAGATAAAATGAAATCGAAAGAAAGATAAATTTTAAAGACAGGACAAAAGACAGAAAATACCAGTCAGTTTTTGCAGTGCACAGGAAAAATTGAGATCCGTTTGTCCCTGGTCCTGAATTAGCCATGGACAACGTTCCTGGTCCAGTATGTTTAAGATCAAAATTTTCATCTTCAAATTTCTTCCCAAAGATAGACCGCCCTCCTGTTCCATTGTGGTTTGTAAAATCTCCACCTTGACACATCTTAAAATCGTTAAGAAAAATAGCTGAAGAGCAAATCACGTGTTATTTTAAGAATATCAGTAAGGAACATTGGCGATGATAGAGCACAGAAATGAAAGGATACAAATCCTGGAATAATACGATGGAATGAACTCCCTTGGTATCCAAATCCCTTTTCATGTGTGCAAAGACATCTAAAATTTTCAGCAGTCTTCGGGACCACATCTGCTCGTAACATCATAATTATTCGCCCCAAACCAGTCTTTCCAACTTTAACATCAAAGTAAACTTGAGGATTTTTGGTCTTTTTCTTTTCTCCAGCTTCACTCTATAAACAGACAAAAGGCATAGTTCAATGTAGCTCTGGCGATGGGGGCTTAACATCACAGACAATAAAAGAAGATGGCTAACCTTATCTTTGTCTGCAGTACTCGTACTTTTGTCATCTGATTCTGTTTCAAGAGTCTCACCCGCATGCTCTTGGAGCCATTTGTCCTCCGACCATACAGGTTTTGAAGACCCTTCCTTTATTCTCTGTGGCTTTGCAATATTAACTCGAATAGTTCGTCCAAAAAGTTCTGAGTCATTCTGTAAGCCAAATAAATATAAAAGAAAGATAAATTAAAATTATAATAGACATCAACTGAAATATTCATAAACCAACAAAATTGCACCATATTATCAATTGCAGCAGCAGCATCTTCCGCAGCTTCAAATTCTATGAATGCAAATCCACGATGTTTTTCTGACTCATAATCGAGAGGTATCTGAACATCTACAATATCACCAAACGGTATAAAGGCAGCATGTAATACTTTTTCATCAACTTCTTCTGCAAGACCACCTGTAAGTCAAATTTCATGTAATTCAGGGTGAAAACTCTAAGCAACTTATCCTAGTAATCAAAATCTACGAAGTAGAATTTCAGAGTATACATAAAAATGTATAGTATTCCACTGACAATGCAAGATTACGATGAACTCTTCATAAAATTAATAAAATTAAGACTTAACCTGCATCCTAACCTAACATCAACTCGACAATTTAAGTAGGAGAACACTCTCAGTTCACGCAACATACTACACTAGGCCTCAACTCATTACCATACATTCAGATGAAATTATACTAACCGACATAAATGGTTCTTTTTGGATTTGACATGTTTCTATGGGGGTAAGGTACTTCGGCGAGACCGGCTGCAACCGGCGATATAGTTTTGTTGTTGTTTATGATTGGCGCTCGAACGTTTCAGATGCGTAGCGTAGCGCTACTAGCGCCACCTTTGCGAGAGATGGCTGGAACTGCTCTCCGGGCGGAGAAATTGAACCGGTCGCACAGATGTCAATCGGTGGACAAGGGGCCTAGTCCGCTATTAATCACCAACTTAAAGGCCGCTGTAAAACTTTTTTGTATAGGTCACTCCAAAAAGTCATTCTAGGTTCAAACATACGGGTACGTAAAGTAAGGTTCAAGTCTATGTCCAAATAGACGTTATTTTCCAAAGAATTTTTCATCCAAAGAACACCGTTGTCATCTTCTGGCGTAGGGTCTCTGGAAAATTGCAGGCCGAAAATTATATTACACCTTGGCCCAAACAACAGGCTTCATCCGCATCGCTATCCTGAATCCTACCCTTGTTTAATAAAGTTGACCCACAAAGAAACTAGACGGCGCTGAGTTAGTATTTCCGGCGAATCACCCGGGAGTGGCACTGGGGGAAGTACCTTCATGTTGAACAAGTATCCGAGTTCATCTGCATGGCCAACTCCTAAATAACACAAAAAGAAAAAAGAAAATCTCATTAAGCACGAAAAGAAAATGCTTGTAATGCTGCTCACCTGGAATAGCAGTGCCCAACAGCCGTTTCAGAAATCCTAGTCGACCGTCGAATGAGAATCGGTACATGTAAAGAGGAGAAGAGGACCAGCGCAGGTGCAGAGTGGCAGCCTCGCGCACACCGATGTTGAAAATTATATCCGAGTACAGCTGAGGAGGAGGAGAGAAGTAGGCAGGTGGGGAGAGGGAGCACTGCAGGGGGCAAGCTGCCGGGACTCACGTCCAGGAAGGTTGACAGCGTCCTCATGGAGATTCTTTGCCTGCCGAAGAAAAAGCCGCGAATGAGATGGGCGGCTCGGCGAACTTGGACCGCGCTCGGCTCCCGGTGCCGGCGCCACACGTAGGGCAGGTCGCGAACGACCAGGCTGAAGTCGAGATCGAAGCGCCGCAGCAGCCGGGCCAGCTCCCTGGGACTCTTCCCCGTGAGCCAGAGCAGGCCTTCGCGGGAGTTGACCCCGAGCATCGTGGGCACACTCTGGAGTGAGGCGTGACCGCAAGGTCGCAAGTAGAATAAGTAGCACGCCGTAGCACGCTCATTTACAAAGAAGGGGGAAAAGCTCATTGTGATGAATGTACCTTGAAAGTACCGTCCTTCAGGATACTTAGCGGATCTCTCACGAGGAAGCGGCCCTGTCTAGGGTCGCTCGGTAGCAGGTCCTCCACCACGGGAGCCCACCGCAAGGGCTGCATTCCGCCACCTCCAAAGTTCTGACGGACAACCCGAAGGTGTGAACTCGTCTCTGAGGCCGTCAGGCCGTCAGGTCAGACCAGTGGAGCGGGCGGGGCGCGGGGCGGGCAGCCCGTGGCGGGCGGCGCGGCGGACGGGTTCAAGGCCATGTCTGTGTCACACGCCACCCGCGCCCGCCGCGCCTCCCGCTGGAGCCCTCTCCCTTCTGCCCCTCGCCCTTGAGCTTAAGGTCAGCGCAGGGGCGTCCCCGGGCCCGGGGAGGCTCCGAGCGCAGTAGTACTACCGCGATGGACTTGATCTCGCTGCCAGCGGCCACGATGTGCTCGACCGGAAACTTCTTCAAGAAGCGCACGAGGTCGGCGGGGTGGTGTGGATCGGTCCCCCGCGGCCAGCCCAGGGAGTGCGCCAAGTCCCGCAGCGCGGCGGTGGGGCGCTCCTGGAGGGCCCAGGGCAGGGCGGCCACCCCGCTGCTGAGAATCAGCCTCTGGAACAGGTCTGCGGCGGGGGCGGGACGGCGTTGAGAGACACGCTGGTGCTGGTGGAGCTTTGGCCTGGCCGGTGCAGAGGCACTCGCGCGCCGCGCACCCACCTCGCCCCGCCACCATGGTCTGCAGGTGCGCGCTGACCGCCCCCGCACTCTCCCCCCACAGCGTGACCCTGGTGGGGTCACCGCCGAACCCCAGCACGTTGTCGTGCACCCACTGCAGTGCGAGAGCCTGGTCGCGCAGACCCATGTTGCCCGGCGCCCCAGAGTCCGGACCGCCGTACAGGAACCCTAAGCCGGGGAGGGGCGGGGAGTGGTGGATAAGGTGTCAGGTTGCCCCGGACCACGCCGCACCCGGCCCTGCCCACAAGTACCGAGCACGCCGAGACGGTAGTTGAGCGTGACGACGACAACGTCCTGCTCGAGGAAGAGGTCGGGGCCGTACTCCTCGGCGGAGCCGTCGCCGATGAGGAAGGCGCCGCCGTGCAGCCAGACCAGCACGGCGGATGCGTTGGGCGCGGGGGCGGGGGGCTCCCCCGGCTCAGGGCCCCGCTCGAGGCAGGCGGGCGCGAGGCCGGAGGTGCCCTCCACCCCCGCCGACGCACAGACCCCCGACTTTGCCTCCGGCTCCGGCTCCAGCTCCGGTTCTTCCTCCAGCTCAGGGACGAACACGTTGAGGAACAGGCAGTCCTCGCGTTGACGCAGGGCGCCGCGCACCAGCGCGAGCACGAGCCTGGGCAGGTGCAGCAGCCAGTCCCGCACCAGGGCGGCCGAGGGCACGCGGCTCTGCGGACCACAAGCACTTTGCACACACTGCAGAAACGAATCCTGCGGTCGGACGGAACAAAGCGCGCAGCGCGCAGCGCTCACCGGGCAGGTGACGAAGAACGGGTGCGCGCTGGGCTGCGGACACATCGGGCCTTCCCGGGTGGCGTCGCGCTCCCCACGCCACGGCTCGGCAGGCTCAGGGAGCTGCGGGGCGGGGCAGGGCGGGGCGGGGAGTGTCATCAGTCAAGTCAGAGCTACCCCGCCCGCCCCGCCCCGCCCGCCCCACACCTCCCGCGACCGTTTCTTCTTACCGCGAACCGCAGCTCGCCCTGCGGGGCACGGGCGTACGGTATGCCCTGGAACGCGCGGAACCGGCGACCCCGCTGCGTGCGGCACCAGGAGCCCCGCACCGCCCCGCCGTGGGAGAGCCAGGATAAGGGCGCTGGGGGGGGTAATCACGTGACATTCATGGTGTGACCGGGCCGGAACTCGAGAGGAGGCAGTCGGCAGTCACAACCGACCTGGTTCATTCGGCGGGGTGAAGGTGCCTTGGGACCAGATCAGGAGCACGGCCGCGGCCAGCAGCAGGAG
The DNA here is from genome assembly GCA_029379305.1 of Frankliniella fusca. Classification (NCBI taxonomy): domain Eukaryota; kingdom Metazoa; phylum Arthropoda; class Insecta; order Thysanoptera; family Thripidae; genus Frankliniella; species Frankliniella fusca. Next base: position 11,062 of record JAHWGI010000291.1, on the reverse strand, counting down.
CACTGTCCGCATGGCGCTAGAAGAATAGGGCCACGAGCACGGCCGCGGCCAGCAGCAGGTGCATTGGCCTCATGGCGCTAGAGGAATAGGGCCACGAGCACGGCCGCGGCCAGCAGCAGCAGGTGCACTGGCCGCATGGCGCTAGAGGAATAGGGCCACGAGCACGGCCGCGGCCAGCAGCAGCAGCAGGTGCACTGGCCTCATGGCGCTAGAGGAATAGGGCCACGAGCACGGCCGCGGCCAGCAGCAGCAGGTGCACTGGCCTCATGGCGCTAGAGGAATAGGGCCACGAGCACGGCCGCGGCCAGCAGCAGGAGCACTGGCCTCATGGCGCTAGAGAACAGGGCGACGAGCACGACCGCGGCCAGCAGCAGGAGCACTGGCCTCATGGCACTAGAGGAACAGGGCCACGAGCACGGCCGCGGCCAGCAGCAGCAGCAGGTGCACTGGCCTCATGGCGCTAGAAGTCTGACCATGTGGCCCAGAGTCTGCATATGCATGAGCATACTAGAAGGGAAGGTTTCCCTGGTAATGCTCTAGTGTACTGTTGGACAGCTTCTTAATTCCATGAGACAACACCACTGTTTAACTGCTACTTCCACTTTTTGCACAGGAAATAGTTGCAGCGACAGCGCCTACCGGCGGGTGGTTATCGGTCGGGGAGTCGACGCACTCGGGTCGGGCCGTCGGGCCTGACCGCTGAGCGCGTTTGGCGGTGGCGCTGCCCGGCGCTGCCTGTTGCCACGCTCCGGCCGCCAGCGTCCCCTCCCCGCGCTGTCCGGCCCGGTCCGGCTGCTCGGCCGCGTTACAGGCCAACACACTACCGGCCTGCCGCCCCGGCCCCGGCCAAGGCCATCGACTTCGGCGGGGAATCACAACACAGCCGCGGCCCCGCGGCCCAGCCGCCGGCCGCCAGAGCGGCCAAAACCCGCCGTACCGCGCCCCGACTGACAACGACCCGTTTTGCCGTTCTAGCCCTGTGCTCACATTGCCTGCTCAGTCAGCAACGGTTTTGAGCTGCTGAGGAATAGACCCTTCTTTCAGCACTAGCGAAGTGAAGAACATGGCGACAATGCATGGCGCTGAACGACAAACCGGGAACAGTTGCTTTTCATAACTCAAACGTTCATGAAAACTTAAATAAAATGTAAATAATATCACAACGATACGGCCTTCATTTTATTCAGGGCAGGTTTGGGTGATAAAATGCAAGTGTTTCCTGTCTGTTGTTCTTCACCTTGTTCTTCACTTCGCTTATGCTGGAAGGGTCTATTTATTCCTGAAGCTTTGCCTCCGCGGCCCGGCCCGGCCGCTATGCATGCTCCCTGCTCCCTTCTCTAGGCTGGCTCTCTCACCCCTTGGCTATGTAGGGATACCGTCACCTCATGCGGGCGTGGTGCTGGCCAGTGCTGCGATAAAAGTAGGCAAATCCCGCTCAATAACGCTGCTGTGTGGAGCGGCCGGTCTTCACGCCTGCCTATGCTAGGCAATGGCTGTGCAGACGGATGGCCTAGCAGGCAGTCGTGAGTACCGACCGCTCCCACACAGCTGCGTTTTGCCTACTTTCCTGGCACGGCCGCACGCGACACGCTGCTTTTCCGCATCTCCCGCACTCCGGCCCGAACGGCCCGAACACGAACAGAGCAAAACTAATCAAGACCTAGTTATAACCTCACGTTTAGCGAACAGCGGAAAACAGACTCCATGTTCACGGTGGCCCAACATCCCCTCCCCCCCTCCCTTTCCCCAAATGTGGCCCGCAGCTCATAAGCACGGCTCAGCCGCACTCGTGACATCATGACGATCAGACCGGAATGCCCCCCCCCCCGGTCTGGGCTGCGGTCACACTCCAGACCCGGCCCGCCTCTGCGCGGCTGCATCCGCTGCGGTGCAGGTGGCAGGTGAGGTGGCCGCGCCGGTACATGCCGCCCTCTTCTTCGTTTTTGTTGGGGGTTCGCACGTTCGAACGCAGCTGCGCCGCGCGCCGTGTTTGTGCAGTAAACGCGTGCATCATCGCTGCGCCTGCAGACTTGTTGGTGGCGGCGGGGTGCGCAGGCCGAGTACACTTCAGGTCAGGTTCTATCAGTTCGGGGATCCAGCAAGGCGCGTGCCGATGAGAGACGTTTAGCGCACTGTCGGAGGACGGCGCGAGGCGTCGACGAGAGGAATGAACTCCTATCTCGTCCGCGGGGAAGGCCGGGGCCGGCCAGCCAGGCTCTAGACTGCTCCCCAAATCCCCGATCCTGATTAGTCACTTCTTCCGTGACGGGGTCGCGGTCGCAGCGGTCGCAGTAGTGGTATTTTTGCATTGACGCTGCTGCTCACCAAAGCGTCCTCGTCCTTCAGCCGTCCACTGCAGCGCCGAGCAGGCCCTGCCCCGAGAGCAGGTGTAACACTGATTCGACGACTCTGTTCAGGTGCAGGGGCCCTGAAACGCGCCCTTCATTATTCTCGCGTCCCGGGCGGGTTTTTCCGCAGTTTACTCCCAACCAACCAGTACAGGCCATATTAAAACTGCAGAAAAAAAAATCAAGTTTTGACTAACATTTTTACCCGACGTCCAATTACTTTTGTCCAGTCTAGACTCGAAGTCCGCAGACATGCATTTTCGAGTCACATCCAGTACTTCTTGCGGACTTCCAGTCCATTCCCCCATGCCCCCGCCCGCGAGCGTAGGGTAGGTCAGGTCTTGAGGCGGCCGGCGGCGCGCCAGTCCCAGAGGTGCAAATTTAGGCAATGTTCCCGTGCAAACGGTTGTTCGCCTTTCAGGTTGCGGCCGAGCCAAGGACGCCTCCCTGTCCGCTCATCGCGGTGGTCGCGGGATGCTTGGGTGAGAGCGGGGTGCGAAAAGAGGTTGGGGAGGGGGAGGGGGGGGAGGGAGAATCGCGAAACGGCTCTGCGCAAAGTAGCCCTCCGTCTGCCGAGCGGGCCCCCTGCTGGCCCCCACCCCTCGCCGTCGTCGGCCAGCTGAGCCGGGTGGTAGGTGCGATAGAGAGAGAGAGAGTGAATGAACGAGAGAGAGGCGTGCGTGCAGACGCTTGCCCTCCCCTCCCCGCCGCAGCGGTATGCTCGGGGCCCGGGGGCCCGGGGGGCCTGGGGTCGGGGCGGGCGGGGGTCCGGCGGCGCCGGTGCCGACCGCCCGGGCCCCGGGCCGGGCCGTCATCAGTCAGTCAAGAAGCGACTCCGCGGGGAATCGGACGTGTCTCACCGCGAGGCGAGGCGACGCGACCCACCGCACCGGCCGAGTCCCGAGCCCCGCCCCGCCCCGCCCCGCGTACTGAACCACCCCGTCGCACAGCAGTGCTGAACCTGCAGGCTGTGCAGGACACGCTGCATCTCAAGCGAGGCTCGCCGGCGAGCAGAGCGGGGTCAGTGAGGGGCAGCGCTCGAGCTCGCGCGCGCGCGCGTGTGTGTGTCTGTGTGTGCGTGTGCAGAGTGCGGCGTGCAGCGCGACGGACATGAGGGAGGTGGAGGTCGACGGAGACGTCTGTGAGTACTCCTCTCGTATGTGATACCCAGCCCGCACCCAGAGAAACTGAGTTATTGACTTGAACATGTGCTGCAGTATTGTCCTTATTTCAAGACCATTTGATTTACATCAATACCACTTTAGTTTTCAATCCAGTAATGTGGTCTTTGTAGAAGAACAGTTGATTTTAAGTTTGTCAACGTCAATGACATTTTGCTTGCTCCGAAAACTTTTTTTTTCCGGGTGCGGGTGGTGCATGATGCCCGGCATCGCGAGACTTCTGTAGTATCTCGCGGCAGTCGGTAATTGTACATAGGGAGGGGTATACGTGTTTGAATGTGTGCGTAGTCTGTTTTAAAGAGTTTTGCTGCTCGATACTAATACTTCAAAATAGGAAGGATTTTTATTTTGTTGCCATCCAAGATTATTTTATTTAATGAAATCGATTGCTTGTACGTTTCTTTCGACACAGAGGCATGCGTTTTTATGTAAATGAGCACGTCATGTAATTTTTGTTGTGGTCATTTCTCTCCGCGTACCGCCAGGCGAGGCTTCTCACTGTTGCGCACTTGTTGAATTCTTTCCAGAGAGCCCCGCGCCCCGCCACGTACCAGTTTTCCATACAAGATATCTTTCTTTTATCTTGCTCGGATCGTCCCCGTGTAGAAGGGATCCGTCTCTCCTGCTGTTTTCTGAGAAAAAAAATACTGGTAAGATTTTTTTTTAAATCTAGATCTGCTTCAATCTGCTGGTGCTCACTGCTGTTCTTTTCCTACTCGCAACGCTTAGCTCACCTTCTTGCTCTGCTTAATTTCCCACCAGGCTTATTATCAAGATCAAGATCATTTTCGTTTCTCGTTGGCGCTTGCTTTATCATAGTGAGCACCTCCGTGACAAATTCTTCGTATTTCTCCATGTTCTCATTCTGCTTTATATTCATGCTGAGCCGAGTGGAGCAGACGTCACCCTCTCATCTCCCTGACGCACATCTCACTCCTTGTTTGAGGTTCTTCTTTGCGTCTCGCTTATTATCCGAGCCCAACCCAAGCTCCGGACTCATTGGATTCCCCCCACCCTCCTTCCTCCGCCCCGCGACGCGCAGCTGCCTCTGGCGGGCTTGCCAGGCCGGTCCACTCGAGGGGTAGGGGTGCGGTTGGGGTACGGCTAAGGTTACGGGCACTGGGGCGGGAGAGCAGACCTCCTGTTCCTCATGCGCACGGGGTTAGTGGCGGCACTTGAGGGAGCTTATCGGATTTCCTTGGCGCTCGGCGCCTGCGAGACTCGGGGTAGGCTACCCCGCAGCACGCGCGTGCACCGCAGGCGAGATGTTGCCTACCCAGCAAGGCTCTCTGACAGCTCGCACTGGCTCAACACTACTGCGAATGACAATGACGAACGCGTCTGCCCCGGATGGTCCATCCCCACAGTCCCTTTGCCAATTCTCGCACGATGGCTGGCAGCTTGTAGCATGACCGATTGGGCGCTCAAATAATATTTACTTTGCTCTCGTTGGTGGTGGTCGCCGTTCTCTCAGCCGCCCCGCGCCCCGCCCCTCCTGAAGACGCTGCCCTGCCCTGCCCTGCCCTGCCCCGTCCTCCTGACCCGGCCCGTCCCGTTCCGTCGCGGGACAGTGCATCGATCGACTCCCCTTTGTGGGGGCGCGCCGCTCATTACGAGCCGAGGAGGGCGGCACTGAATGTGCTTCTATAATGGATGGTGAGGAACTCGGCCCGCGGCCCAGCGCTGCCCTGCTGGACCCGCGACCCACCGCGCACCTCCTCTAGTCCCTGATGGTGGTGGGCCGGGCGCCTGCGGCCCCGCCGCGCGGACCCCGAGCGCTGCTGTTCCGGCCGCGCCGTGTCAGCGTGTCCGCCAGTCATAGGCCGCCTATGTAATGGACTGTTTCCCCCGTGGAGGGGAGGAAGCACTAGCCTTGCTTGACACATTTTGTGGGCGCTTATCATGCGATATTCAGGCGCGATCCCCGGCGATGTTCAGCTCGAGTCGGGCGACGCACTGAGAGGTCCTGCCCTCATCCAGGTCGCAGCTGCGCTGCGGTCTGGTCTGATTGGGACAGCGCTGGCGCCGCTAACGGGAGTGCGTGACGTCTCCTCCCGCGGGGCTGCGGTGGGCGCGAAGCGGTGCCGCTTAAAAGAACGCGTGGATATGTTTCCAAATCGGTGGTGATTGTAATCATAGGGAATGAAAACCACATTATGTCCTTCCCACTCCCACTATTGCGCATCCTCCAACGAGCTTGGTGCGGGGACGCATTGTCACTCTTATCCTTGATTTCAGCTACTGTTAACGATCGCTCTCCTATTTATTTGGCCGCCACTTTGTATCTTATCGCGGTGCTTGGTGGAGGACCCGGGACCTAGTCTCGCTATGACTCGTGTGGCCGAAAAAAATAGCCAGCCAGTCAGCGACCGGCTTCAGGACTCGCGCACCCGAAAAAGCCGCGTCTGGCCGTGTGCTTGCTGCTCGCGCACGTGCTGCTCGTGCAAGTGCTGCTCTTGCAGGTGCTGCTCGTGCAGGTGCTGTTCGTGCAGGTACACCCGGAACCAAAGGCTTCATCTAACCTGCGAATGTGATGCGTTATTCCAGACACCATGAAGCTCACGCTGGGAACAGCGGCGGAGGGCAAGCAGGCGGAGAAGGCGGTACAGACGTCGCATCTAGAGGACGAGGCCACGGGGAAGCTGCTGCCGCCCGCCGACAAGGTGAGTACAGTCCAGGACCAGGTCGAAGCCCTCCTCCACACTTTGGCCGCACCCCCCGAGCAGGAAGCGCACGCCTGGTCGCAATTACACCCTTTTACACGATGGCACAGCTACTGCTTCGAATGTTTGAAGAAGATATAAACACCCAGGCGCTACGAAGGCGCGAGGTCGGTACTGACCCTTGTTTTCTTTCCATTCATTTTACATTCGACGTCACTTGCCATTCGGCGCCAAGGGAATACAAGAGCGAGGAAAGTAAAGGAGGAGGAGGAGGAAGGCCTGTTTTCGCGCGCGCGCCGACTATGTTTTTGTTTGCGCCGCCCACCAGCGCGGTTGAGGAGCGTGGCGGGAGCAGTGGGTTTTTGCCGGCGCGTGCGCTCGCTGCGCACCGGCCGGCTCCCCCCCCGCCCTCCTGCAGGAACTCACAGCGGTCACCGCGCGTGCAGACGGTGTTATCGTGTGGCTGTTTTGATTTACATATCGTTGCCTTCACAATAATAATAATCGACAGGTTGTCCACGTGCCACTTCACTCGCTGCGCTAGTGCGGCTGTCCCACCATGCAGCTGACAGGACCAGGACGCTCTGCCGCTGCCGACTGATTCAGAAGATCGCTCTCATCTCTCTATCCTTGTTGCACCTAAAGCGGTGCCCTATGCTGGCCATGGTAGAGCTCGAGGGGCCCACAACTCTGGAATTCAGGTGTACAAGGCCACCGAAATCTTTGGAAATCATATTGAAATCTCATTGAAATCAGTGAAATATTTGAAATCAGTTGAATTCTCTTGAATTCACACGAATTCCGTTGAAATCATTTGAAATCTGTTGAAATCACTTTGAATTCACATGAAATCACATTGAATTCACATGAAATCACATTTAAAAAGCGTCTCGGGAAACTCACTCAAATCGGTGTGGGGAGAGGAGAGGGGCGATGTGCACTAACAGCTGTTCGGCGAATTCGAGATATTTTAAGATTTTTAGATACTTTCATAACAGATTGAGATTCCTATTTATTCTTAAAGCTTAGTGCCATTTCAATAGAAGTACTCAATGTATAAACAATTTCTTTTTGTTTAAATTTTTGCCATTGGAGGTATTAATAATAGTCCTACGCAAATCCACTTCCACAAATCTGGTTTATGAGGGAATATTAATTTATTAACTGGAGCAATAAAACATAGTGAAAGTGCTAGACGACTGAGATTCTTTAAAATACCTCCTTGTTACGGCACAGTTGAAGTGAAATTCTCAAAATCGTGCAAAAAATACGGGGATTCCCAAGAAAATACACGCACAGCTGATCCAAATTATTCTCTCAATTACATGATTAAATAGGATTTTTACTAAATTATTGTGAATTATTTCGATTTATTCCCAATCATTGGAAATTAACTTGCAACTGCGCAAAATAATCACAATTATTTCAATTCATTTTTTTAAAAAAGTTTCAGAAACAAATTTTGCTCTGCAATTGAAAGGGTGGCGTGAAAACATGGAAAATTTTTGCGGCAGTAAACCTCCCGAAGGAGGTTGCGGTTCCCGCCAGGCACAGGGCTTTTACCCCCTGTGGCAGCCAACTGCTTCGGTGTTCCATGGGAACCGGCGCTTTGCTGACTGCGATCCTATCGCGCAATTCGACAGATTTGATCCCCGTACCACCATTGGCCTACCCCTAGAGGTACGAGCGGTGTCAAGGGCGTTAGACTTCCTGATCCCAGTTTCAGAGGCCTTACCTCAGAGGGGTACGCGGGATTCGAACCCACAACCCCGAGTGCCGACACGTAGCCAGAACAGGAAGCGACCCAACGCCCAGAGCCACCGAGCCAACGGCGGTGAGACGTGTTTAACTTCTATTTGACCTGCCATCCAGCAGCGGCCAAAGGGAATGTCAAGCGCGAAAAACACTTTCCCAAGTGGGAGTCGAACTTCGGACCACTCAGTTCGGTGTTGCGCGCTCTACCAACTGAGCCACGACGCCACGATGACTGTGCCGTGCGACGGGATCGAGCCGTATTTGCCGCGTATCCTGCAGCCTCCAGCCAGGAGGACAGGGCAAATACATCTCGAACCCGTCGCACGGCCGCACGGCACAGTCATCGTGGCGTCGTGGCTCAGTTGGTAGAGCGCGCAACACCGAACTGAGTGGTCCGAAGTTCGACTCCCACTCGGGAAAGTGTTTTTCGCGCTTGACATTCCCTTTGGCCGCTGCTGGATGGCAGGTCAAATAGAAGTTAAACACGTCTCACCGCCGTTGGCTCGGTGGCTCTGGGCGTTGGGTCGCTTCCTGTTCTGGCTACGTGTCGGCACTCGGGGTTGTGGGTTCGAATCCCGCGTACCCCTCTGAGGTAAGGCCTCTGAAACTGGGATCAGGAAGTCTAACGCTCTTGACACCGCTCGTACCTCTAGGGGTAGGCCAATGGTGGTACGGGGATCAAATCTGTCGAATTGCGCGATAGGATCGCAGTCAGCAAAGCGCCGGTTCCCATGGAACACCGAAGCAGTTGGCTGCCACAGGGGGTAAAAGCCCTGTGCCTGGCGGGAACCGCAACCTCCTTCGGGAGGTTTACTGCCGCAAAAATTTTCCATGTTTTCACGCCACCCTTTCAATTGCAGAGCAAAATTTGTTTCTGAAACTTTTTTAAAAAAATGAATTGAAATAATTGTGATTATTTTGCGCAGTTGCAAGTTAATTTCCAATGATTGGGAATAAATCGAAATAATTCACAATAATTTAGTAAAAATCCTATTTAATCATGTAATTGAGAGAATAATTTGGATCAGCTGTGCGTGTATTTTCTGAGGTCGTCCCAAAAAAACTTGAATTCGTTGGAAATCTCACGAAATCAATGGAAATCATATGAATTCGGTAGACATTTAACTGAAATCAATGGAAATCATGTGAAATCAATCGGAAATCACTTGAAATCAAGTGAAATCTCGCGAAATCAGTGAATTCACTTGAAATCTTTGAAATCCGTTGAAATCCCCCTGTAATCATGTGAAATCTTTGAAATCCGGAAATCAGGTGTACAAAATTTTTCGGAGTTGTGGGCCCCTCGGTAGAGCTCCATGAGTGCGACGAGGACAGAGGTATGAAAGCGATCTTCGGAATCGCTCGGCTGCCGGTCTCCTCTCTCCTCTAAAGTGTACCTGCTCGGGAGCTGGCGGGCTGTCTGCTATAGCCTGCCCGCACGGGGCTATCGCTGCTTCACCCGCACAAACACACAAAAATTTGCATCTGCGCAGAAACAACTGGCAGGTGTACTCATTTTTTATTTGTATTAGGTGCAGCCAATTTTTAAGCTACGGTGCTTATTACTTTCCAGCTAACCTGATATTTATTTTCCAACTTTTATAAGTTTTTAGCCGTAGTGCTAATTTTTTTACATCTAATGTCAGCTGAGCTTTTCGTGCGTCCCGTACTCCCACGGTCCAGCTGCAGAGACCACAGCGCAGCGATAAGCGGAGGCCACAAGAGAAAAAAAATAGGATAAAAAACATTTCAATCCTGTTGTTGGACATTTTTATGACTCGGGTCAACTACTTACCATTTTATTAATTAAGTTTTTATGGTTACCAAGCCGGAACGTTTGTGTACCTGCTGGTTGGATGAGTGCCATTCATTAGAAGCAACGTGCTAGAGAGTTCCACACAGTATATTTCCTTGCTTTTACCCCTTTTTGTGTGCCGGCTGCCGGCTCCAACTTTGCGCTTTGCGCCGTCTCCGTCGAGTCTGTTGCGGGAGCTCCTATCCTATCGCCACCGGTCCGAGCGGGGCGGCTCTGGTTCGGTCCGCAATCGTGCACCATTAATTGCGGGGTCGCTGTCCCACCGGCCCCGCCGCACCCCACCCAACCGCGCCCCTCCCCTCCCCGCCCTGTCCTGGTGCCCAGGGTGTCTCGCCCCACCGTCTGGGGCGAGATGATAGCGGCCGGCACGAGTCGCGTGAGAGCCGCGTGAAGGTCCGCTGAGCCGCGGGTGTCTCTGCAGATCCAGTCAGTCACTGTGCTACCCTCAGGCCACGGTTGCTGGGGTGATTCAACTCCATCACCTCATACTAACATTTCGCGATATCTCTATCGCACATACTAATCACTCGGCCGCAGTTTCCCTATCCTACTCGTGACAGCTCCCCTCCCCCTTTCATATTCGCGCGCGCGTTTATCTGATACGTTACTTTGTTTTGTTTTATAGTTCAAAGAGCAGCGCAAAATATGAAAAAGTAAACTAAAAAATAAAAAAAAAAAATAATAAAAAAAACGTCAAGCCTGAGAGTTTGAACGTGTGCTGATGGAGCGGCTGATACAGCTGACAGCTGCACGCGGTGCGGCTCTGGGGCCGCCGCGCCTCTCCGCGTAGGGGACACGTGTCGGTGTACACCACACTCCGTCGAGTGCCCCTTCTTCTTGGCCATCTTCCTTATCTCGGGCCCGATTTCCGCCACCAGAGGGTTTCCTAGAGTCCACGCGCGCTCTGGAAATCAAAGTGTAAGAATGTCGCTCACTTGTAGGATTCATTCGTACACCTACAAGTGTGCGACATTCTTACACTTGGGATTCCACTGCGTAGCGGGTCCTCCCCAACTACGCCCTAACCAGTGTTTCCATAAAGATATAGGCAAAATTTGGCTAAATACACCCGTGTGCAACGGGCTTGTATCTCCGCCTGCCCACAAGGTAACAACTGCACATGCGTACCTGCGGTTTGCCTAGTAGGCAGGCGGAGATGCCACCCGCAGCACACGAGTGTATTTAGCCGAATTTTGCCTAGCTTTTCTGGCAACACTGGCCCTAACTGAGGACCACCTGTCCACCTGTTGTTGGGTAGCATGACACCCCCCCCCCTTCCCCCGCACCCCGACACGCCAC
>JAHWGI010000290.1:0-283499 GCA_029379305.1 Frankliniella fusca | reverse complement strand
TCTAGTTTAACATGTCGTTCGAAATTTTATTTTTTGAACTACTGTGCATGAGTAGAATCAACAAGTCCCCGGCCCCGCCGGTCCTCCTCCCCTGCGCGCCGCGCCGAGGGGTCGAGCAGCCGCGACAATGGCGACTCGGCTCGGCTCCCCTTTCCACGCTGTTTTCCCGAGACAAGTCGAGTATAACCATAGAAACGGAGATTTTAGATCGAAATTTCTCAAAATTGGCCACTAAGTTTGGGCTGGCATTTCAGCAGTGAACTAAGGAGATTGAGTTCTACCTCTCTGCCAAGTCTTATCAAAATCGTATAGAAAAATCAGGATTTAGGTAAGGGGCCACACTGATAAAAAAAAAAATACGATTTCATGAAATCCTGGTAGGCACGAAGTTCGTTTATGTTTTTGTTTCACAAAATACTTCGGTGGATGATGGTTCTTGAAGAAATTTAATTCAAATTTTTTAGCCTACTGGGTCCTGTTTTTGAATTTGCTTTATCTCATAGTCACTAGTACAGCGCGTCACATGCCAAAGTCTAGCTTTCTAGCTGAAACGATTTAGAAGTTAGTCTCTCAGTAAAAATTGTCCGATCAGCTTGATTTTTGAACTGTAGGCTCGTTGTGCAATGGGCATTCGAGCACTGCTTTTACATTTTTATTTTAACGTGTCGTTCGAAATTTTACTTTTTGAACTACTGTGCATGAGTTGAATCAACAAGTCCCCGGCCCCGCCGGTCCTCCCCTGCGCGCCGCGGCCACGCCGAGGGCGCCGAGGGGTCGAGCAGCCGCGACAATGGCGACTCGGCTCGGCTCCCCTTTCCACGCTGTTTTCCCGAGACAAGTCGAGTATTACCATAGAAACGAAGATTTTAGATCGAAATTTCTCAAAATTGGCCACCAACTTTGGGCTAGCATTTCAGCAGTGAACTAAATAGATCGAGTTCTACTTCTCTGCCAAGTCTTATCAAAATCCTATAGAAAAATCAGGATTTAGGTAAGGGGCCGTGCTAATAAAAAAAAAAATCGGATCCTGAGACAAAACCATAAGGCTACTTCGTGCCTAAAAATAATCGGATCCGCCGACAAAACCATAAGGCTACTTCGTGCCTAAAAATCAGGAATAATTAGGAAAATCCAGAAAAATTTAGGAAAATTCAGGAAATTTCATAAAAATATACAATAATTTAGGTATAATTCAAGCAAAAATCAAGAAAAAATTCAGATTTTTTAAAAACAAAAATTCACAAAAGTTGTACACCAAAATGCACAGTTGTTTCTCCCTCGCCGTCGGGTGTCTGTCGCCCCGGGCCGGCCGGAGTGGCTTCAGTAATTATTCCTTTATGGTGGTGCTACTTTACGGCGGGGTGCGCTGGACGACGAGTGTCTCTGCGGGAGCCTCGGGGAGTGAGCGGCTTAGCAGCGCAGCATTAAGTTCGGGAGCGGGCCAGGGTGGGGGGGGGGGGGGGGGCGGAGAGGGGTGCGTGACTGGGCAAGAGTCCCCGCTCGGCTCTCGGCTCGAGTAGCGCCTCGGTCCGGAGCGCCCAGGTAAAGGAGGGATTTTATAATGCAGTAACTACATTTCAGAACACCATGGAAGTAGCTATAGTCTCGGCTCATGCGGTGGCTGAAAGAGAATATTGAGGTGTTCATACTTTGACCCTTTGGACTATGTGAAACTAGAAAACTTTAACTTTTCAGAAACAGTGTGATTATATCACCTTTTGACGATGGGATTTCCCCTTTGCGCTGTCATCGTCCTCGTCGGCGCTAGCGCCCGGGGCGCAACGGCTGACGTAAAAATACCGTAATGCGCCCCTTTTAACAGCTCGGGGGCGGTTCGGGGGCGGTGCGGGGGCGGTGCGGGGGCGGTGCAGGGGTGGTGCGGGGCGGTTCGGGGGCGGTGCTGGACCGTGCCGTGGCCCGCGTCGACCCGCAGGTTTGTTCTTGTAATTAAAAAGTAATAAGGTTTCCGCCGGGAAAATTTATTATTATTCGCCGGGCGGGTTTTCGCCGGCGCGTTGGCGGCGCGCGGTGCTCTCGGCTGATAAATCTAAAATAACGGCGGCGTCGGCACGTTGCAGACATGTTTTTCCGCTTCCTTTTTTTTCTTTTTTTCTTCCGTTTAAGAGAGAGAAAAGAGGGGGAAGAAAAAAGCAGAGCGAGGCATCATAGTGCAATAAGGCATAGCTTTGTGAATGACCCCCACCCCCCCACCCCTTTTCCCCCTAATTCGTAATTCGTGTGTGCCAGAGAGAGAGAGAGAGAGAGAGAGAGAGAGAGAGAGAGAGAGAGGGAGGAAGGGAGGGAGAGACGAGTAGGTGTGACTGTTAAGTGCTTCCGTTGGAGTGTCAGGTGGGCGAAGGGTCGCGCTCGTTAAAGGCGGACATCCGCCGCCGCAAAACGGCTCTTCTGCCGCGCGCTCGTGCCCCGCCCCGCCCCGCCGCTCACTTACTCGAGTGCACATGTGCACTACCCCAGCCGCGGCGCCTCACCTGGATCCACCCAGCCGGTTATACCCTCTCGCTCCCGGAGGGAATTACTGCCGCGGGGAGGTGCTCTGGTGCGAGATCCCCCGCCGCCGCGACGCGCGGCGCTGCTGCTCGATCCGCGCACCTGATACTCTTGTCCTGCTTGACGCTGCTGCGTCAGACGGCGGCGGCGCGCAGCGTGCCGGAGTAGTGCCACCCCGGGCTGCCCACGCCCCGCGCCACCACCAAACTAACACTATACTGTAGTCTCGCTCAGATCCCCGCGCACCCAAAGTGTGTCGCAGGTGTCGTAGGGAGTTTCTATTTCGTGCATTTGAACATGGAACAGTGTGAACGACACATAGAGAGAGACGGGTGGTGTAGGAATGGAAATTCGTCGAGGGGGAGACAACTCCGCAATTTTTGTGCAACTCGTAATTTAGAAAAAATTAGAAAAAAATCATTTTAAAAATTCAACGAATTTCAGAAAAAAAATGTTCGGAAAAATTCTGGAAAACTCACAATAATTCAATAAAGTACATAGAATTCTAAGCAAACACAAGTAAAAATTCACAAAAACTCAATTTTTTTAAAAAAAAATTGTTCACTAAATTCGCAACTCTACAGACCATCATGAATACACAAGAGCGTTCTGTATCTTACCTCCTACCTCGAAGTGAACACGTGTTGTCTGCTGTAATTTTTTTTTCCCCAGAGCGCCCACGTTGCGGGTCCCCAGCCCAGACTAACCACAAAGGTGTGCTGCCCTTATCCCTCACCCCCTTTTTTTTTTCTCTCAGCGGACTGTCGTGGGGGGCGACCTGCCCGGCCGGGCAAGAAGGGCGCCGTCCGTCTCCGCGTGCTTAAAAAGCGGCGCAGCGAATCGTAATCCTGGCTTTACAATTAAAATTGTTTTCTCAACTCGAATGAAAGAAGTTTGGCTGGCCCCACCGCGCGGGCGGGCGGGCGCTCCGTGCGCGGCGCGGTGAGGAGGCGAAGTGAGGTGCGAGGGATTTGGCGCGCCGACAGCTGCTGCGGGGCGGGGCGGGGTGGGGTGGGGCGGGGCGGGTGCGCACTGCGGCCTGGCAGGGGAGCGGGGGCCGCGGGGAACGGGGGAGGAGAGAGAGAGAGAGAGAGAGAGAGAGAGAGAGAGAGAGAGAGAGAGAGAGAGAGAGAGAGAGAGAGAGAGAGGGGGAGGGAGGGAGTGGGAAGAGGACTCACCGTGATGAACCGGCTGCCCCGCGGCCTGTAATTGTGGACTGCGAGGTCTTCTCGTCCCTCAAATTACGACCCGGTCCCGTCCCCCGCCGCCTCCGCCGCCGCCGCCCGCGGGAAGCGCCGCGCTGGGGAAAAAATTGGTCGTTTGCTAAATAAACACCGACTATATACGACATGCGTCGTGCGTCTGTTATACTTCTTTGGCTGGGGGCGCGTGCGTGCGGAGACACGCGAGGCACTCAACATATCACCGTGAAATATAAAGCAGTATGGCGTCCATCGTATGTTTACGGTAGGGCCGCGGCCCCCACCGTCGTTTTGAAAAAAAAGAGGTAATTTTTGGGCCGGAGGATACCTTTTCTTTTCGAAAAATGGGTATATTTTGGGTCAAGGAGGTAGGCAGGTCGAGCCTCTCCCCCACTGTAGAAAAAAATAAAATTAAAAATGCTATGGTCGCCATTAAATATAAGAAAGCAGTGATTAATTTCAGCTGATGGTATTTCATTTTGAACGAGATGAAACTAGTTTTTCTCGAGTGTGTTTGTGGTTTTTTTTTCCTGCTCAGTATTTTGGGTCGTCGTGGTGCTAGCGGGCAACAGCTGCGTTTTCCGCTGTGGTCGCACTTGTCTCTTTAGCACGGCGAATAGTATTGAGCCGGGGTGCAAGCAGCAGCAGCAGCAGCAGCTCGGAAACGATAATTGCAAACAGCAAGGAAATCTGCGGCGTCGTAAAAGTGAACCCAAACGACGCTTCGCGCATTTCTGTGCGGCGCGTTAGGTCGGGTCGGGTTGAGGTTTTGCTTCGCGGGGTTCGCGCGAGCAGGGTTCCGGGTCCGTTGTTCGAGCTGTTTCGGCAGGTGATATATCGCCGAGGGGTTGGTGCTGCTGCAAGTTGTTTCGCCGCGGGGCCTGGTGGTGGCGCGGGGCCCGGCCGGTGGCAGCAATAAGGCGGCCTATTTGCCGCCCACCCGAGACAGTTGCCGGAGGCGTTAGAGCTGCTTCTGTCCTTCTCTCCCTCTGTCTCTCTCTCTCGCTCTCGCTCTCTCTCTGCAGCCTACGCCGCTAGGGGACGCCACCTGCTGGTCTGCCCGTAAGCTCTGAGCCGCGGGGCGGGGCGTAACGGGGCTGTCGTAACCCTGGCGGCTACCTGTTCCTCCAGCCCTGCCCTGGCCTATAGCGCGTCCCTCGCGAGACGGCAGCCGGGGTTGTAAATGAAGCCACCTGTCGCGGCCTAAAGGGAGGCCGCCGCATGCATTTTACAAGTCACAGAGGGCGCGGGAAAGGGGAAGGTGCGGGGTTCCGGGAGATGCGTCATATCCTAGCTCTCTAGCGGGTGTGTGAAAAAACTTTGCGTGACTTTTTTTTTATTTTTTTTATTTAAACAGTTTGTTTCAATAATATTCCGTTAGAAATAATATTCCGTTAGAAACTTCATTGGCAGTCATGCCAACGAGAGCAGCAGATGTTCGCCTACCTTCAGAGCTCAGTCAATGCAATACACTTAATCACTACTCGTCACTTCCCGAGGCCAGGTGACAGTGACATCCGTCCCTGCTGCCCCAGACGTGCATGTTGTAAAATATTATTCTAGATGCTTTTGACACTGTGAAAAATAGTCGTACGATTACGGGCAAGTTTTCCACAAAGTGTAGTCGTTTGATTACAATTACAAATCGTAAAATTACAAGCTCTACATATTGACTTGAAATTAAATAACGAACAAGAATGGTTTTCCGTAAATTTACAACATTTTTCGTAAGTCGTAATTTACAAAATATATCGTAAATCTACACGCGTATATTTCCCACAGTGGATTGATGTTCTTGTGGTACTCGTTTGGAGCGTTTCAACAGTTTGCACTTTGAATCAAACGTTTATCGCTTCTCTATGGCAAACTCACCGATTGCCCCCGATACCCCTGGCTTGGCACAGAGACGTTATTGCCGGTCCGCTCCGCTGTGATACAGCAGATCGCTCCGCTTTGACGCTGCGGCGCGTTCGGCGGGGCGGGGCGGGGCGGGGAGGACGAGGACCCCGCTCGGTTCAGCTTGGCTCGGCCCTTCTGGGCCCGGCGGGGCTGCGGGCTCAGTCAGCCGTGTGTTGTGTTGCGTTCTCCGGAACGCCTTGCTGCAATATTGGCGTGCGCCGATTGCAATATAGAGCGAACCCGCACTGCTGTGAGCGGGGGAAGTACCGAGGATGCGGGTCGAGAGAGAGAGAGAGAGAGAGAGAGAGAGAGAGAGAGAGAGAGAGAGACAGACAGACAGACAGACAGACAGACAGACAGACAGACAGACAGACAGACAGACAGACAGACAGACAGAGACAGAGACAGAAAGACAGACGACAGACCACTTGCGACAGACATTTACGAGTGCCCCCTATCGGGGGACACGGATCCGTACTGCGACGCATCCTTGTTGCATCGGCTGCTGGATAAGGGATGGCAGATCAACTGATCTCGATCGTCTTTGCGGCCTTGGCTTTTCCGAGTGGAGGATCACTTCAAAAAATCACTGAACAGCTCCTCCAAAATCAAGAAGAGGTATACAGGAAAATCCGAAAAATCGGGAACAAATAAATGAACAACGAAATGAAAAATAAAATAGGAGAAACAGATCCACTTTGATCAGAAAGCAAGATAAATTTTCCTCGATAAATCAAAAGAAAACTCAAAACAAAGGAATGTTTTATTTTAAAACAATTTAATCGTAGTTTTATCTTGACTAATTTTGCAGTCACAGTTCTTTAATTCAGTCGAAAGCGCTGAGCAAATTACAGTCGTAATCGCGAATTTTAACCGTAAACGCGAACCGGAATTTTCAGCTGGATATCCGGGCCAATCCCTGTCTGGCCCGCATCGCTGGGCTGGGCGGGGCGGCGGCTTATGCCCTGTCTCGCCGAGAGGGGAGGGGTTGGCAAAAATCTCCTTCTCTGTCTCTCTCTTTCTTTCCCATTCATTCCTCCGTCTATCTCTCTCTCTATCCCTCTCTCTTCCGCTTGTATCGCCGCACCGCGGCGTCCCCGAACGGATCTGCAGCGCGCGGCGGGCGGAGTGGGCTCCGTGGGTGGTGGGTTTACTCGTATAAATGTGTTCCAGCTGGGAATCGCGAGCTGTGGGGCGTGGCGGGGGTTGGCGGCAGAGCGGGGGGCGGCGCGCGCAAAGCCGACCAGCAATTACACAACATGGCTCGGCTGGCCGGGTCAGGGCGTGGCGGGGCGGGGCCGGGATGTTGTGCGGGATGTGAGCGGCGGGGCGTGGCTGGGGTGGGGCGGGGCGGGGCAGGGTGGTTCTCATAACTGAACGTGATCGGAGGGCTGCGTAACTCAGCGTTAGGGAAGGCCCGCCGCGCAGCTCCGCCGATCGCCTCATACCCTCCCGCCAGCTCCGTCCCTTCCCGCCTCGAGCCCTAGCGCTCCGCCCCGCCCCTCCCCGCCCCTCCCCGCCCATCCCCGCCCCGGCCCGGCCCCCCCCCCCTGCCCCTCCACGGGTCACCCGCTCCGTCCCTGCTGGCCAGCTGCCCTGCGCCCAAACCTTCATCCATCCCCTGCTGATGCTCTTCCACCACGGGCAACCAAACATCTGCGACGACCAGATACGGCAAAGCTTTCCGTCCTAGCTAAGAGCGTAATTTCGACATGATTCTTTTTTAAATGCTCAATTTTTTCTGTGAAAATGGGGATAAGAGTTGTATGCATGGCTATGGTCTCTGCACCACCCTGCTGAAAAAATCTCAATCAAGATTGGAATTGAAAGCAGATGATACTGCAAGAGACATTGTTATGGGGTGCGCTTTGTGTGACAATTTGGGTGTTTGAAGGTGTGAAAGGTAAAGTAACATGACATAGCAATTGTTTCGGTTAGGCTCTCTGCTCTGCGGCGTTCCCGACAAGGGTTCCGCTTCCGCCTGCTATCTTCGATAAAATTCGCGGTTCTCCCCGACGGTCCCGTTCCCACCTCCTCTCCCGGCCGCTGACCCTTTAGTTAATTCTCGTGGTGTCATGTGTTATATTCAGTTAGGAATTCGGCCCAGCCTGGGCTGGGGGCGTGCATGGGGCGCCCGCGCTGTCCTGAGCGTACTTTTTGAGCATTGTTGTCTCACTACCACTGCTACTGCCACCACCACTGGCAGAGGAATGCAGCAGCAACAGGTGGTGGGCACGACACGAAACCACATTTCGCCCCCGCCTATATAACTAATAATCTGCATTATGCTTCTCCACTCGTTCAACACGACAGTACAAGCAGGATGACACATATTTCAATGATATTAGAATACTGAAGTGTATATAATGTATCATCTGCTAAAAAAAGGAAACCTGAAATGTGAAGAAAAGGAATTATAAAAATAAATAAACTAGGTAGGCGCACGTGTGGGGCACGTGTCGGGCTGAGCTAAGAGTGTGCCTCCGTAGGCCTGCGGCGCTTCCAGATTTTAATTGCAAGGTATTTATGTTTTCGTTATTTTTCATGTTGGCAAGGTAGCCGAGTCAATTCCCATCCCATCACGCTTGGCTCAGCCCGGAGGTCCACCCTGCGGTGAAATGTAGGCTGAGCTATTTAGATTTTTATTTTGATATAGATCTAGATTTAGCTATAAAGTTATGCGAGACGAAATAAAATAAGCTTGGGACTCTGCGTTTGGCGCATCTCGCCTGCGGCAGCCCGCTGATGCAAAGCTCGTTTGATTCCTCATGTCGAGGCAGAAAAAAATAACTTTCCGTTTGCTCTCAGAAACGTATAACTTCATGCTCTCACGCCTGTATCATGCAGGTGCGGATAGTTTGTGGACTGCCGTCGGTGCAGCGAGCATCGCCAAAGGGTTGGGCTGGAATAAACTGTTCGCACTGTGCTCCACTTTGCAAAACAGTCGACCCCATAGCTTACCCCAGCCTTGTTATATTTCTAAAAACGAAAAATAAAAAAATCTTGTTTGATAATGTTTTCATTTTTCTTCTTTTCCACCACTGCAGTCATATGCAGCAGCCGCACCTATGCGTGACGCGCATGCCCGACTTTGTCTTTTTACCAAGTTATTGTTTAACCGCGGCGCGCCCGGGGCCCGGGGCGCGTAACAAGTTGGCTGACTGTTCGTCCGTTCTGTCCACACATGCGCGACAGCAGAACACCGCCGTGCCCCCCACCCCGCCCCACCCCGCCCCACCCCGCCCCACCCAGCCCCACCCCGCCCCACCCCGCCTCACCTCGCCCCACCCCCGCGTCAGCTCTGTCCAACTTAGAGACCTGCACACTCGGAGCTCTGCCGAGAGTGTGTCCGCAGCAACGGGACGCACCCCACCCCACCCCACCCCACCCCACTCCACCCCACCCCACCCCGCCCCGCCCCGCCCCGCCCCGCCCCGCCCCGCCCCGCCGCGCCGCGCCGCCCGGGCGCACGCAACAGTGAGTGCGGCGGGCGGAAGGGGCGTGCGGGACTACTGCTCCTCTGCGCGTCTCAAAGTAAAGGAAACGACCCTCGGATGAGAAGAAAATCCCTTTCAGCCAACCAACATATTACGGCGGTGCTGCTGGGGCGGCCGTAGGAGGAGGGGGGAGGGGTAGGGTCGTATCACGGAATATTAAAAGGACCGGGTGGGCGGCCGCCGCCCGCGCGCCGCGCCGCACCGGCCGCGCAGCACAAAATACTCGCAAAAGGGGCGAGAAAAAGATGGGAAATGAGTTGCAAATTGGAAATGCTGTGAGCCGCGATTTGTTTCTTTGGCTGCCGCTCGTGGCGAGGCGTGGCGTGGCGTGGCGCGCGGGCCGTGGCGGGTAGAGCAGCAGCAGGGACGATTGCGGAAACGGAAAAGCGTGAGCAGCAGGAGAATCAGGAGGAGGAGCTGAGAGGCGGGGGAGGGGGGGGGGGGGGTTGTTCACGTTTGATAAGCAAGGCCGAGGAAAGGAGAGAAAAATGAAAGAAGGGGGAGCAGGCTAGCTGGGGCCGGCCCCGGCGGCTGGAGAGAGCCGGGGTATGAAGGAGGGGGAGAAGGATGTGAAGACCGTCCCGGCAAAGAAGTCGTCTGCACACGGGCCAAATGACAGGACGAAAGGGAGAGGAGAAGGGGGGCGGAGGGGCTTAGGACGTTATACTACAGCTGCGAAATAAAATGTTGTAAGCCTGCTCCTCCGGGGCGGTGGACGGACAGGGAGGGGCGGGGTGGGGTGGGCGGGGAGGGGGCGCGCTGATATGGGCGCGGTGACCAACTGCTCCAAGCAGCGGGCTGATCCTGGCCGCAGTGAGAGGGGTTGTCAACTCTGGTATTTCTTCGTACAAGGGAGTGATATATAACTCGAATATATTACTTCAATATTACCGATAATATTAGTTCTATTCCTTCGATTTAACTCATATTTTTGTCAATATTACATCAATATTACCCACATTACTTGCAATATTACCACAATATTACAATATTATTCTGACATTATTAATAATACCAATATTCCTCCGTATGGCTGAGGGAATTGACGACGAGGGGTACCTCACCTTCTCCAATCAGTGTACGCCCTGAGTTCCAGTCATTTCCCGATCACTCCAGTCACATAATTTTTCGACAAAAATCTGCGTTTTAAGCTCCTTAAAATTGCAAAATATCGAATTGGTGCCAAAAATATATGGCTTTCTTTAAAGGTAAGTCAAATTTTTCTTTCAATCACAATACAACCCTCCAATTAGTGTGCACCCATTTAAAGAGTGAGGTACCCCTCGGTTGACGATCCCACGGCGCATAGGCCTGTAGACATACACGCCTTCGAAGTGTCCTTCCAAAAAAAAAGAAAAAAAAATCAGTGTACACCCTCAAACAAAATCAGTAAAAAAAAATCAGTGAAAGGTCAGAAAAACACATTAAAAAGTCAGGAAAAAATCAAGAATAAAATCAGAAAAAAAAGTTACGAATATAAACAAAAAATATCAAGAAAAATCAAGGAAAAACACGAAAGAAACAGAAAAATCGGCTTAAGCTCGAAATTACAGAAAACGACCCCTCGCACCCCTTCTTCGGTCTCCACGGCCCACCCCACCCCACCCCGCCTCAGCTGCCCGAGAAGTCACGAAAATTCAATAAAATTCAAGCCCCGCTGCCTCTCTGCCCTCCTACCGCCACCTGCAGCCGTCGCCTGCCTGTCTGAAGGGCGTGCGCGGGAGAGGGGGAGGGGGGGGGGGTGCTCTGCGTCATTTTTGCTTTTCATTACTCTGGATGTTGTTGTGTGTGCGTGCGGCAGCAAACCGGTCCCTCAAGGAGTCTGCTCAAGTACGCCGCCGTCTCATTCTCTTTCGGTGAGGTCCTTTTTGCTTGTGACATGTATTGAATCTCCTCCGGGGGGCGGGGGGGCTCTCTCGAGACCGTAACAGGGCTGTTTTACTGACGCAGAAACAAAGGATTTGTAGGAAAGAAGCGGCAGCGGGGACTTATCCGCGCGGAGTTGGGTCTCAACAACTTGGCTCGTAGCCCCTCGATTATCCTGTAGCACTCACACTCCTTACTCGGCCCGTCCTCTCTCTCTCTTTCTCTCTCTCTCTCTCTCTCTCTCTCTCTCTCGCTCGCTTTCTCTCTCGCTCGCTTTCTCTCTCCCTCTGGTCCTCTCGCACTGCTCTCTTTTCCCAGCATCTACCGTCGCCCCGCCAGCCTAGTTCATTGGGGAGCCAAGTCCCACGATGTCCCGCGAAGGATTTGAATTTACAATGAAAGACATCGAAGTAAGGCGAGGGAGCGAGTCCGCCCTGCTCGGGAGGGGCTGGAGAGAAGTCTGTGGCGGTGCGGGGGAGAAAAGGGGGTGAGCGGGCAGAGGGTTAGTCGGGGCCTCAAGCGTATGGCACGCACACGAGTGCCGCCCATATTACTTATTTCAACACGCGGGCTCGTCGCCACTCCAGCCCGGCTCCAGCTCGGCTCCAGCCCGGCTCCAGCCCGGCTCCAGCGGAAGGGAGAGCGCGCGGCGGGGCGGGGTGGGGCGGCGGAATCCACGCTTGTGCCGACACCCTTCGCAAACATAAGCTCACCTGCCGTAGCCGTAGCGCTGCGCATGTCGCCGGCAGGGCAGGGCTGTGCCTGCCTATATACTGCTCCAGCGTTGTGTGCCCCTTCCCCCCGTCCCCTTCCCAACTTCTTGCAAGCCCTCTGTAGTGCGTAAACACCATACACGTAAGTGTGTGGTCGCTCCATTCGCATTTACATGGACACAATAAAAGTATGAAATTATTTTACTCTAACAAGATATATTCACTCTCATTTCCTTACGGATTGCTTTCTCCATAATACGGAGAATTGTGTGCAAGCATAGTATGGATCACAAATCATCTGTAATACGGATAAAATCATTCGTAATATGGATAATTTGATCCATATTACAAACATGCCTTCATCCATAAAGTATGGACCCAATTCACCGTAACTTACGCATCAAGCAAAGTTTGTAATATGGATTAATTAATCCAAATCACGGATGATTTTATCCTTATTACAGATAATTTGTGATCCATATTACGCTTGCTCTCTTCTCCGTATTATGGAGATAGTACATCCGTAAGGAAATTAGAGTGTTTGTAGATGTCCGCGCTGTATAATCACAAATTACGATTTACGAAATATGTTGTAAATTTACGAAAGCCGATTGTTATAAGAGGGTTTTGCTATGAATATGCGATGCCCACACTTGGTCTTCTTCGCTTGGCGGTATGGCAGTCAGCGCGCGTGCTCTAAAATTCGTCGTGTTTTATGTAATCCTGTGACCTCGCGACCTTTTATTGCTTTAACTCTTATTCCCTCTTCGGACAGAAAAAAAATGACAGAGGGCGAAAGAGGAGTGAGGCTCGTCGCGCGACGGGCGCGTAACCTTGGCGACGCAATCCAGGACTCATTCCAGGCCAGAGAGGACCGAGCGGGGAGGGGCGGGGAGGGGCGGGGCGAGGCGAGGCAAGGAAAGGAGGGGCGAGGCCGGGCAGGGGGGCATTTCATGGCCGTGGTGGCGGTCGTGGTGGTGGCGAGCCCGGCCCTGCGGGGATGAGTCGCCCCGCCGCGGCAGGTACACCATCGAGGCCCGACCCCACCCCACCCCACCCCACCCCACCCCGCCCCACCCCAGCTCGCACCCGGCGCACCGACAGAATTGTTTCATTTCGAATTAGCCCCAATCTCTTGGAGCGGGGCGCATGGCGCAGAATACCGTGGCCGGCGTGCGGTTTAGCCCGGCCGCCCGTGCGGGAGCACGCCTGGGCTGCCCGCGGAACACCCCTCTGGCTAGCAGACCTGCCGGGATATCCCCACCTGCTCACCCGCACCTGGCCTCGCTGCCACCGTGGATGCTGCGGTGGGGGATCACTCATAAAAATGTGTACAATTTTAATTTTTATTTTAGTTTTGATTTGTTTTTTTTTCTTTCTATTTTTTTGTTTTGATCTTTCTTTTGATTTTTCAGGGAAAATTCCTGTCTTTTTTTAAAATTCTGACCACTTACCCCTATTTTTAAATTTTCCCCAATTTTATTTCGTTTTCTTTTGTTTATTTTTGCTCGATATTTCAGGTTTTTCCATATCTTTCCACTTTATTATATTTTGATTTTTTTTTAAATATTAGTTTGATGTTTTTGGGTCCGTCCAATGATTTTTCGAAATGATCTTCCCCCTTGGGATGCTTTACCCACCGCAAACACCATCGTGTCTTTCGTGAAATAAAAAACTGAGCGTCTCGGCGGCACGCTTACTAGTAGGGCAGTCTTGTTCTAAGGAGTGTAACTTATGAATTCTGTCTTGCTCAGGGACTTCCCTCTAAGCAGCCATTGTACGAGGCCCTGCTTTGCGTACGAGTCCGAGCACGG
This sequence comes from Frankliniella fusca, assembly GCA_029379305.1. NCBI lineage: Eukaryota > Metazoa > Arthropoda > Insecta > Thysanoptera > Thripidae > Frankliniella > Frankliniella fusca. Next base: position 270,000 of record JAHWGI010000290.1, on the reverse strand, counting down.
TGCTTTTGTGCATGTGCATGGGGCTGAACCTCGAGCTCAACGCGTTCAAGTCACGTCCATTCTGTGTGTTTGAAGTAGGCGGTGAGAGAGAGAGAGAGATATTTGTTTATTGAAAATAAAGTACATAAGACTAAAAAGTCTTTTTCCTGTACATCATAAAGTATACAATATCAGCAGAGCTAGTGAGCAAAAGGTTTTAAGGTAGCGTACCGGAAATCAGAGCTTAATATATATATATATATAGTAAATTAAACATTTAAATTTGTACTTAACATGTGCTTTGTAAGTTTTGACTTGAAAGTGAAAAGTGAATTACAATCGAGTACATTTGGTGGCAGTTGGTTCCATAATATCACAGACGCAACCCAGAAAGAACCCCTTTCCTTATCCGTACTATGAATAGGCAGCCGAAGCTGATGCTTATGTTCCCTTAAGCGCCTGTCATGGACCTCACTAACAAATGTAAATTTATCATACAAGTAGACAGGGGACTTATACAAAAATACTTTTTTAAGCAAGCATAAAGTTTGAAAATTCCTTCTCTGAGCAATGGACAACCAGTTGAGTGAGTGGTACATGTAACTGGTACTCATCGGCCAAGAACGTCGAGCGTTATAGTTCTGTTTGAAAATTTATAAAATTGCTCCTTGTTGCTGCAGAAACGCTGCGAGCCTAAAAGAGGTATTTTGTTGCCCTATTTTAAAGCTACCGAGAGTCGAAAGACCAAATCACGGCACTCGTTGATTCGGGGGGGTTACTACTCTGAAATTTTTGCACACCTCAATCTCAAGGCAAATTCCGAAAAATTCTCAAAAAAGAATCACGAAATATCGGAAAAAGTTCAGGAAAATTCACAAAAATATATGTAAAATTCAAGTGAAAATTCACAAAAATGATATAAAAATTCACAAAAATGATATAAAAATTCACAAAAGTTCACAAAAACTTACAAAAATTTACCAAACGTGTACAACAAAATTCATAGTTGTTTCCCTCTCGATTCGGAACGCGAAGTGAATTTAGGATCAAGCTAACTAGCTTCGCTGCCGCCCCGCCCATCTACTCGCGTTCCGAAAGGAATGGCGGCCGCTGCTCAGAGCAGCCGCAGAAGCAGGTTGCAGTGGATGGATATCATCGCGATATCTCGATGCCCTGCATTCCATCGCGCAAACTATATACGAGGCTTGGAAGTCTCACCCCGACGCGGTGGGGAAAGTGTACATGCGTGTGTGTGTGTGTGTGTAGGGGGGGGCTTCCAGCACTCCCCTTTTGTTTTGACGTCCCTCTCAAGGTGTGTGGGTACGAAGGAGAGAAGAAGCCATCTCTCTCTCTCTCTCTCTCTCTCTCTCTCTCTCTCTCTCTCTCTCTCTCTCTCCTCTCTCTCTCTCTCTCTCTCTCTCTGTCTCTCTCTCTCTCTCTCTCTCTCTCTCTCTCTCTCTCTCTCTCTCTCTCTCTCTCAATCCCTCCCTCCCTCCCTCCCTCCCTCCCTCCCTCCCTCCCTCCCTCCCTCCCTCCCTCCCTCCCTCCCTCTCTCTTCATGATTACTCTAAGTGGCGGCACTTTGTAGCGATTGTGGGCTCGAGTTACGGTAGGCGGAGGGGAAAGGGGTTGCGAGGGCGAGTAAGTTGCGAAAAGGAGGACGCGCGGGGGTATGTAAATCACCGAGCGCGGGCCAGCGCGGCCCCGCCCCGCCCCGTGCACGTGCCGCCCGGGGAGCACGTTAGCCTCGCCACCATGCGTCTCGCCGAGGGGCAGGAGGGCTTGCAGCGAGCAGCGCATTTTAAGGCTCGCGTGATCTACGAGGGTGCGGCAGTCTAGGGCGGGCACACACTCCTCTAGCGCAGCATCTAGAAATGTTTGGCTCTGAGACGCGCTGGGAAGAGGCCTCAGGCAGGAATGGCAGTACTGCGCTCAGTCTGACGGAGATGTGCGAACGAAAATGCCTTCACTTGTAGATGAGCGAATAAGAATTCGAACTCTTTCTAGCAGGTGAATTTCTGTGAGCGAAAACTCATTATTTGCACACATGCAAATGAGCGAATATTTTACACTCAAGTGCGAATGAGTGTATTTGTTTACTCATCTGCAAGTGAGTGACATTAACTACGCTTTGAATTCCAGTGTTTGCTGTTAATTAGTCGTCCATCGTTTTTCTCTTTAATTATTTATACCGCGCGTCGGACGGAAGAATATCAACGCGTCATATTTCCTCGCAAAAAAATAAATAATAACATTTTGCAATTTTGATTTGACGAAAGTATTTTGTTCTGTTACTCTCCCTCGCAGACCAGTGTCGGTTTTAGGGGGAGGGAACTGGGGGTAATGTCATCGGCCCTAGATAGCCGCCTGGAAAGTAGGCAAATTGCACGACAAAACTCCTGTATGTAGGCAACCTGAAGTGCTTCTCCCCCCCCCCTTTCAGACGGACTTAAAACCGCCACTGTCGCAGACAGAGTAGCGACAGCGTGCGTTACCACCACCACTACGCCACGCCACGTGGCGCCGTGCTATCTCGGACGGCTCGGTCCGCCTGAATGCCTCGCAGAGAAATATTCTCTCGACAAACAAAACACACCGCACTGGGCTGTCGGCGTGGCGAGATAAAACCGCGAGCTGCTTCCTTAGCGGGGCGGGGCGAGCGCCCGCCGCGCCGCTATATCGTCGACAGGATGCACATCAGGTGGGCGAGAAATCATCCCCCAAATGGAGGCAAGCGCCGCCGCAGAATCACGCAGAAATAATACTTTTCCCCACATAAATATTTTTTTTTGTGGGCCCAGAAGCGATTTTTGTTTTTGTTTGGATGGAGAGCGCTGCGGTTGTAGTGGTCGCTCTCAATGAATGTCCCATCTCTTTCTTTCTCCTCAACCTTTCTTTTTCGATTCTTATTTTCCTCTGTACAGTGATGGGCACGGCCTGGCCTGCTAAATGAGGTACCAGCAGAGGTGCGTGGGAGCGAGGGTTGTGAGTCCGAGCGGGGTGTTGCTGGGCGGGGCGGTGTGGGGCGGGGCGCGTGGGGTGGGGTGGGGCGGGGCGGGGTGGGGCGTACCAGGAGGGGTCGCGGCTAGCAGCAACAAGCAGCCTGCCCTGCTCTACTCTCTGCTCCCTGCTGTCATTATTCGTCAATGCGAGCGGCTCATGCATAATGAACGCGCGAGCGTTATATACATGAGCTGGACAAGGACACCCCAAGGATACGCCGAAACGATCGGGTCAAACTTTCACTCACATCACTGTTTTGCATTTGCAGTTTTCCTCCTGCTCTCTCTCTCTCTCTCTCTCTCTCTCTCTCTCTCTCTCTCTCTCTCTCTCTCTCTCTCTCTCTCTCTCTTCCCCTTCCACTCTGGTAAATCTAATGTGACTTGCCTACATACCCCCCCCCCTCCCCTCCTTTTCCCTTTTGCCGCTTCGTCGATTTCTCTGGAAGTATCTCCCCACCGTTGAGCCCGGTGGCTCGCTTTGTGGTGTGCATCATGCAGTGCGGGCGGTGTGTGGCCGGGAGCGGGGCGGGGTGAGGCGGGGGACTCTAAGGCTGGCCGACAGTCCGGCCCCGTCCAATCAGAACAATCGAACGCACTGTTTGCACTCCATGTCCTAATGGTTTTCACCGGGCGCCCTCCCGCCTGCCCCGCCCTGCTGCTGACCGACGCTAATGCATTCTCTCTCTACCCCGCACCGCGCACGAGCGACGACAATAATATAGAATCAAACAGAGGGTGTTGAGAAAAACGGGGGAAAAAAAACACCCCTTTCTGCCGGAAGGAGTCTTGTTATATCCCCATGTGTAACCCTCACAGTTTTCTTTATTTGTTTTTATTTTATTTTTTTAGGGGGGTTGGGCGGTGAGGATGTTGTGGACAAATACCACCGCACGCCGAAACAAGAGGAAATGAAACACCCCGCTGTACAGCGCGTTACTCCTAACAGCGCGCGGGCGCACCTACTATTGCAACCCGCAGGACTGATGGCGCCCATAACAGCAGCGCGCCCGTGGCGCCCGCCCACCGCGCCGATATGTGCGGCCAATTTACATGTGGTTCCGCATTACGACTCGCACCCCTATTCCTCCTCGCGACGCGCATCTACGCGCGATTTTAGCCGCTCACGGGTCCGTTACACCTGCTCTATTTACGTGTTCCGCACGATCGCTAATGAGAGGCGACGTTATTATTGTACTGTTATTAAAAGATACGTTAATTTACGACCTTTATTTTGGTAATCTGTGATCACGGCTCAGAGTTGCAAATTTACGCAAGCAGATTCTTACTTGTCAAAGAAAACTAAGTCGACACATAGTGTCAAAAAATTATCGTAACAGTAACACGACATTTATCATGGAAAATTTTCCCCTGTAACCCTTAGGAATATTTTTCACGGTGTGCACTGCAGTTCCTAAAACCAACAATATTTTTACTGAAGTTTGTTTCCTACAACCCCTATGCGGTCTCATCAACTTACTGGTTTTCTGCGGGTGCAGAGTCTTTTTTTACGGGGTGTATCTCGAAATGTTTCGGAGGCGATGAAAATGCGTCTTCATCGCGGTAATAAAGACGTTTTGTGGTGGTGGTGCATTGTGTTCAAGACGGCTGGGCACTGCGGCACCCAGGAGTAGTTGTGGCGGGGGTGGGGGTAGAGGGAGGGGGAGAGAGAGAGAGAGAGAGAGAGAGAGAGAGAGAGAGAGAGAGAGAGAGAGAGAGCGGGCAGAGCAGTCATGCGGGTAAAAGTTATGCGTGCTGTAAACACGAGGAATCAGCCGCCCATTGTTCTGGTCGTGAGGCGAGGTTGGCGCGGCTCATAGACCGGGGGCCTATGGTATAGGTTGTCTGTAAACAGCACGGCCCGCGTCAAATGTCGTGTCGTCTGCAGTCATCTTACATACAAACTGTCGGCGAAGAAGATTTTTGATCGTTCTGTTCTTATCTACGCGCTTGAATACAAAACGTATTTTTTTAAAAGGATATGCTGCTAGTGCAACATTAAATTGAAAGTCCCATACCTATCTAGGAAATCTCCCACACGCGTACCGGATTCTTCCCATACACATGTATAGGAAAAATCCCACACTTGTCAAGCAAATCTCCTATATGCGTATGGTATTTTTCCCACACACTTGTATAGGAAAAATCCTATACATTGTGTATGTAATTTGCTTCATATACATTTATAGGATTTTTCCGATACAAATTTATATTTTTAGCAGACAACGGATAAGCCTACGTGTTCCGCTCCATATGGTGACACAGTATCTTTCGAGAAGTCATCAATTCCATTTCACCGTGTACGAAAGGTATATATGGAATACTATATACCCGAAGTGTTCGCAAAATTGAGGGAAAGGGAACAGCGAACATGCAGATTGAAGAAAAACGAGTAATTTTTATGATAACATATTTCTCGTAATACCCGTTGTCACAGTGTCAAATATCGAGTATCGAGTAATACTAGTGTATACGAGGGCATGCCGGGGGAGGCGACCGTTTGATGTCATACTCTCAGCACCGCATACCGCATTCAGTCAGGACCTCAGAGCTGCAGCAGTTAGCAGCACTGGCACTGCGCGGTGCCGTAGAGCGCGCGATTATCTATCCATCCGTTCGCGCAGAGTTATGTTCCCGACCTCGCTGCCGCCGCCCTCAACCGACAAGTCACCCCCCCCCCCCCCCACCTTACAAGGTTGTGCAAGGCCTGGGCTTAGAGAGGGCAGGCCACAGGCAAGTGATCTGGTGATAGCAGAGTTGAGCTCGGCCGGCGCGGCGCCGGGAGGGCCGAACAGAAAGGCTTGGAGGCCAGCGGGAGGGCTGGGCCGGGGCCGGGCCCTGCCTCCGAACAGACAGTCGGATTGATGTTTTCACGTTTGGAAATGGCGAACGATTTGACTGCGAATGGGAGAGAGACGAGAGTGTGTGGCTGCCGGGGCGGGCGGGGCGGGCCGAGTTGGCAGTGACGTGCGAAGGGGCGGGCGCAGAGGTAGGCTCCGCTATACGTACACACCTAACGTCCACCTGATGCCATTCTGAAATTCGCAGCTAGTGTTCGTGTCCTTTCTGGGCAAGGACGTTCTGCTTTAGCCAGGACCAAAAGGCATGACGTGAAGGGTCAACTTCTCTCTCTCTCTCTCTCTCTCTCTCTCTCTCTCTCTCTCTCTCTCTCTCTCTCTCTCTCTCTCTCTCTCTCTCTCTTTCTCTCTCTCTCTCTCTCTCTCTCTCTCTCTTTCTCTCTCTTTCTCTCTCTCTCTCTCTCTCTCTCTCTCTCTCTCTCTCTCTCTCTCTCTCTCTCTCTCTCTCACACACACACACACACTCTCTCTCTCTCTAAACCCAAATTCAATTCAATTCAATTCTCTCTCTCCTCTCTCTCTCGTCGAATTTGGAATAAGTACAACATTTATAACTATCTGCATTATGTTCATCCTAATACATTGAAACGGCTTGTCCGTTGTGCCTTAACTTCAATGTTAGCTAATGTGCCTTAATCATCACTGAGTTTTATGTTTGTAAATTAATTTTTATTTTTTATGTTTTGTGAAATTTTATTATGAGAGCGGTTTCTTGTTCCCGTGGGGCCCTGATATGGCCCTTTTGTAAAGAAACCAAAATAAACAATTTCAATTTCTCTCTCTCTTTCTCTCTCTCGCTCTCGTTCTCCCTCTCTATTTATATATAGTTATATTTCCTTCAGGAAACGCCAGACGCGTGACAATAGATGGATAGATAATCAGGGCTGTTTGTCACTCACTACGCCGTAATGTGAGGGTGATTTCCCGCAGGCCCCGCCGCGCCCGCAGGCAGGCCAGGTCACCAGGCCAGCCAGCACGCAGTCCTAATCACGCGCCGTTTGTTCCATCAGCACAGCATGTGTGCGTCTCTAATGTGACCTTGTCGCCCAGAGCCAACACACACACGCATACAAGACACACACACACACACACACACGCGCGCGCGCACGCCTCACAAACGCAAACAATCACGCTAACAATCACGCTAACACAACGCAACACCCCAAGCCGCGCCGCCTCGCCGTGCCTTTACCCACAGGTAGCACAGCGCTCCAGGACTGTGCAGTGCGGTGGTGGCGGCGTGGCTCCGGGGGGAGCGGCGGCCCCTTCGATCCTCCGTGCTCCTCCGGGTGCCTCTGGGATTCTCTGGGCTCCTTGCTCCGGGTGCACTGAGAGAAATGTTTCATTGCAGCCATAAAAAAACTGTTCGATCGATTTCGTTTGGTTATGGGCATCAAATTTTTAGTCACAGCAACTAAATCTTTGGTTAGAGCAACCAAAATTTCGGTTACAGCAACTAAAATTTTGATGCCTATTTCTAACCGGGACCGACAGAACAAAATTTGATTCTGGGTATCAAAATTTTGATGGCTGCAACGAAACATTTTTCTCAGTGTGCTTCTGGGCTTCTCCGGGCTCCTCCGAGTGCCGAGTGCCTCTGGGCCTCGCCGGCTCGTCCGGGTTCCTCCGGGTTCCTCAGGGTGCCTCTGGGTGCCTCTGGGCCTCTCCGAGCCCCTCCGGATGCGTCTGGGCTTCTTCGGGCTCCTCCGGGCTTTCTGCTCCGGGTGCTTCTGGGCCTCCCCCAGATTCTCTGGGCTCCTTCCTCCGGGTGCCTCTGGGCTTCTCCGGGATTCTCCAGGAGGCTCCTCTAGGGGCTCCTCCTCGGCTTCTCCGGAATCCTCCGGCTCGCGCGGGCTGTCTAAGCGCGCTGCACGTGTATTTACTGCTGTCAGACACCACGTTTTTCCTGTTACTGCCGCTCATATTCTTCCGGGCACGTTCTTTCGACGCTCAACTCGAGCGCAGCTCCGCCTCTTTCCGCTGGCGGGGATGGCTGGGCTGGTTCTCCACTGTTCCCCGCCCCGCCTCGCCCCTCGTGTCTCGTTGACCTGGTGCCTCACACCCCTCACCCCCCCTCAGATGGCGACGCGTGACAAGTAACGATTCGCGCGAGTATAATCAGTAAAGTCTAGACTTTTGCCTTGGAATGCCCGGCCCAACCATTTTGCACATACGCTACTTTCTCTATACCCCCTTTTCTTTCTTTTTTCCACCTTTCACTTTCTTTCTCACACACACGCAACGGTGATGTTTCGTGCGACTGCTCCGGGGTCGTTGGGGTGACGCCGAACTGCGATGTGGCGGGGTCCCCAACGTTCGTCCCCCTCCCCTCTTTTTTTTAGGCACGAAGTAGCCTTATGGTTTTGTGTCAGGATGCGATTTTTTTAGGCACGAAGTAGCCTTATGGTTTTGTCTCAGGATCCGATTTTTTTTAGGCACGAAGTAGCCTTATGGTTTTGTCTCAGGATCCGATATCAGTGTGGCCCCTTACCTAAATCCAGATTTTTCTATACGATTTCGATAAGACTTGGCAGAGAGGTACAACTTAATTCCCTTATTTCACTGCTGAAATGCCAGACCAAAGTTAGCGGCCAATTTTGAGAAATTTCGATTTAAAATCTTTGTTTCTATGGTAATACTCGACTCGTCATGGAGCCGAGTCGGCTCTGACCAATAACATTATTTCGCGCGAAAATCCAGCCAATGAAAACGGTCGCCTGTTGCTTTGTACCTCGATATCCAAAAGTGTCAACGCAAGGAGTGGTCACGTCAGAATCGTTGCAGATTCACGCCATGTTAAAGGGTTCACCACCAGGAGACTTTCAAACGTGACCACTAGCTGGCCGCCGTGGCACCTGATTGTTGGCTGGGACTGTAATTTGGCCTTGGGCGGGGCTTGTGACAATACCGCCAACCTCAGAGTGAATCCTCAGCTCATGTTTTCATTAAAAGATACAAATAGGTCTACTCTTGTGTTCCGTGGTATTGCGTGGATGCTTCCACAGTTCTTTGCTAAAGGCCTGCAACATCATTTTACGTTGTTACTAAATCTAAAACTAGCAAAATATATTTTGAGTTGGATTGAGTGGACACCAAGGCGGCGTTGTTTATAGCTGGCCCGCTCGGCGCCATGTTTGTGTTGGAAATGTGAGGCGGATAAAATTCACGATTTGGGCTCTCACAGAGAGTTTTGACCTAATATTTTAATTGTCTATTTCATTTAATGGTAAGTGTGTGGCAAATGTGAAACTAGGACCCTTTAATTCTTGGCTGGTGGTTCGATTAAGTGGTTGTCAAGGCGGGTTGTTGACAGCTGGCCCGCTGGGGGGCTGGCTCTCACCAAGTCTGCCTCTGCGTTCCTTGTGAATGTGTAGTGCCTCCCATACCTGTGTGCTAAAGGCCTGCAACATAACTTAAGATCGTCACGAAATTAAAAACTTGCCAAATATATTCTAGGTTGGTTTGAGGCGGACGCGTGAGGCGCCGTGTCGCCGGCCCCGCCGGCCCTCTTTCAACCATGGCCGCCACGGCCGGGGGCTGAGAGGGTCCCACCTCGCGACTTTAAATCATTGTGTAAAGTTATCGGAACGTTGACATGGCGAACTGAATGCGTTTACAGTGGTTTTGCACCTGCAGAAAACTGTTTGGGAAGTTTGACTTTAATCTGGTGAGCAGAATTCTTGAAATGGTGTACATTTACGTGAATAATTTTACGAATCCATTGAACTTCTTTGGGAAACGATTTCCGTGGGTCTGAAACTCCTGTTTTCACAGTCATTTCGGCTGTATAACATTTCGTTCGGGTAAAATAGATAGTTAAATTCGCTTCGTGCGCTAGTGGCGCCATCTCTCGGTAGTGGACGCGAGTTAAGTCGCGAGGAGGACGCGTGAGCGAGCCGCCGAGCCACCGGCCTTCTTTTGTTGAGTGGAGCGAGGTCCCGGCCCAGCCTAGAACCACGAAAGGGATAGGACTGGGCACTCCCACCTCAAAAGCGCTCCGTTTTGTTTAAGGCGGCGGCGCCTCCCCCAGCCTTCTTTTGTTGAGTGGAGGTCCCAGCCTAGAACTATAGAAGGGAGGTCTGGGCACTCCCACTTCAAACGCTCCCCGTTCTGTCTATAAGGCGGCGACGCCTCCTCCAGCCGACTGCGAATAGTGCCAGTTCCGATGGCGAGCCAAGCCGAATCGGCATTGTCGCTGGGTGCTCGGCCGCTCGGCCCGCGCGGCCCCTCTGCCCTGCCCGGCGCGCACGGGAGGAGAACCGTAGCTGGGTGGAAAAAGGGGCTGTTGATTCAACTCATGGACGGTAGTTCAAAAAATAAAATTTCGAGCGACACGTTAGAATAAATATGGTAAAGCAATGTTCGAATGCCCATTGCACAACGAGCCTACAGTTCAAAAATCAAGCTGATCGGACAATTTTTACTGAAAGACTAGACTAACTCTAAATCGTTTGGGCTAGAAATCTAAAATTTGGCATGTGACTCGCTGTACTAGTGACTCTGAGATAAAGCAAATTCAATTACATGATTCATAAGGCTAGAAATTTTCAATTAAATTTCTACATGAACCATCATCCACCGAAGTATTTTGTGAAACAAAAACATAAACGAACTTCGTGCCTACCAGGATTTCGTGAAATCGTATTTTTTTTTATTAGCACGGCCCCTTACCTAAATCCTGATTTTTCTATAGGATTTTGATAAGACTTGGCAGAGAAGTAGAACTCGATCTCCTTAGTTCACTGCTGAAATGCTAGCTCAAAGTTGGTGGCCAATTTTGAGAAATTTCGATTTAAAATCTTTGTTTCTATGGTAATACTCGACTCGTCATGGAGCCGAGTCGGCTCTGACCAATAACATTATTTCCCGCGAAAATCCAGCCAATGAAAACGGTCGCCTGTTGCTTTGTACCTCGATATCCAAAAGTGTCAACGCAAGGAGTGGTCACGTCAGAATCGTTGCAGATTCACGCCATGTTAAAGGGTTCACCACCAGGAGACTTTCAAACGTGACCACTAGCTGGCCGCCGCGGCTCCTGATTGTTGGCTGGGACTGTAATTTGGCCTTGGGCGGGGCTTGTGACAATACCGCCAACCTCAGAGTGAATCCTCAGCTCATGTTTTCATTAAAAGATACAAATAAGTCTACTCTTGTGTTCCGTGGTATTGCGTGGATGCTTCCACAGTTCTTTGCTAAAGGCCTGCAACATCATTTTACGTTGTTACTAAATCTAAAACTAGCAAAATATATTTTGAGTTGGTTTGAGTGGACACCAAGGCGGCGTTGTTTATAGCTGGCCCGCTCGGCGCCATGTTTGTGTTGGAAATATGAGGCGGATAAAATTCACGATTTGGGCTCTCACAGAGAGTTTTGACCTAATATTTTAATTATCTATTTCATTTAATGGTAAGTGTGGCAAATGTGAAACTAGGACCCTTTAATTCTTGGCTGGTGGTTCGATTTAGTGGTTGTCAAGGCGGGTTGTTGACAGCTGGCCCGCTGGGGGGCTGGCTCTCACCAAGTCTGCCTCTGCGTTCCCTGTGAATGTGTAGTGCCTCCCATACCTATGTGCTAAAGAACTGCAACATAACTTAAGATCGTCACGAAATTAAAAACTTGCCAAATATATTCTAGGTTGGTTTGAGGCGGACGCGTGAGGCGCCGTGTCGCCGGCCCCGCCGGCCCTCTTTCAACCATGGCCGCCACGGCCGGGGGCTGAGAGGGTCCCACCTCGCGACTTTAAATCATTGTGTAAAGTTATCGGAACGTTGACATGGCGAATTGAATACGTTTACAGTGGTTTTGCACCTGCAGAAAACTGTTTGGGAAGTTTGACTTTAATCTGGTGAGCAGAATTCTTGAAATGGTGTACATTTACGTGAATAATTTTACGAATCCATTGAACTTCTTTGGGAAACGATTTCCGTGGGTCTGAAACTCCTGTTTTCACAGTCATTTCGGCTGTATAACATTTCGTTCGGGTAAAATAGATAGTTAAATTCGCTTCGTGCGCTAGTGGCGCCATCTCTCGGTAGTGGACGCGAGTTAAGTTGCGAGGAGGACGCGTGAGCGAGCCGCCGAGCCACCGGCCTTCTTTTGTTGAGTGGAGCGAGGTCCCAGCCCAGCCTAGAACCACGAAAGGGATAGGACTGGGCACTCCCACCTCAAAAGCGCTCCGTTCTGTTTAAGGCGGCGGCGCCTCCCCCAGCCTTCTTTTGTTGAGTGGAGGTCCCAGCCTAGAACTATAGAAGGGAGGTCTGGGCACTCCCACCTCAAACGCCCCCCGTTCTGTCTATAAGGCGGCGACGCCTCCTCCAGCCGACTGCGAATAGTGCCAGTTCCGATGGCGAGCCAAGCCGAATTGGCATTGTCGGTGCTCGGCCGCTCGGCCCCTCGGCCCGCGCGGCCCCTCTGCCCTGCCCGGCGCGCACGGGAGGAGAACCGTAGCTGGGTGGAAAGGGCTGTTGATTCAACTCATGGACGGTAGTTCAAAAAATAAAATTTCGAACGACACGTTAGAATAAATATGTTAAAGCAATGTTCGAATGCCCATTGCACAGCGAGCCTACAGTTCAAAAATCAAGCTGATCGGACAATTTTTACTGAAAGACTAGACTAACTTCTAAATCGTTTGAGCTAGAAATCTAAAATTTGGCATGTGACTCGCTGTACTAGTGACTCTGAGATAAAGCAAATTCAATAACATGATTCATAAGGCTAGAAATTTTCAATTAAATTTCTACATAAACCATCATCCACCGAAGTATTTTGTGAAACAAAAACATAAACGAACTTCGTGCCTACCAGGATTTCGTGAAATCGTATTTTTTTTTATTAGCACGGCCCCTTACCTAAATCCAGATTTTTCTATAGGATTTTGATGAGACTTGGCAGAGAGGTAGAACTCGGTCTCCTTAGTTCACTGCTGAAGTGCCAGCCCAAACTTAGCGACCAATTTTGAGAAATTTCGATTTAAAATCTCTGTTTCTATGGTAATACTCGACTTGTCTCGGGAAAACAGCGTGGAAAGGGGAGCCGAGCCGAGACGCCATTGTCGCGGCTCCTCGACCCCTCGGCGCGCCGCGCAGGGGATGAGGACCGGCGGGGCCGGGGACTTGTTGATTCTACTCATGCACAGTAGTTCAAAAAATAAAACTTCGAACGACATGTTAGAATAAAAATGTAAAAGCGGTGTTTGAATGCCCATTGCACAACGAACGTACAGTTCAAAAATCAAGCTGATCGGACAATTTTTACGGAGAGACGAACTTCTAAATCGATTGAGCTAGAAAGCTAAAATTTTGCATGTGACCCGCTGAACTAGTGACCCTGAAATAAAACAAATTCAATAACATGACCCAGAAGGCTAGAATTTTTAAAGTAAATTTCTACTTAAACCATCATCTACCGAAGTATTTAGTGAAACTAAAGCATTAACGAACTTCGTGCCTACCAGGATTTCCTGAAATCGTATTTTTCACCTTTCTCTTCTTCTTCTTCTTCTCTCTCTCTCTCTCTCTCTCTCTCTCTCTCTCTCTCTCTCTCTCTCTCTCTCTCTCTCTCTCTCTCTCTCTCTCTCTCTCACTTGTCCTCTCTATCCCGCTGGCTTCCAGCATTCCCTCGCCCCCTCGTCCTCCGCCTCCGCTCTCTCACCGCTCACGAGCTGCTGCTGCCCGCGAGGTGTCACCTCAGCAATAAGCATCACGGTGGAGGCGAGGAGAGCGCGTGGGAGAGAGAGGCGGGGCGGGGCGGGGCGGGGTGGGGCGGGGTGAGATGGGGCGGGGCGAGGTGGGGCGGGGCGGAGCAGCAGAGCTGGCGTAACAAGACGTCGTTATATCCAACGACTCTCCTCCACAATAACTCGCGCGACGACGCCCTTTCAATCTGCTGCTTCTTCTCCCCGGCGCCACATCTGCCGCCGCCGCCGCCGCTCCTGCTGCTGAGACGCCTCCGCTCAGCCGCCCCGGGCGTCGCGACGCCCCCGGCTCATGTTTCTATATTCCCGGCGCGTGTGGCGCATCTGATTGGTTGGGAGGTGGAGGAGAGGGGGGCGTTGAGTCCTGCTCTCTCTCTCTCTCTCTCTCTCTCTCTCTCTCTCTCTCTCTCTCTCTCTCTCTCTCTCTCTCTCTCTCTCTCTCTCTCACTCACTCACGCACTCTCTCACTCACTTACTCTCTCTCTCCTCGGGCGTAGGAAGGCGGCAATAAGGCGGTGCGTATTGCCCTAATTTTTATTATTGCACAGATAGACGCTATACACCCTCTGTCCCGAGGGGGGAAAAACTCTAAAATTTTTGCACACCTCGTAAATCAGAAAACTTTTAGAAAATATCGAAAAATTGAGGAAAATTCAGAAAAATTCGGGAATGGAAGATTCAGCAAAAAATCACACCTTAGGTAAATTTCAAGCGAAAGTTCACAAAAATCCCCGAAAATCCACACAAATTCACAAATTTAAAATGTGTACACCTGAATCCAGATTTGTTTCCCCCTTGTTGTCTCCCCCTTTCCCTTCTTTTGCGGGGTGGTGCTCGGGGGTATGTGTAACGACAAAGCTTGTATTGCATAAAATGTAATGCATTTATTTTTTTTTATTTTTTTAAATGGAAGTTTTTTGATCAGAGGTCGGGACTACGTCTTGGTCTCTCTCTGTCTGATCACGGTACAACTATGGCGTCTTGGTTTTCAAGGCAACTTTCTTGATTTCTAAGAAGTTTTGAAAAAAAACCGAGACCTTTCCGTTGACTTCCTGAAATCCAAAACGATTTCCAAGACTTGCCCTTGGAATCTAAAGACGTCGAAAGTGATATTATTGCAATGTTTCAAGATGGCGTCCTGAAAACGAAGAGCAACGTCTTAGAAATCGTCCCAGTCTTGTTTTTTCTAAAACGTCTTGAAAACCAAGACGCCAGTTCTAGTTTTACCGTGACGAGGTCTAACCCCATCCCATAGATGCCGTTCGCCCGCGGTCGGTAGGAGCCAAAAGAAAGAAAGTAAAAACGTGTCCTTCCAATTCCGTTTGGATGAGGAGGCCGCATTAATTATTTATTCTTGACTTAGTTTTCTCTTCCACTTTCTCTCAATTTCGGTGAAGTGGCAGCCGACTCGCGGGGCCTTTGTCTTGATGGCATCAGAGGGTTGCATAACTTCACAGACGCAACTTCACCCGGCCGTCCCGGCCTCTTTTCGTCCTGTCCTCTCTTTCCACTAATCTTGTCTCTCTTCATACCTCTATCTCTCGCTCTCTCCTTTACGCCTTTTCCTTACTTTTACTCCATTCCGCCTACCCCACCCGCGATAATATTTCGCAGTATTGACTATATCTCAATACGTGGCTGAAAATGAAAGGACGCAGTTGTTTCTTACCCGCTTCTTGTTAAAAGAAGGTGACAATAGAATTGAGCTGTAATCGACATAGACAGACGCTGCCCTTCCCCCCCCCCCTCTCTCTCTCTCTAATTCTCTCTCTTTCGCGCACAAACCCTGACTCCTCCAGTCTTTGATGTCGCTAATTAAGCGCGTTGGATACTTATTGGCCGAGTCATTGCCTGACCTGGCAGAGCGGACCATCGGGTCAGGAGAGGAGAGAAAACTTTTCTTTTCTTCTCTTTTTTTTTCGCATTTTTCTTTTTGCCCATACCAGCCAGATCAGTCAGATAATCG
This sequence comes from Frankliniella fusca, assembly GCA_029379305.1. NCBI lineage: Eukaryota > Metazoa > Arthropoda > Insecta > Thysanoptera > Thripidae > Frankliniella > Frankliniella fusca. The sequence continues at coordinate 254,502 of JAHWGI010000290.1, read as the reverse complement.
AAAGGAGGCTCGCTAGAGCGGAACGTGAAAAATAAACGGCCGGGAGAAAACAGCGCGCACCAGGGGCGCGGCGTCGAACAAAAACTTAACTTTTCTTGTTCCAATGTTTTCGCGTGTTTTCGTGTGTGTCTGAGGTTTGATTTTTTATTTCATTTTTATTCTTTTGCTTCTGCCGCTCACAGGACTGGGAGGAGTCGGTGGTGAAGAAGCTGGCGTTCGGCGCGGGCATCGTCGTCGGCCTGTGCGTCAGCCTGGGTCTGCTGGCGTTCGTCCGGAGACGGAGGGCGTCGCGCCTGCAGCACGCCGTCGGCCTCCACCAGGGCCACCACCTCCACCACCAACAGCACCACCCGGGGACCAGGACGACGGCGTCGCTCCGGCGGGAGTCCAAGGTAAAAGCCGCGCGGCGTCACAGTGTTTGTCCGGGGGGTGGGGGTGGGGGGTCTCCCTCTAGAATACTCATTGTACACGAAAACTATTACTCGCGAGCTACTCGAGAATACTTGCCAACTCTCGCGAAAATAAGTCAAGAAAAATGCACATGATACTCTCCAATACTCGTGCGGATACTCGTTAATACTCGCGAATACTCGCGAAACTCTCTGTACAACCTCTTGGAAAGTGGGGGACCCCCCGGTATTTGAAATGCGTGCCGGAAATGTTCTCATCGCGCACGAAGCAAATGCTTTGTAAAGAGCAAAATTTTTTAAAGTATTGCAGATTGCAAATCGTTTCTTATTTGTTATTACAAAGCAATCTCTAATTTGCAAATTGAAAAAAAAATATTCAAAACATTGCAGACTGCAAAGCATTTTGCTTTTTAATTACAAAGTAAATGCTTCGCAATATACAAGTAAGCACTCATATTTTCTTCACAATTTGCAAAGAGAAGGAAACAGGAATACTCACGGGCGCTTAGGAAAAATTCCGTTGACCCACTCACCCGAAAGAAAAAAAATCCCAAGTCTGCTGCGTGTGTGGTCTCGTATTGGGGGGAGTGCGGGCATAAGGGGCCGGAAGTGGTTCGAGGTTACAGACGAGTAGGCGCGCCCCCGGCCCGGCCCGCCTCGTGTCTTGGATGTCTCGGATGCCACTAGAGAAGGAGAGCCGGGCGGGATAAAAATATATATTGGATGTCAGGCGGCCATTAGCGAAGAGTTCTTCTCTCTCCGCACCCTCTAATGGCCCCGACCCGACCCGGCCCGGCCCGGCCCGGCGCGGCACGTCCAGCTCGCCTCCTCTCTGGCAGCAGCCCCTGCTAATAAGACTGGATCTGATTTTGGTCGTAATACAAGTCGCCCAGCCGGCCCCGGCAGCGGCCGAGGCGCGTGATCTGGGCCTGGCTAAAAGGAAAAACTCCTCTGAATTTTCGTGTGCACATTTTGTTACTTGTCGTGAATTTTCGTGAATTTTCCTTTTTTTTCTAATTTTTTCCCAGATTCTCCGATATTTTTTTCTAAATTTTCCGAAATTTCGGTGTTCTTTCCGCGTCCTAAAACGACAGGTGAGAGTGAGACGTTCGAACTAGAACATATAGCTCCCGCTCACTCTCACCTCTCGTTTTCGGACGCATACGAGCCTCTGCGCTCGCTCGTTTCCCCCTCGGCCGGGCAGGCTGCTGCGGGCGCCGTGGAGGTAGGCAGACCCGCAGCGCACGAGAGTGCGGCGGGGCGGTCGGGCCGCACGGCGCTCTCCTGCAGGCTGATTCCGAACGGCGTTCAGGAGTGTCCCCTCTCTCTCTCTCTCTCTCTCTCTCTCTCTCTCTCTCTCTCTCTCTCTCTCTCTCTCTCTCTCTCTCTCTCTCTCTCTCTCTCTCTCGTTCCTTGTTGCCATGGCCCATGAGTGTAAGGACAGAGAGACGGACCGCCGGTGACTCGTGCTGAGGAGGGGGAGGGGCCTGGGGAAGCGATTGAGTCCATCACGTGCATCATTCATGAAGATCGCTGTCTTGCGCTGTGGTCGCTCAGGTGTCGGGCGGGGCGTGTCGGGGCATGGCGGGGCGGGGCGCGGCTCGATGCTGGTGGTGGCGGGGCGTGGCGGGGCATGGCGGGGCGTGGCGCGGCTCGATGCTAGTGGTGGCGGGGCGTGGCGCGGCTCGGTGCTGGTGGTGGTGGTCGGCCGCAGTTTTAGGCCGGACAGGACCGGACCTCCTCTGTGGAGCGGGCAAGTCAGCGCGCTGACGCTGCCGTTCTCGCGTTCTCCGTCTCATTCTCAATTCAGGGCCCCTAAATTTGGAATCTCCAATCGGGTTACCGGTTAAGCGGACTCCGGGAGGATAAACCCGAGTACCTTCCTGGAGCCTACTACCCGGAGTCTGCCTAAAGACCGGCCGGTGAGTCTCTTCGAAAAATCATTGAACAACCCCCTCCCCCCATAAAAAAATCATTTGAATAAAATAAAAACTAAAAATTAAATCAAGCAAGAAAGAGATACAGAAAAATCCGGAAAATCCGGAAAAAATGAACAAAAAAAAAAAACGAAATAAAATTGAAAAGATTCGGAAATTAGGATTAAAGATCAAAATTCATCAAAACTTGACAAAAATATTCTATGTGAAATTGGGGGATTGGGGGGGGGGAATCGGGAATCTCTCTTTTCATTTTGTACGAGTGCACTGGAAAAACAAAGGTGCTATCTAATGCCTTTCAAAGGCGTTAGTGAAATAGTGCCTTTTGAAAGGCGCTATCGCCTCCCAAAGGTGCTATTTTTGGCCCTATTCGTGCCTTTTCAAAGGCATTATTGCAGTAACACCCCATAAAATTCAATAGCACCCCAAAAAGGGTGCTATATAGCACCTTTGTTTTTCCAGTGTGATCCCCCTCGAACGAGTCTGCCTGGAGCCTGTCTATGGAGCCCGCCTGGAGCGTGATCGGAGCCTGCCTCGAGCATGCTTTCTGAAGCCTGATTATGGAGCGTTCGTATAGAGCCTGCCCCGCCCGGGGCCCGGGGGCCCGTACGCTGCCATGAGCGTTCAGTGCAGCGTCCCTCATGGAGAGCCCCGCGCGTATTGGGCCCGCAGCGACAGGTCTAGCAGAGGGATCAGCGGAGCGTACTTGGTGCAGCGGCGGGGTGGAGTGGGGCCGGGCCGGGCAGGGCCCGCACCCCCCGGGGCCTGGGGCCTGCCAGCCTGCCCTGCCCTGTCATGGTCAGGGTGCGTAGCGAGAGGGCGGACTTGAAATGAATTCCCTCTTCCGTCTCTCTCTCTCTCTCTCTCTCTCTCTCTCTCTCTCTCTCTCTCTCTCTCTCTCTCTCTCTCTCTCCCTCTCCCTCTCCCACACACACCCACACCCACACACACACACACACACACACACACACACACACACACACACACACACACACACACACACACACACACACTCACACACACGCGCGCGCGCACTTGAGGACGCGCAGCTGTGATGTTTCGCAGCTCTAAACACGCTCGCTGATTAATTCATCGATCTCCCTTGCAACAAGCTTGTTGCTCGCCGGGAGTTCCCGTGGGGGCGGAGGGCCGAGGAGGATCGGGCTTGCGAGCAGGAGAGTTAGGTGGGCCGGCGCGGGCGCTTGGGGTGGGCCTGTCCTATGCACCGAGGGGTCCGCCACTATAAATTATACTGATTTTTTTTTAACTTTATTCTCTCTTAATTTTTCTTGATTTTTCTTTTTGTATGATTTTGTTTCAGGGTGTACGTACACTGATTTTTCCCCCTCTTTTTATAGAGAAGGACCGCTGTGCACATGATATGAAGGGCGCAATAGCCTTTTGCATTTCGATTGCTTAATGCTTTTAATGCCGTGAGATTGTTGTGTGCAGGCAGGTTGAGGTAGCTGTACGCTACGCGCGCATTGCATCTTCTTGTGACTGTGCGGGTGTACCTTTTCTGTCTGAATACTGCATGTCGGCCCCAAACAGGCTCAAGGATGAACCTGGCGCAAGAGAAGAAAGGGCTACTTGATTAAAGCGTATATGTGCTCCACCTCTCTCTCTCTCTCTCTCTCTCTCTCTCTCTCTCTCTCTCTCTCTCTCTCTCTCTCTCTCTCTCTCTCTCTCTCTCTCTCTCTCTCTCTCACACACACACACACACACACACACACACACACACACACACGAGGCCTGTCCTTGACTCTAATTCTCTCTCTCCGCCCACTCCAAACAAGAGTACCTGTACTCGACCCTGGGGCCTGCCCCAGTAACAGACAGGGCTACAAACGAGCGCACAGTGGCGGGGAAAAAAGGGTGTGTGTGTGTGTGTGTTTGCTCGGCGTGTGTGTGGTCGTGTGTATGTGTGTGTGTGCGCGCGCGCGCGTCCAGCCTTGAGAAGACAGGGGCGCGTCGGCTGGGCCGGACCGAACTTGTGCCTAGGTTGTTGTGTTTACTGGGCGGGTAACCCTTTTTTGGAAGTGAGTGGGCTTTACTACTTGAAGTGGGATGGGAATGCTGAGGAGGTGAGGACCCTGTGGGTGTTTGTGTTTTGTGTATACCTTAGGAATAGATACGTCGTAAATGTAGTCCGCTGCAGAGCGTAACACACACTGGAAAAACTAACGTTACATGTGTCACGTTTCTTGCTGCACTCTCCGGAGAAAACGTTTCGTGCTGCATTCTCTTTGTGATGCCCCTATCCTTTTGCATGGAGAGGAATGCATCAGAAAACGTTTTCTCCAGAGAATGCAGGATAAAATGTGACACAAGTAACATTTGTTTTTCCAGTGCACTGTGAAAAATATTCGTAATTAAGAATTACGAAAAAGACATAAATTCACCTGTTTATTTTTTTCATAGTGAATCAAGAAAATCCGTGGTTTCACTGAAAATTTCGATTCTTTATGCTGCTGCACACACGTTTAAGGGAATTTTCTTTGGTGATTTTGGGCTTCGTCGCGGTAATTGCGATTGAAACGTGTTTTTTTTCTTCCCTTTTTTATCATGTTGGAACGAATACAATCGAATTAACTAACTGACTTCACCGGTGTGGGTTAGGCAATAAAGTAAGGGACAGCGTGATTTTTTTTTCCTTTTTTCCCCTCTGACATCACTGCGGGCAAACCCCCCGCCCGCAGGTAAAGCGGCCGAGTGGCAAGTAAACGAAGTGCAAGAGAGCGGAGGAAGGTTCAAGGGATGGAATGGAATTTCAGGAAGGGCGGGTGTTGGCAGCGGGGCGGGGGTAGGGGTCGCGCTGGGCGGGGCAGGGCGGGGCAGGGCGGGGCAGCGCCTGGCTTACAGTGCCAGCTAATGCATACTAAGCTCCGAGGTCCTGGGTGCGGCGTGCGGCCCTTGCCCTCCCCGCGCTGCCCCCCGCGGACCCCTATACCGTTAATAGCGTAGCCCGGCCGCAGTCCCGGGAGGCCCGCCCCGGACTCGAGCGCATCGTCCTGCCCTGTCTGCAAGTAGTGTGGGGATCCGCCCCCCCCCCCCCCTCTCCCTGCCCATGGTCCTGGCCTACCCTAGGCCGGGATATAAACCGATTCTGTTCCAACGCCGACCCCTCGGACCTCATCTCGTACCGCTAACGCTACCTGCCCCGCCACGCCCCGCCACTCCCCGCCCCGCCACGCCCCGCCCCGCCCCGCCACGCCCCGCCCCGCCACGCCCCGCCCCGCCACGCCACGCCCCATCAGCTGCACGATCCCAACAATCACAGCGGGATCTCGCCGCGCGAAAGCGACCGACCGGCGGCGCTCAGCCTCTCTGAGCCCGTCCGCCCCATGCAGCAGAGCGAGCAGCCCCGATTACCCCACACGAGGGGTAACCACTCTGAAATTTGGTGTACAAATTTTGTAAGTTTTTGGTAGAGTTTTTCCTAGAATTCTGTGAATTTTAATGAATATTCCCAATTTTTCACTGAATTATTCTGATTTTTAAATATATTTCCTGAAATTTTCTGATGTTTTTCTGAACTGCTTTTAGTTTCTTTGATTTTTTCTGAATTATGAGGCATACTAAAATTTTCAGAGTTGTTTCCCCTTCGACCCCACACCACCTGACTTGCCCCAATTTACATTTCGCGCGCGAGCAGATGAAACATTGCGCTGAAGGCGTCATGTTTATACTTGTGTGTTTTTAGCAGATGGCGGTATAAATTTGTACTGGACTTAACCAATTAATATAATGCCAGTTGCTTGTCTCAGGAGAAAACAGCGCGACCTATCCCTACTTTATCACGAAATTCGCACTACAGAAATTAACATATGTCGTTACTTGCAGTGCCATCTGCTTTCAAATCCAATTAGATATTTTTTATTATTATTATTATCCCAGTGGGGAATGAAACGTTTCGGATCTAACCAGGATTAATTCAAGATAAGTTTCACTTTGACTATCTGAGTTATTCGTACCAGAACCTTTCTTAAACGTCTCGCTGAAATTAATCTCGATCGGACGGATCGCAAATTATTCTTTAGTCTATGCTCGCGAAACGTTCTACCGCGATCGATTTCGAAATGATTAAGAAATGTTTTTCATTCATTAATCATAGTAGGACGTATAATATTTTAACCGTTTCGAACCATATCCGAAAGGAATTCGGGAAACATTTTATGAGCTCTCCCGAATCTACGTAGGTTGTACTTCTGACATATAAATGAAGTTAACAAGAACAGGACATTTGTTAGGTCCAGTTTGAAAATGTTTCGTTTGGAAGTGTTCAAACAACATAACACATCAAGAACATATTGAAAATTTATACTAGTGAATCAATTTTAATTGGAAGGAACAGTGGTGGGCGTTATTTTATCTTGAGCATGTTGGTCCAGCGAAGACCGATCATCCTTCGTAAGAGATTATCTTTATATAATCTTTAGAAAACGTTTCCGGAATATGTTCACGAGGAGTGCTCTGGCCACAAGGGTTGTAGAATGGGGAACGCAACGTGACTGATTTTTACAAGAGCACCTCCGTGGGTAAGTGGGTAGCGCAGCCGCCTTGTAACCCAAAGGCTCGGGGTTCGAATCCGACTGGAGTCGGGCATAGGTGAGTGTAAAATTCTGTGAAAATTGAAACTACGTTAAATTCAATACCTTGAACTGTGGAGGAAAGCCAAAGCGCAAGGTGCACTTCACCAGATGTTCAAAATAAAATTTTAACGCCTTTGAGGGAACATATTAAATACGTTTCTAAGACTATACCACGAAACGTTTTCAAGACTATCTCATATACGTTCTCAAGACTAACTTTTGAAATGTTTTCAGACCGAACTATGTGCACTCAAAAGACATATCTGATACGTTTCAGTGGTTCGTTCTCAGGACTAATATTAGTTCATGCGAAACGTTTTCAAGACATTTACAGAATTAAAAATTCCTTACTGGGATTATTTTTAAATTCTGCCCCTGCCGAGCTTAAGGGCCCTTCAGGACCCCAAAATTGAAGAGTATAGAGGCGAAGAATGGAAGTGAATAAGGGGGTTGTGGAGTGAAGGTTACCCCCCCCCCCCCCTTTTCCCCAACCCGCGCCGGTTTTGAAAAGCCTACTAGGAGGGGTGTGGTGGGGTGGATGGGTTGGGGTGGCATGGGGCGCGTCGAGTAAAGGAGTAGTGGGCGGGGACGGATGCGGTTTAAAGCAGCCGTCGAAAGTTGTCGGTATAGGCGGGAGAGAAAGTACGTGCCTTTCAGCGCCGGCAGCCGGGGTGGGGCTGGGCAGGGAAAGGGTGGAAAGGGCCTCTATTGGCTGGGTTATTGTTTGGATCAGCGCTAGCTGGCTCTACTTGACTGGTGCTCCGCCCCCCAGGGCCACGTGGCTTGCACGGCCGGGCAGAAAAAAGGGGCTATAGGCAGCAGGCGAACGGAACGGTGACTCTCCGATGGGATGACGAACAATGACGAGTAAGGCCAACGACGAAGCGCGCGCGAATGCGTCCGAAAAGCACCAGCCAACTGATTCACAGCACATCGCTCTCATATCTCCGTCCTTGTCGCACCTATGGCGCAGCTCCATGTCGGGGTCGGTTGGACTTGACTCCGTGAGTGCGTCAAGGACGCGGAGGAGGGAGAGCGTAGTTCGGAATCAGACGGCTGCACCTCAAGCAGAGGCACCGCCGGTAGAGCAGGGAAACGAACGAGCCTCTGCGCTCGCTCGTTTTCCTGCTCTAACCGCCGGCACAATGGGGCGCGAGGAAGTGAAAACCTGTCAGTGTTCGTTGTCTGTTTGATTTATCGTGGATAATTGTCAGTACAAAATGGGACGATTTTTAGTTTTAATAGCAGCACCCGATTAAAGAAAAACAAGTCGAGCATTACCATAGAAACTATAGAACTTACAATCAAATTTACAAAATTTCTGCAAGGTCAGCGATTTTGATAAAACTTCGAAATTGCATTTAGATTATTCGATTCTATAACCACTGTCAAAAATACTGAACCGAAGACAGGACTGTGTACGTAAAACTGTGGTGGGCAAGGTACAGCATCACCGTACCTCATTCATTGTAGCCCCCTTAAGACACCATGTTAAAAATAACCGTGAACCGTACTTCAAAGACCGCACCCGATCGTCCAGCTATTTGCATCATGGTTTGAACGTCTGCCTCCTCCTTCTGAAATTCAGCAATCAGTTTGTACTTTCATCGCAAAAAGAACTTACCCCACCTAGTCGCGATACCCCTCTTCCGAGGTCGCCGTACGGTGGCACTTGGTAGTTGTAATCACTACACATCAGACCCTCCCCTTAATAGAGTCAAAATATTTTATTGATGACGCAGAAAATACTAAGTAACCAGCTTGAAATTGAGATCTATGGCAAAGTCTATTATCAAAATAGTAAGGAGGATATCGCGGACATTCCTCTTCGCATTCGATTTATTTCTGGGTGATTTACTCAGGCATGGGTGAGATAGAATCGAGGGTGAACGGACCTTTGGGCGAATAATAGGGGGTGAAAAGACTCTGGGTGAACGGCCTTTGGATCAGTTGGGTGTTGGGTGAAAGACGTCTGCGTGAGTGGGCCGTGCCCGGGCCCTGCCCCCACTCGATCAGGTACGGGCTGATTAGGCAAATTCTTGACCATACTTTACCGTACCAAACACTGTTTTTTTTCTTTTTTTCTTACAGTGACTGCTGTAAATTTTATCAAAATCCCTTGGGCCCGATTTTTTTTTTTGTTCCATAGGGACAATATATAAAACAACTGACAAACGTTTCGACTGATACTAGAAGGCAAATTTCGTTGCCTGAAAATAATATCTTTACACCGCTCGATTACTCTGCACTGCGGCATTGACTCTAATTCCATCTGCAGCGGCCCTACTGCTGCTGCTGCTGTGAAAAGATAAATAATAAATCTGTCCGCGCTCGACGTTCATTTTGGCGGATAAAAGGAGCCGGTGTGTCAACCCATTAATCCGCGCGCGCCGCGCCAATCCCGATATCAGAATGAAAAGGGCGACAGAGGGTTTGGACTGAAAAGTGGAGGGGGGTGAGGGAGGTGCCCCTGCTTTCTCAAACAGAAATCAGGTGAAAGAAAAGCGTAGGAGTGGAGCCGAGCCGAGGTCAGAGGGTCGCACTCATCTTCTTCACCTAATGACCAGGGCGGAGCAGGGCTCTTGGCTCGGCCGGTGGGACGACCTCGGCCGCTCCCGCCACGCACAGGGCCCGCGAGCCGAGGCCCGGCCCGAGCTGCGGCCGAGGTCAGATTAGGCAGTCAGGGCGGGAGGCGCCGGGCCGGGCCGGGCGCTTCGTTAGAAACTCGTTGTCACGTTCTGTTGGCAGAGCGACACCGCCGCCGCGCCGCCGCCGCCAGAGCGAGAAAGGGGAAAGAGAGAGAGAGAGAGGGGACTCATTTGTGGAAGAAAGGCCTCCTCCGTGCCCCACCGCCGGCTCTGGAGGCGTGGCCCGCCGCCCGGTGGTGAAACTGAACCCCCCTCCCCCCCTCCCCTCCCCAAACTGTGTGTGCAAACAACATCAAATGTTGCGCCCCTTTAGGAGGAGATGAAGAAGAGAGATGCCATAGGCCGTTGTTAGGCCGGGGTGCGGCAAGAGGGGAGTCATTTCGAAAAATCATTGTACGCCCCCCCCCCTACCCCCTCTCCGCCCTCAAAAAAAAATCATTTAAAAAAGTCAAAAAGAAAGATTCCAAAAATCCGAAAAATAAAGCAAAAAAATGAACAAAAACCCGGCATAAAATTACAAAAATTCAGAAATTGGGGTTAAAGACGAGGGGGAAACAACTGAGGTAATCCGGCTGACAGCCGATAGGTAATCCGGCAGGGTGTAATCCGGGGAAATTCGAAGTGATCCGGTGTAATCCGGAAAATTTTTAGGGTAATCTGGGGAATCCGAGGAAAAAGGCACCGTTATCTGGAGGACACTCCAGAGGTAATCCGAGGTAATCCGTAATCCAGCTGACACGAAAATTGACAGTCGTTTTCCCCCCGGGTTAGAGATCAAAGTGAATAAAAAAAATGACAGAAATTTTCCTTGACAAATCAGAAGAAAAATCTAAACAAAAAATCAAATAAATGAAAAAAAAAAAATCTAGTTTAAAAAAAATCGCTGTACACATTTTGTATGAGTGATCCCCACACTTTCCCTCCATCAAACTTACTTTACTCGGTGGTTTTCATGTTTTTTATCACTCAGAGCTTATCTTAATCATCCCCAAAGACGCATGCATAGCAAACGGAAAATTTCCGACATTAACGTCTAATTTTTACGTGGCCCTTCCGCACTCCCGGAATAGGGACGGGAGGACCTCAATGTCATGTTTATTTCCCGGGTGCCCCCAGGGCGGGGCGGGGCGGGGCGGGGCGGGGCGGGGCGGGGCGGGGCGGGGCGGGGCGGACCGCCAACGCCAGCCACGCAACGCTGAGCGTGTGCCAATTGAATTAGGCCATGTATTTCGCCCTGTGGGGAGCCAAGCGCGCGGGCTTGGGGGCGAGAGGAGTGGAGACGAAAAGCGCGGGGCGGGAATGAAGGAGTCTGATGAACAGGGAGCAGGGCGGAGCAGGGTAAGAAAGTAGAAAAGGGGGAAAAAAAAGAGATTACGTGTATACAGAGCGGGGGTGATACGTCAAGCTAGCTGACGACGCGCGCGCATGCGCCGCTGCTGTCATTTCGACACCTTAAATAATCCACTCTCACGGAGATGAGCCCCTGTAGGCAGGCTAGGCCAGGGCGGAGACCGACAGGCTGCCTAAAGCGATGTTAAGTTTGCATCCGGGGGCCTCGGGCGCTCTAGCGGTCACTGACCTAAAGCTTAAAACCGGTCGGTCGGTCGACAACTCGTAAATTTCGTGACCCATTTCTTTTGATGAATTTTCATGAATAATTGGGAATATAAATGAAAAATCGTTATTACTAAGATTAATTTGGGCTGAATACTTGGGAATTTCAATGAATACACACGAACATTGGTGGAGAATATGAGTGAATATCGAGGAAAAAATAATTTCAGCTTGATCCGTGAATCCGAAGTTGTGTAGCCCTCGGCTTCAACTCCTATACGCTTACGTCAGGATGAAAATCTGACGAGACGCAGAATTTATATAGATGGCCCTTCAAAATGAGGAGGCGTCAGTATAAAAGGGATTTTTATGTATTTTTTTTTTTTTAAGGAAATCATTGTAAGAGAAAAGGCAAAGAGAGACAGTGGGGAATCCATAACGTGGGAAATGATTCCCTAATATCAGTGAGACCCCCCTGGCAGTAGTGCCCGCGGTCTCTCGTCCCTTTTTCAAACAACATTTCACACCATGTTTGTGTATACATGTGTGAGTCTCGGTCTGGGTGTGGGTATAGGGGATGGAGAGAGAGAGAGAGAGAGAGAGAGAGAGAGAGAGAGAGAGAGAGAGAGAGAGAGAGCGCAGGAGATGGTATGTGTGTCTGTTTGCCCTAGCGCCATGCCAGGCTGATGCCTGGCACTGTCCAGTTAGTCTCGTCTGCTCGATGGCTTGATGGAAACGATTTAATTGGTCGGAGCGGCGCGGGAGGGCTGGGCCAGACCGGGCCGAGCGCGAGCGCCCCCCTGTTGACGCACGGGCTTTTACGGTATTGGAATGGGCCCCTGGGTGTTGTAAGGCAGGATTTACGTTTGACGCAATACTGTACACGCAATACGAGTGTTGTATGCGAAAGGCGCCCCCCCCCCCCTCCGGTTTCCTTCTCTATCTCTCTCTCTCTTTACCCGCTTCGGCCGTGCAATATTTTATGCACGACGTGCCCATACCGCTCCCGAGTATACAAGTGCAGCTCTGCTCTTCTTTGGCATTCGGATGATCATATACAAATTGATATTCATCACTCTGGGAATCAAAAGTGTGGGACAGTCTCGCACCTTTTGGTGTGAGGCCAAAATTTCTCTCACGATTTCGCTCAATTTTTGCGGTGGCTAAAAACTGTTTGTATTTTTTCAAATATTCTTATTCTTCGTCGAAAGAGCTTTGAAATGAGCTGCCATGTGATGGGTCTGAAAGCATTTTCTCTCTGGCCTCTGTACTACTTGAAGTAAACAAAGGGGGTAGGTACGTCCGGCGGCAATCAGCCGCAGACACACCACGTTTGAAAGCTCTATCGACAAAGAATAAGAATATGGGGAAAATACAAACATTTTTTCGTCACCTTAAAAATCGAGCTAAATAGTGTGAGAAATCTGGCCTCACATCTAAAGGTGTGAGACTGTCACACACTTTGATTCCCAGAGACTCAAAAAAAAAAAAACTTAACTCTCTAATCTGGAAAATCTAAGTCCTTGCAACGAACATAAGTATATACGCACACAAGCTGAATATGGACAATTTTGTTCATAGTTCAACCAAAAAATTATGCGTAAATAGAGCATGTTCACAGAAATCTGTAGCTGCGTATAGAAAAAGTTCATAAGAATTCAGTGTGTAAGTGCGAATTCCGCTTTGACTACCGCTCTGCTTCCGCAAGTTAATAGTCCGAAACCACGTGTGGCCCCCGGGCTCCTGCGCTGCGCACCCCCCCCCCCCCCCCTTTTCCCCCCGGCTCTATCACACCTCACCTCTCCTCTTCGACATGAATCTGCCCTATTCAAACCCCCGTGACGAGTCCGTAGTATGGCGTGTCGGACCCCGCTGACCCCTTTTACCCCTTCCGAGGGGGTTGCGGGGGGACGACGGTGGGCCTCCCTGCTCCACGGCGCCCCCGAGGGGCCAAGGGGCATAGGGGTGGGGGTTGGGGGGTGGGAGGTGGAGAGAGGTTAGCGTGGTGTAGGGGCGCCGCAGCACCGAGCTGGCCCCTGGCATGATATAACAGATGCCGCCGCAATTCCAGGACGACGTGCATTATAATCCGGCAACAATCCGATCCAATTAATAACAACAGCGACAGTTCTATTGGATGAAAGGAGCGGCGGGAGGTTGGGGTGGGGCCGGGGGGGTGGGGGGTGCGTAAAGCGCCTTGTCACCCCCCGCACGCGCGCGGCACCTACACATGACGGCCGTTCGGAAGCGCGGGATATTATTGTAAAGGCTCGTCTTGTTGTTGTCGATCGGAACGCTCGGTGCGGGGCTCTAACTCAGGGTATGGGTTACGAGGAGGGAGGAGGAGGAGAGGGAGAAGGAGGAGGAAGAAGTAGAGGAAGTGAAGTGAGGGAAAAACAACTCTGAATTTTGCTGTGCACATCACTGTAAAGTGGTTGAAGTCGCAAGACGCCAATATTCTATGGTGTTTTTCATGAACGCCAGCAATTTTGCGTCGTTCGACGCCAACCAGCAGTTTACAGTGATTTTGCTATAATTTTTTTTTTTTTTTGGTAAATTTACGTGATTTTTTGAGAATACTTATTTTTTGAAGATTTGAATTTTTGCTCGAAATTTATCATTGTACTGTGCTCTGCAAATCTAAGTGTGATCCTACATGTCAGTTTAAGCTGCGAAACTTTCGTTTCGCAGTTACAACTGCAAAACTCCCGAGTTCGTCAGTTTAAACTGCCAAACAGTTCCGCACGGTTTAAACTGACGAACTCAGGAGTTTTGCAGCTTAAACTGACGAACTCGGGAATTCTGCAGTTTAAACTGACGAACTCGGGAGTTCTGCAATTTAAACTGACGAACTCGTGAGTTATGCAGTTTAAACTGACGAACTCGGAAGTTCTTCCCGAACATATGGCCCGAGCAGGACTCGAGGCCCGAGTGTCCCGGGCAAAACTTCCCCTATACTCGTTAATACTATTTGAGATGAAAATGGACTCACACGACTCACATCACGTTTTACACCTCTACCTCTGCAGCACATAATTGTGTAAAGAACGGGTTCCATACTTATCACAAAATAATTTTGTGTTCTGTTTGGCCCTTGTTTTTTTAATTTTTCTGAATTTTTCTGATTTATTTTCTGAATTACGAGGTGTACAAAAATTTCAGAGTTGTTTCCTCCGCGAAGTGGGGAGGAGGTGGAAGAACAGAAACGGGTGATGAGGAGGAGGCAGAGGAAGAATAAGAGGGACAAAAGAAGATGGGAGGAGGATGGGAAGGGGAGGGGTCGTCAACTGCCTTTAGCAGTGTACGGAGGAATATTGCTCTGCAAATCTAAGTGTGATATTACATGTCAGTTTAAACTGCAAAACTTTCGTTTCGCAGTTACAAGTGCAAAACTCCCGAGTTCGTCATTTTAAACCGTGGAACTGTTTTGCAGTTTAAACTGACGAACTCAGGAGTTTTGCAGTTTAAACTGACGAACTCGGGAGTTTTGCAGTTGTAACTGACGAACTCGGGAGTTTTGCAGTTGTAAACTGACATGTAGTATCACACTTAGATTTGCAGAGTGGTATTATCAGTAATATCATAGGAATATTAGGGTAATATTGTAGGTAATATGGGTAATATTGATGTAATATTGGCCAAAATATGGGAAATATTGATGTAATATGAAGGTAATATCGGTAATATTGAAGTAATATCGGGGTAATATCAGTTTTGTGTACGGAGGAATATCAGAGCTGACGACCCCTTGTGGGAAGGGAAGGAAAGGTACAGGAAGGTGACGGCGACGAGGAGGAGGCACTCCTCGACATGCGCATTAACTTGTGTTTCCGTTTCCGCGTAGGCGCGGGACGCATATAGGAAACGCGTAGGTATCTCTGCGGAGGACACGCCACTCTCACGCACGATACGTGTACTTACTGCCGCGCTCACTCCTCTCGCAGCAACACGCTGCGCCAGGAGGCTGATTCCGCGCACAGTATAGTTTATTCGTCTCACGGACTGTCCTTGTCACTCTCATGGGGACATGGCCGTAAGGAGCAAGAGAGAGTGCACTACGAAACGCTGTTGTTCGGAGTCAGCCTGCAGGCGCGTGGAGTAGCGCCGCGGCGGCCTCGGCCTGGCCTGTCCCGCAGACAACGAGGCCCTGTATTTAATCAGGGTCCCATTTCCCGCACACAAAGCAGCGCGCTGCGAGATGAGATGGCGCCACGCGTGGTCTATGGCGGTGGTGCGGCTGGGGATCGGAGGGGGGGGAGGGGGGGGAGTTTCCTAACCGTATGGATCGCGTCGTAATAAGGGCGAGCAGACGGCCCTACAACCGCGGCGTAACACGCGCGCTGTATGTGTGTGTGTGTGTGTGTGTGTGTGTGTGTGTGTGTGTGTGTGTGTGTGTGTGTGTGCGCGCGCGCGCGCCTCGCCGTCGTTGATGGTATCGCTGACTGCAGTAGTTATGCTCGACACTCACTCGACACTCGACCTCGCTGCTCTCTGCTTGCTGGGGGGGAGCACGTACTGTACAGAGCGTGTCGTATGCCGCCCGCACCGCGCCAGTCAGTTTGATGATGTCATGTCAGAGCTGCCCTGCGGCCCTGCGGCCTGATTCCGAAGGGCGCTCTTGCGCCACAGTCTTTGTCGCACTGTAGGGGCCCTACCACCC
This sequence comes from Frankliniella fusca, assembly GCA_029379305.1. Classification (NCBI taxonomy): domain Eukaryota; kingdom Metazoa; phylum Arthropoda; class Insecta; order Thysanoptera; family Thripidae; genus Frankliniella; species Frankliniella fusca. Next base: position 238,701 of record JAHWGI010000290.1, on the reverse strand, counting down.
CCAATATAGCAGGGCACCACCATAGGTGCGACAAGGACGGAGATAAAATAGCGAACTTCGGAATCAGGCGGCTGCGGCCCAGCAGCCGGGCCGGGCCCTCGAGATGTCCGCCCTGCCCTAGACAGTGCGCCTGCTGCGCTAGGAAATAACTCGGTGCAGTGGGGGCGGGGCGGGGCGGGGGGGTTCTGTCCGAGCTGAGAGGAGAGGCGAGCGAGTATACCGTTGGTTGCGGGGGGCTGCAGCCGGAGGCTGACGCGCAGTGGGGGGGGGGCATGCAAGGGCAGGACCGCGGCACAAAGGACAGAGCGGCGGCGCGGCCCGGCCCGGCCCTGCCCTGGCTGCCCCGTGTGCAGCGAGAGGAGGACGCACTACCACTCCAGGGCACTAGGTCGAGGAGGAAGCGAGGAGCAGCAGCAGCAGCAGCAGGGGAGCACTACTGTGAAAAAAAAAATATATTCGTAAATTTAAGTCTTTTATCGTACTTTTTAAAACGAACAACAGAGTTGTAAAATTACGAGCGCAGTCGTAAATTTACGACTGCAAATTCTTATATTCGTCAAAGAAAACTAAGTCGACACGTGGTGAACAAAAAATTGATCGTAACAGCACAACTGGAAGTTGTAACTTTGCGACATTTGCCATTGAAAATTTTTCCGTAACCCTACCGAATATTTTTCGCAGGGTGTAGGAGGAGTTGGAAGGTGCTCTGCTGCGAGACAGAATACGTTAAAGCCTGCGAGTAACATACAGAAAAGGGTCAGGTAGACGGACGGACGGACACAGACAGACAGACAGACAGACAGACAGACAGACAGACAGACAAACAGACAGACGGACGGACGGACGGACGGACGGACGGACGGACGGACGGACGGACGGACGGACGGACTCTCGGTGCACGAGCATGCCCCACCATCCCGCCATGCGTCGCGGCGCGCGCAGCCCATCCGGTGTCCAGGTCCAGGCTCTGCGGAAGCCGCACCGCACAAAGAAAACCCCAGCAGCAGACCATAGCCAGCCCACACCCCGTGAGGGTCCCGCGCCACGCTCCACCCCGCGCGACCCGCGCTCCGCCACGCCCCGCCACGCGCCGCCACGCCTGCCGGCGCATGCTCAGTGTGGGTGAGGCGAGCGGGAAAACAACTCTGAATTTTGGTGGGCAAATTTTTTTTTTGTAAATTTTTAGTGATTTTTTGCTTTAGTTTTTCTTCCAGAATTCTGAGAATTTTAGTGAATTTTCCTTAGTTTTCTGATTTTTTCCCTAAGTTTTCTGAATTGTTCTGACATTTTCTAAATTTTTCCTAAATTTTTCTGAATTTTTCTGAATTTTGAGGTGTGTGGGGGTCGTGCCGTGCCGTGCCGCACGAACGCCCATGCGGGCTACCCAAGCCACTTGCACTCAAAAGTCTTTCTCCCCCCCCCCACGTCTTTTTATTTGCGCGTATCCGTCACGGTTCCCAGAAAGCTGCAGAAAGGTTGGCAAAATTCCTAGGAATACACCTGTGTGAGGCAGACGGGTATTCCCGCCTGCCTAAGGCAAACTCTCCACGTGAGACTACCTGTTCCCTAGTATAGGCAAGCGGAGCGGAGATACCAGTCTGCCTCACACAGGTGTATTCGTGGGAATTTTGCCTACTTTTCTGGCAACACGGCGTACCGAAGAGCGCTCGCCTGTGTGTGTGTGTGTGTGTGTGTGTGTGTGTGTGCGCGCGCGCGCGCGTGCGTGTGTTGCAGCGGCAGCAGCCCGCATCGCGCGTCTCTGATATCGCACCAGTGACACCCTCGCCCCGCCCCGCCCCGCCCCGCCCCGCTCCACCCTCGCCCCACTGGACAGGGGAGTGAGCCATGACGGATGGCTGGGGCCGATGGGGGCCTCCGCGGCGGCCACAGGGGACCCGGGAGGAGGAGGAGGAGACCCGTGAGCTGACAGGGGAGAGGAGGCGGGGGAGGGGGGAATTGTGCCACCGTGCGAGCGCGCGGAGGGAAGCCCGAAAAATGCGCGTCATAATTTAAAGGTGGCGACTCGTGCAACCCTTACGCCGCCGCCCCTCGCCTCCGCCCCCCCCCCTCCCCCATCCTTCTCCACCCTTTCTCGCTGCTTTGAACCCCTTTTCCCAAACTCGTCGTCACCCGCCGCGCACCGCCGCCCGGCCCCTGCTCAGACCATCATCCCCCGGGCACAGCAGCAGCAGCTCTCTTTCCACGCTCCAGTTATTTCGCTCCTCTGTACATTTCTGTCCACAAATAAACCCCCAGGGAGGCGTGTCCGTGTCCACGCTGATGTGCTCCGCCTGCGCAGAATGCCTGCCTGGCTGACTAGCCCGGCCGCACGACGGTGACTGCGGCCAATAAGCTGCCTCAACCGCGAAATTTACTTTACTTATATATTTTTTTTTAATTTTTAAGAAAAATATAAGAAAAACGTAACTGGGCGGCCTCTTGCTGCGGATATCTCAGAAATATTTGCAGGTGGGGATCGCGTAACAGTCCTAGCTTTTTTTCCCTTTCTTCTCCCGCAACCCGAAGCAACTTTCAAGATCTTTTATTTTTTTGCCGGCGCGGTGTGTTTTATGTAGGACGGCGGTGGATCACTTTTTTAGGGCAGTTTGTAGAACGGGGAGACTGGCATGGCCTGCACTGAAGACGGCTTTGCCGGGGGGCGCTTTAGCACTCTTCTTATTGTTTCGCCAAGTGTTGTGTCCCTCGGACCTCACCTATTGTTATGGCGGAGTGTACTGCGAGCTGCTCTTCTTGCACGCCCCTGCAGGAGACGGGTGGGGGTAATGGGCTTCTCCCCGCAACAGAAGAAAAAGAATGTAAGAATGCATATACTATATGAGAGAGAGAGAGAGAGAGTTTAGTTTATAAACGTATTTATTGGGGGATTTTGTTTTACAAGTGGGGTCAGAAGGGGAATGAGTTTTAATTTTGTAATATCTGGATTTAGCCATGCCGGTTTAATGTTTGTGTCCTAAAATTTGTGGTTTTGAAAGAGAGAAATTTTTCAGAGAGAGAGAGAGAGAGAGAGAGAGAGAGAGAGAGAAGAGGGGGGGGGGCATGGAGAAGGAGAGAGTGGTCGATCGTGTTAAATAAGCGCAAGCGTCATTTCGCCGTGCGATGCATCACGATGGGCCGGCGGGTCGGCGGACCACTTTCTCCGTCCTAAGCCTCGGCGTCGTCAATCTCTGACAGCGCGCCTCCCCCCCCCTCCCCTCCTCCCACCTTCACAAATCATTCTCGACCGCACAATAACCCTAGAGCGGCTAGTCCCCTGCCTCACCCCCACCGCCCCTCCCCTCCCCCGGGCCCCCTTTTGGTAACGCGTTGCATAGCAAGTGTATATGGACAACCCGCCGAGTCCAGTTTCCTGGCCGCCACAATACACTTCCGTCCGGCCCGGCTGATGCGCTGCTCCCCCCCCCCCCCGGTCTCTTTGGCTCCAGACTGCTTCTGCAGCCAGCCCCAGGAGAGGGAAGGGGCTCGATCTCAATTCAAATTTTCGACTCTCAAAATCACCAAATTAAGAAAATTTTCCTGAAACCCCAAATTAGGCTGTTTTATTATTATTATTATTATTATTATTATTATTATTATTATTATTATTATTATTATTATTATTATTATTATTATATTTTTTGACGCACCGTGATTGCTAGTTGTTTCAAAGCCTTATACATAAATGAAGCAACGTAATTGATAGACACAAACGTATGTTGTTGTTGTTGTTGTTTTTTTCTGTGGTGTTTTGTTTTTTGACACGGCATAAGGTTCGGTGAGACCCCCGAAACGTGACACGGGAGCGCGCGCAGACAGCAGTGAATGTATCAAAATTCCTCTTGACTACGTACCGCATTAAGACCGCCATGAAAAACCCCCGCAGTCACGGCGCAAGCTGCCACCGCCGTGCCGGGGCGGGGTGGGGTGGGGTGGGGTGGGGTGGGTCGAGCGAGCGGGGGCGGGAAAAGGCGCACCACTGCCGCCAAAGAGTAAACGTGAATGTGTTTTACCGGGGTGGCGGGGCGAGGAGGGCGTACAGCGGTCGGGAGTGTGTGTGTGTGTGTGTGTGTGTGTGTGTGTGTGTGTGTGTGTGTGTGTGTGTGTGTGTGTGTGTGTGTGTGTGCGCGCGCGCGCGCGCGCGCGCGCGCGCTGCGGCCTTCGTGTCTGGCCTGCCTGCGGTCCCGGCTCCGGCTAAATTACTCGGAAAGTGCAGCGCCCCGCAAGGTGGCGGGTGCGGTGGTTGTGGGTGGCTTTGGTGTGGTGTACCCGCACCAGCAGGTGTTCGCGGCCGCGGGGGACGCACAGAGGTTGCGCGGGTCACTGAGCAGGATGTTGGGGAGGATGAGCGCGTCGGGGATGCTCCGAATGATATTGGCAGGTAGAAGAAGATTCTAGCCGCAGAAATGAGACAGGGGGAGGATGGCAAGGCCAAAGGTGGTGGCGGGGTGGGGGTGGGGGCACTCCAAGAGGGAAGCGTTGCGAGAGGAGAACGCCCGTGTCGACCGGTCGCGAGTTGGGGCGGGGTGGGGCGGGGCGGGGTGCGGCGGGGCGAGTTCTGTGATTAGTGCTCCAGCAGACTTCAGGGGAAGTGGAGTGCTGGGATGCCGGTTGAAATTCTGAGTGGGGAATGCCTGATCGGAGTGCTGTGGGGGTGGGGCGGGGCGGGGTGGGGTGGGGCGGGGCGGGGCTTGATGGGGTTGGGGTGCGGCAGGGTGCGCTACGCCACCACGCCACGCTGCTGCAGCACGCCGCGCACGCGCAGCGGGGCGTTGAAATGCCGCTGCCGGACAATTAATTCCTGTGTGAAATCTACGAGGTCGCGAGTTGGGATTTAATTGCGTTTTCCGCAGCGCACACCGTACTGTACCGTCTAGTCCTCTGTTTCTGTCGCGCGGCGTGGCGCGGGGGGAGAGAGAGAGAAAGAGAGTGGGGTAGGGGTACGTATGGGGTGTAACGTGCACTTTTGGTGCATCGGAAGATAAAACGGGCAATTAAAAACCCTGCAAAAGAAGGCGACTCATTAGCCCCTGGATATCACAGACTTGGAGGGAGGAGACGAGGCCACAGACAGCACTCACCGAGCACATGTGCAAAAAAATGCACGGTTGGCAAACAGTCCGGACGGCGTGCTCGGGTTCGAGGCTGACCCTCTCGCACCGCTGAAGCTCTCCGAGTGTCCGGGTCGGCGCGGCTAGCCACCGGCCCGGACCCCGCTCCTCCCCCCGCACCTCGCTCTCGCTCGCACCCATCGGCCATGCCGGTCAGCTGACTACGTCGTCTGCTGGACCGGCACACCTGCGCGCCCACCGGCGATCAGGCGAAACTAGGTGGCAGAAAATGACGCGCTCGAATTCGAAGGGGGTCCCGGTACCAAGACCCCCTCGACCAGGGGCGGGACCGGCCAACTAAGGCAAACCCCGCCTGCCGGGGGGCGGAACCGGCCAACTAAGGCAAACCCCGCACCCCGGGAAAACCGCGCGTCACAGGGGGAAGGGGGTAGGGGCTGGAGAGAGCGAGGGGTGGCAGATTTTGGAAGGGTGAAGCTAGCAGGGTAGATGGTCCTATATGCATTAGCAATCAATAGGGATGAATCGGAGTAATTTGAAAGCAGGGTTTTCTCATTTGGTGTTGTAAAGGGTCGTTTAGAACGCACATCGGGTCTTTTGGGGACGCTGCGTTGCGCGGGTGACATTGATACACGAGGCACCTCTGCTGATGGGCATGGCTCCAACGTAAGACCTGTCTTCCGGAAAATGCTACCCTCGTTTAAAGAATTTCAGTACTTTCACTCTCCTAAAACCTATTTCATGAGTGTTTTGGTTCAAAGTTACGTAATTCGGAGATTCGGAAATTATGTCGCACGTTTCGTACTAAATCGTCTGTTTTCCGAATAATTTTCATTGAGTGTGTGGACTTACCAGGCAAATTAAGTTGTGAGATCTCGGTCGAGACCGAACATACTCAAGGGGCGCAGGCGGGCGAGGGTGGAATCACTTCGACAAATAATTGTACGACCCAAAAAATCATTTAAAGTTAAAAACAAATCAAAATAAAACCAAGAAAAATCCGAAAAATCGAGAAAGAATTAAACCGAAATAAAATTGGAAAATAAAAATCAGAAATAGGACAGATGATCAAAATTTATCAAAAAGTGACAGAAATTTTCCTTGAAAAAAAAAAAACAATCTTTACAACAACAACAACAACAACAACAACAACAACAACAACAACAAAAAATCAAAATTCCTAAAAATCATTGTACACATCTTGTATGAGTGATGCCCCCGTTTGGAGCGGGCTACGCTACGGAAGGAGCCGGGGCAGCTTACCCACGGCCTACACTACCGCCTCGCCCCGGCCGGCCCACCCGTGCGGTTTGAATTCCGCCGCGCCGTTCCGCACGCTGCTGCTGACCCGTATGCGAAAACCTAACCGAGCGAAACTCGCGGGTGTCGGCTTGAAGCGACCGGGGCGGGGCGGGGCGGGGCGGGGCGGGGCGGGGCGGGGCGGGGCGGGGCGGGGCGGGGCGGGGCGGGGCGGGGCGGGGCGGGGCGGGGCGGGGCGGGGCGGGGCAGGGCGGAGGTGGCGGTGTGTCGCTGACAGGGAGATGGAGATAAAGGGGGAGAAGAGCGGGGGAGGGCGGGTAATGGAATGGCTCATCCTGATCATTCCCTCCCCTAATGGCACACACACCGTGCTAGGCTGGGCCGTTCCACTGGGCCGTCACTCCCCGTGCCCCAAACCCCTACATCTCCCGCCACCCGCGCGCGCGTCCTGGGCGAAAAACAACTCTGATATTTTTGCACACCGCGTAATTCAGAAAAAATCGGAAATTCTGAAAAAATCAGTAAAATTTATTAAAGTTCCGAAAAATTCACGAAAAATTAAAATTCAGCGTTTTTTCCCCCCTCGGCGCGGCCTCTGCGCTGCTGCGCTGGCTCGCGTCAGCACCAAATTTGTTTAGTACCGCCCCCGCCGCGGCCCACCCCCAGGCATCCCCCGCCGCCCCCGGCCCGCCCCCGCCGCGCCGCCCCCTCCAGCCGGGCTGATTAACTTTTCCAGGCCCCTTACCCTTCTCCTATTCTTCTCGACGCCCGCTTCTCCGCTTCCCTTGTGCTTGTGGTGGTCAGGGTTCAGTACGGTGCGGTAAATAGTTGTGCGTGCGTGTATGTGAGGGGGGTGGTGAGTGAGAGAGAGAGAGAGAGAGAGAGAGAGAGAGAGAGAGAGAGAGAGAGAGAGAGAGAGAGAGAGAGAGAATGTGAGTGTGTGGGTGTGTTACTGGTCTGCGTATCCCTGGTGCCCACTGTTAAATGCTTGCAAACTAAATTCTTTGCAACGTTGCGAAGAAATTTTAAAATTCGTATTACGAAGAATTTGTTCATATTGCAAAGAACTTCTTTGCAAGCTACTAGAATTCTTACAAACTATATTTGTTTGTATTGCAAAGAAATAGTTCGTAAGCTTACGAAGAATTAGTTCGTAATAAATGCTTAAAAATTCTTTGCAACTTACAAAGAAAATAGTTTGCAATACGTACCAATTCTTTGCAAGCATTTTACAGTGCCAGCACGGCGCCTGACGGGCGGATCGGGTGGGCAGACCCGCACAATAACCCCGCGGCTGTGAATATGTGCCTTACTCTTTTCTACTCCCCGTCCACGAGGCGTGCCCACTGGGCGGTCCTCACACTGGTAAAACAAATGTTTAGTTTCTAAACATCATGATGTTTAGTTTGCAATCCTATACCAGGTGGCTGACGGACGCCGTGCACTTTTTGTACTATGCAACCCGCCCGCACCGCTCCATCCGGGACTGCATAGCCATCAGGCGCCGGGGACCGGCTCCAAGCCTGGACGCTCCGCTCCGGCACTGATGTTGCAGCCATCGTCCCGAAAGGGCCCTCTCGCGGTTCGCGCGATCTACGGCGGGGCGTTACCGGGGGGGGAGGTTCACGGTTTCTCGGGAGTAACCCGCGAGCCCGCCGGGAGAGCTCGCGGTCTGCGAGTCCGCCGGGAGAGCTCGCGGTCTGCGAGTCGCTCCGTGGTGGTATCTCGCGAACCGCGGATCCTCCGCGGGGGAAGGTCGAGGTCCGCGGGTCCTTCTCGTGGGTTGCTCGCAGTCCGCGAAGGACCCACAGAGGATCCGCGGTACGCGAGATTCCTTCGCGGCAGGACGCGCGGACCGCGAGCTTTCCCGACGGACTCGCGGGTTACGCTCGCGACACCGCGAACCTCCCCCCTGTAACGCCCTACCGTAGACCGCGCGAACCGCGAGAGGGCCCTTTCGGGGCGTTCGCTGCAACAACAGTGGCGGAGCGGAGCGTCCGCGCTTGGAGCCTGTCCCCAGCGCCTGATGGGTATGCAGTCCCGGATGGAGCGGTGCGGGCGGGTTGCATAGTACAAAAAGTGCACGGCGTCCGTCAGCCACCTGGTACATGACATGATGTTTAGCAGGAACTAAACATGACAAGATGTTTAACAACTAAACACTTCGTAAATGTTTAGAGGTTAAACATTTTGTGATGCATAGAAGTAAACACTTGGGCGAGGCTTCACATGGAGAAGCATACGGATACCACGCTGCGCCAAGTGTTTAGCCAACTGCACACTTGCAAAGTGTTTAAAAATTAAACATCTGCTGGTGTATAGTTTGAACTAAACATGATATAGTGTTTAAATTTTAAACATTAGCAGTTAAACATCATTTGATGTTTAGAACTAAACATTTGTTTTACCAGTGCACCCGGCACTAAATAGAGGGGTCCAAAACCAAGCGTATACTGATTTTTATAATTTTTCTTGGTTTTCGCGATTTTTCTTAATTGTTACTTATTTATTTCGGATTTTTTCTTATTTTTCCTGATTTTTTCCCTTTTTTTTGTAATTGATTTTTTTCCGCTTCTGTTTTTCTGATTTTTTTTTCTTGATCATTTTTTTCAAGTGAATAGAACCCCTCTCCCCCACCTCCCCCCACCTCGCTGACGTGGATTGTCCGTCTGGTGGTCGTCGTAGATCCCTCCTCGCGCTGCGAGTACATTTCTTCTGCTCGAGCTGAAGACGTGAGACGGGACTGCGTGTAGTGGTAAGGAACAGCCGGTGATGCGGAGAAGGAGAAGGGTTGCGAGGTTTTATAAAGAGATACTCAGCTGATGAGGCTGGAGGCCAACACGACCACCACCACCACCGCCGCTGCTGCCACCGCTGCTGCTGCGGAGGCAGATGTGCCTTGAATACGAGATCGGGGCGAAAGGAAAAAAAAATGGACTCTGTGGTTGGCGGAAAAAAAATAATCTACCGGTTGTTTTTTTGTAAACGATTTTCCTTTCTCCTTTTCGCGCCAGCCAGACTTTGCGACGACAGCGCTCCTCATACTGATTCCCAGAGTTGGGTTTCGGCTCGAGCCGTACGGGATCCTGTCAGTGTCTCCTCCTCTCCCCGCGGTTAGCCACCATGGAGGTACACTCCATGCCACTGTGAAAAATTGTCGTAGTTTTACGGGAAATTTTCCCAGAAGTGGAGTTGTAAAATTACGATCACTTATCGTAAAATTACAAGCAGGACGTATCGACTTGAAATTCAATTACAAGCAAGAATGGGCTGTCGAAAATTTACAACATTTTTCGTAAATCCAAATTTACAAAATAAATCGTAAATCTACAAACATATTTTTCACAGTGTGCAGGCACCCCTAACAAAAATCGAAGTCCCAATATTGTCCCAAAGGCGAGATCCCTCGGAAGGTCCAAAGGCATAAGTCCGTGGGGGTCCCAAAAGCGGTCATTTGGGGGAGTTGGGATTTGGTAGCTACCACTTGCCAAAAGTCCTTGCGAGGTCCCTCTGAGGTCCCTCTGAGGTCTCTGCGTTTCTACAGCTGAATCCTAGTCGCATAGCTGTCTGGCGGTTTTAAAGCACCGTTCATGGATGTAACATGCATGAAGTATCCATATATACTTTACACTACATTGTTTCTGAACATCTGAAATCCATCTGACGTGTTAAAAACGACCTAGGAGGCCTCCTTTACCACTTTTTCGATTTGGTCAAAAACGCATCGCGATCGCAAATGGAACTTCGATGGGATTTTAGGGGGCAGGGACTTCAGAGGGATTTGAGCAGGTGCCAAATCCCCTCCAAGTCCCTAAAAAATTAGAGGGACAATTATGGTACTTAAAAGGGACAATTTTGGCATTTCAATTTCTGTTAGGGACTGCAGCGCGCTGCCGTCGCGTCGTATTCCGAAAGTCGGTATCGTCCGCGTTTTGTCTCTCTGTCCTTGTCGCACTCATGGGGCGAAGCCATAAGGAACAAGAGAGAGAGAGAGAGGATGCTACTAACCGCTTTCCGCGGAATCAGACGTGGCCGAGCACTCGTTGCGTCCTGCCCTGCGCGGCGGTGCCAATCACGGAGCAATCCCCTTTTCTCATCCGACGGTCGTCGGCGACGGTGGCGACAAAAAAAAAGGGGGGGGGGTGAGATGGGTGGTTTAGCGGGTGAAGGGGAAAAAGATTTGATGTCGGATGTCGATTTTTTGGTGAAGTCCAGGTGACCGTGGCACTCGTGCTTTGCACAATGATAATATTTCTATCATCTTCTCAGTGATCGTTTCGAAGTAATCATAGTAATTGTAGTAAGCCACCAACCTCGTAGTTTTCTCTAAAACACAAATATTCGCAGTCGCAGATTTGCCTTTTCATATATATCACATTTCTGTCGGGGCGGAGCGGTCGGTACTGTGGAATAGTGGAAGCGGTTCGCCTGGATTACCAGGAAAATATGGCAAAAAGGGTATAAAGCGTGATTTTTTTTTTACATGTTCTAGGGACCTAGACCTTTGATTTGAGCCGCAGCACACTCGATTCGGACCCATAGGAGCCGAGATTTTAACGATTTTGTTCAATATTTGTTCAAAAAGTACGAAAATTTCAAAATGGTCGTAGAGTAGTCGTGTTTGGCATCTTCTCGGACTATTTCGACGCGAGAAGACGAAAGAAGCCAACCCGAAACCTGTACGACCACCCAACTAGCCCCAAAACGCCGCCATTTTGGAAAAATAGGGCCTAAATCTCGAAATACGTGCTCCAACCGAAATGGCCCGTGATTGGTGTCGATTCCGCATGATATATCACCTCTGAGGCCATATATGATGTCGAAATATTTTTGAGTCAACTCGTGCGTTAACATTGACCATTACAATGTACAGTAAGATTTCATTTAAACGCCTGCACCCGTCGTGAAACCGGTGGGCCGCCGCCGCTGGCTGTAAACACCTCTACTTTCGATTGGAGGTAAATTTACCTCTACGCCAATATACCTTTTCTAATACCAACGCAGCATTTGCCATCGTTTTGGACCATGAACACGTACGAAAAAGTATGTTTTAACACAATTTGAGCTTTTTTATTCTTCCAATATATCAGACACCTAGGATTTTTTTGAAACAAAATAAAGCGGATTTATTTTTTTAATTTTTTTCGGAGAAAGTTTTCGAGCTGCCGAACCCTAATTCGGGCTTGGCATACACCACATATTTACTAGTACGAGTATATATTTTGAGCTCAGTGTCAGCTGGCACCATCTACCCGTGGCCGCGGTCCAGGCCAGTTCCCCATGTGTACCCGCGGGGTAAGGTGACCGGCCTTACCTCTTCGTGGCCGTGGCCCTGTGGAGCGTGAGCGTTCACGTGAGGTGAGCGCTCGCGTGTGAAATGTGCGGGGCCTAATACTTAACAAACTTGACAACATTTTTGAAGAATTACTATCTTTACACTCTCCCCTTTTCAAAAATGTATGGGTTTCTCAATTTTTATTTCATTCCGCTTAGTATAAGTTACGCACGCATGGGCGCTAACGAAAAATGAGCGTGGGAGTACGAAGGATATAGGGGCATAATTCTAAGAAAAAGACCTCAAAATCGAAAAACCCGTACATTTTTGGAAAGGGAAGAGTAAAGGGAATGTAATTTTTCGAAAATATTGGCAATTTAGCTTAGTATTAGGCCCCACACATTCGCCCGCCACGCCACATGCGCCTTTCTCCTTCGCACTCCCACGCTCATCTCACGTTGAAATAAATTCACTAAAAATTTTCAGGTTTTCTTTGTCAAATTTTGATGCTCGTTAACATTTTGTATCGAATCTTGAAATTTCCACGATCCTGGCCCGTTTTACAACTTCTTTTGTTGAACGCATACTTATCAGAGGCTGAAGGAACGTAATTAGACCGTTCCGTATCGTTTTTGTCATCAGAAAAGCTGATTTCATGGAACAGGGTGTCGAGCGTCGACCGGAAAAAAAATTCCCGAACTTTTCCCGTATTTCCAGAGTTAAATCTGACGAAATTCCAGAGTATTTTTGACCGTTTGAGACGCAAATTTCCTCTATATAAGAGGGGTAAAATGAAATAAGAGCTATAAAATGATTGGTTTTACTGAACTTTGTCGTGATAGACAGAACAGTAGGGAGTATAGTGGCTGTAGGAATGAAAATTAGCACAAGAACACGAACATTTATTTTTACGAAACTATACCGCGTAAATATAGGAGGTAAATAAAGTAAATATATTCATACTTTGGCTTCAAATTAAACATTATTTAACTGAGCTAGAATGAGACTGACTAGGAACATGTCAACAAATAAATAAAAAATCTAGAAAAGACAAAAATATGCTGGAAAAACAAAGAAATTTAAAATTATATTAATGCTTCCCCAACAGATTGATACGCTCGCTAATTTGTGAGGCCTCTTGACGCGTGCGGTCTCCAGAAGTTTTTCCCTCTTCCGGTTAAGCTAGAGGGGTCTACAAGGGAAAATAGGGTGACTTTGGAATTTTTCGAGAATTCCAGAGTCAAGTTCAAAATTCAAGGACTTTTCCCGAACTTTTCCCGGCACAATTAAATTCCCGTATAATTCCCGTATTTCCAGAGTCGCTCGACACCCTGTGGAATCAGCAATTTTTCCAAGTTTTTAAAATTTTCCGGAAAAAAAAATTCCCCTAAAAATAAGAACCCTAGTGCGAATAAATGAGAGTAGGTAAAATAGGATGAGCCCGGTGGCCGGGCCCAGCCTGCAGCACACGCGTGTCAGGCACGGCTGCCTATCTTAGGCATGGCTGGAGGACAACCTGGTTCACAGAACCTATTTCGACAACTGCGGCTCCCACCGACTGACCGTTGCACGCCTTTCCCGAACTGCGCAATTTTCATCTAAAGTTTAGAGGTAACGGACGTGGTCGTGATTACACCTCGTCAAGGTTTCGATGTAAAACACAGTACATAGGAGAGTTTTCACCGAGGGGTACCTCACCTTCTCCAATCAGTGTATACCCGTGTTCCAATCACTTTCCAATCACCATCCAGTCACATAATTTTGCGACAAAAATCTATTTTAAGCGCCTGAAAGTTGCAAAATATCGTATTGGTTCCAAAAACGTATAGCTTTCTTCAAAGTTTGGTCAAATTTTCCCTCCAATCAGTGTACACCCATTCAAAGAGTGAGGTACCCCTCGGTTTTCACTCCTAAAACTTTTTAGAGGTCAATTCCTAACTCTGTGTTTTACTCCTAACCGTAGAGGTAAATCTTGTAGAGGTATTTCTGCAGGAATATTATTAAAGGTATATTGGCGTAGAGGTAAATTTACCTCCAATCGAAAGTAGAGGTGTTTCCAGTAGAGGTACTAGAGGCGACCCGAGGGATGCGTCGCTCGCCCCTGCTGAGTGGAACCCTCACAGCCAGCGGCGGCGGCCCACCGGCTTCACGACGGGTGTGGGCGTTTAAATGAAATCTTACTGTACATTGTAATGGTCAATGTTAACACGCGAGTTGACTCAAAAATATTTCGACATCATATTTGGCCTCAGAGGTGATATATCATGCGGAATCGACACCAATCACGGGCCATTTCGGTTGGAGCACGTATTTCGAGATTTAGGCCCTATTTTTCCAAAATGGCGGCGTTTTGGGGCTAAGTGGGTAGTCGTACAGGACTCGGGTTGGCTTCTTTCGTCTTCTCGCGTCGAAATAGTCCGGGAAGATGCCAAACACGACTACTCTACGACCATTTTGAAATTTTCGTACTTTTTGAACAAATATTGAACAAAATCGTTAAAATCTCGGCTCCTATGTGTCCGAATCGAGTGTGCTGCGGCTCAAATCAAAGGTTTAGGTCCCTAGAACATGTAAAAAAAATATCACGCTTTATACCCTTTTTGCCATATTTTCCTGGCTACCGCTTCCACTAGAAGTGTCCGGTCCGGTCGGCTTGCACGTCCGCGCCCAGCCGAGTACCCGCACGTGAACGGGACGGGCCGGAACGCCGCGCACGGCGCACGACCCTCCCCGCCCCGCCCCGCCCCGCCTTGCACGCCCTGAACACCACACGGCCATGGCTGCACAGAAACATAAAACCTCCCTTCCCAGGACCTTCCCCGGGGCCAGGCTGCGGGCCCGTCATTTGGACACCCGCCCCCTGCCACCTTCCTCCCGAACCCTCCTCCCACTCACGTGCTAGGCCACTTTCTCTCTCTCTCTCTCTCTCTATCTCTCTCTCTCCCAAAGAGGAACGTCACGTGGATTCCACGTGGATTCAACGTGGATTCGTGGAAATTTCGTGGGCGTGGATGTGTCAACGAGGTTTCAACTATTTTTCCACGTCAAATATTATTTTCTTCATTCGGCTGCTAAACGATTTTAAATAGTATGTTGATCGTATTGGTCAATAGGGCCATATGTATTAAGGCGTTTTTGAAGTAAAATTAATGTTCGTGGACATCACGTGGATTCTACGTCATTTCCACCATTTTGCCAATAACCACCATCTTTTGTAACTTTGGGCGTAACTGTTCAGCTTACACAAGAAGATATATAATATTGTCCAGATTATCGCGTTTTACGAGATAACGTTGAAACGCGTCGGAATAAAGTGGAATCAATCCACGCTGAATCCACGTGGAATCCACGTTGAATCCACGTTCCAACGTTTTGCGTTCAACGTTAAAAAAGTGTTCAAACATATATTTACGTTCTTGAACAGTATTTAAAATTTGTTCTAGATACGTAGAATCCATATTTCAAGGGTTAGTTTCATAACATACAACGCACAACGTCCTACGCTAAACGGATACGTGCAGGCCAATAAGGTAAGCTTCGGAATAGGTTCGGTAGCTGACATTCCTCATGCAACACCGTCGACGTAGGGTAGTGGATAAGGTACTAGCCTTCTAATCCAAAGGTTGTGGGTTCAACTCCACATGAGGTAAAATAGAAAATTAATTTTCGTTGCCAGCACGTTGAATCCACGTGATTTCCACGAGGAAATTTCGTGGAAAAAGGTGTCAAATCCACGTGGATGTGACGTGGTTCTTCCACGTCGATACCACGTCACATATCCTCGTGGAATCCACGTTTCTTCCACCTTTATTCCTCTTTGGGTCTCTCTCTCTCTCTCTCTCTCTCTCTCTCTCTCTCTCTCTCTCTCTCTCTCTCTCTCTCTCTCTCTCTCTCTCTCTCTCTCTCTTCCTCTCCTTCCGTCTCTCCCACTCCTCCATGCTTTCCCCTTGCCTCCTCCGTGCTGCGTTGAGCCGGTTGCCTGGCGAGCGCCCAATCCCACTAGTCAACCCCTTCAGCGCCGTCCACCACCCTTCGAGCGATAGTCATCCTCATCCTAGTCACCCTCCACTCACCGGCACAATGTCGAGTTGTGCCGCGCTACCCACGTTCCCGGTTTTTTATTGCTCACGTTAAACGTAGGAGTCGACTTTCTCGCTGCTCTTGTGAGAGCGAATATTCTGCACCAAATTTTCATGCTCCTGGGAAAGCGTGCAAGACCGATCAACATCTCTCTTTTGGAGTCATTTTGATCACGTTTTCGGCGCTCCACTGCTTCCACTGCTTCCACTGCTACTCCCATCCAATCCGCTACCCTAACCCTACCTGTATCCCGCCGCCCTCCTGTAAAAAAGACCCACTTCATCGTAACTCGCCCTGATTCTCGGCGCGCGGCGCAGCAACTTTTAACCCTCAAACACCACCAGCAGCACCGACACCACGCCCCCCCCCCCCCCGGCCTCTTCTCATCCTCATCTAAAACCCACCTCACCAGCCCGCTCGCGCCGGGCGGACTCGACCTATACCGGGCAGCCCCTCCCATTTGCGCAGCGAGTGCTTTGGGGAAATCCCGAATGCCAACCCGTTTCTGAAGAGAAGTAATTTCGAACTCGAGTTGTGCGTTTGACGCGAGCAAGAGCGCCGCCGCGTAGAGGTTGGAGGTGCGATGGCGGCGCAAGGTTTCCGCCCTGTCACCGCTCGCCCCCCGCCGCTAAGGGGAAACTTCGGGAGGGATGGAGAGAAATGAGCGTAAGGAGAGGTCAACGTTCTACTTCCACAGGTGCGCTCAGACGGTTTGGACAACGTACAAGTTTTTGAATGGTTAATGTGATATTGTTGAATTGGTGTTTCAGCTTTTTTTTTCCCCTCTTACTTTACATCCCAACTGACTTACCCTCGCATCACTTTTGGCCTTCATACTACCGGTCGGCCCTCAGCCAACAGTATCCAGTGACATAGAACATAGCGCAGATGTCAGCGCTATGCCACAGCCGCCCCTTCTCTGATATCCCTCTTGAAATACGTCGATGAAGCACTTATTGCCGTGATGGTGTAGCGAGTTGACGAGGCCGTGGCTTTTATAGACCATTCACAAGCCGTCCCCCCCCCCCTCTCTCTCTCTCTCGGTTGCTGCTGTCGCGCGCGCTTTCTCTCTCTCCCCCTCGCCCTTTCCCACTCTCCAGCAGCTTTCCCTGAGCGATGAGGGGATAAGGACGCCACTAAAAATGGCCGCAGAGACTGGATGTTTGGTTGCATCAGCAGCAGAGATATCGGCCAGGCCCGGACCGGGGGCCGCGCTCGCAGAGAGGGAAATGCCAATGCTTATTCAGCCATTTTTTTCTTATAATTAATATTTCTTCGTCTGCGACTCAGTGTAATATCTCGCATTTTTTTTTTCACAGATTTTTATTTTATATTTTACTTCTTTGTCATTTGCCAGTGTAACGTGTTGGTCTTTTTGCGGCGGGTCCTAGTGGGAAACAACTCTAAAATGCAGGGAAGTCAGAAAAATTCAGAACAGTTCACAAAAATGTAGGTAAAATTCTAGCAAAACTTCCAAAGAAAAGTCACGAATATTCACATAAATTCCCCTCCCTCCAAAAAAAAATCACAAAATTTGTACACCGTAATTTACAGTTGTTTTCCCCTCGGATATGGGTCGCTGCACTCTCGCGCACGCATGCACATGGATGACGGCAGACGGAACAAAAACCCTCCGGCGCTCTCGTGGGTTGCGTTGTGGTGGGCCGACCTGCCAATGTATCAAATCGCTTGGCCTACCGTTGCACGGAGCACCTCTCTTCATTATTCATGCTCGCGTCGTGCATTATGGACGCGGGCCGCGTGTTTGTTCCCGACACTCGATGCTCTCTCATGGCGTCGTTTGACTCGACGCCGCGCCGCTCCTCGCCCCGCGCCGCTGCGCTTAGTCCCGCCGCAGCACCCCACCCCACCCCGCCCCGCCCCACCCCACCCCACTACACCCCACCCCGCCGCCCCGCCCGCCACACCCCTCCCCGACCTCTACCTCTCGCCCCACCCCACCTTGTCGCGTCACACCGAGGGGGGGATCATCACTACTAAAATTCGTTGTACTTCCGCAAAAAAAAATCATTTAATTATAAAATATTAAATTAAAATCAAGAAATGAGAAATGCAGAAAATTCCGTAGAATTGAGAAAAAATGATTTAAAAAAAAACGATAACAAAAATTTGGAAAACGTTCAGAAAAGGGGGTTAAAGATCAGAACTTATCAAAAAGTGACCGACATTTTTCCTGCATATAATTACAAGAAGAATCAAAATAAAAAAAAGGTAATAAAATCATTTTACACATTTTGTATGAGTGATAACCTCTCGCGACACACTGCGTCCTGACCGTGCTCTACTCGTGCGCGAGGTCAGCAGAGGCCACGCGGCCTGAAGCGACGCCTGGCGGAGGCTGGAGCCCGAAAAAGAAGAAGGTGAAATAAAAACGATGGCGATTTGCTCGTGCGGGAGGCGCGCGTGACGCTGCTGCTGGCTGCCGTCGGCGCGGCGGGGAGCGCCTGCCAGGTAGGCAACCGCCGCGCGCTGCGCGCAGCCCTGCCTCGCTGTTGCCTACCTCCGCGGCGCGCTGAGGAGCAGGGGCACTGGGGACGGACGAGCGGGCGAGACGCTACCCAGACGGTCGGTAGGGTCCGCCCGGCGAGAAAGTTGCAGTAAAAGGGTTGTCGCGCTGCAGGCGAGGGGAGTGAGGAAAGTGCAGGAGAGGGAGCAGGAGGAGGATAGAGGAAGGTGGAGGAAATAGAGAAGATGTGGGGGGGGGGGGGTGGAGCGAGGGCTCTTCAAGACGCCAACCCCGACTCGTCTCGCTGCACAGCAGAAGGCACGGGGTGGATGTCCCTTGTGACCCGCTCTGGCTGTTGTAACGGCGCCCCGGAGGTAGGCAACCCAACGCACTCAGAGAGCGCAATGCGCGGTACGGCTGCTCTGGTATGTGTGAGAGAAGAAAAGGCGTCGGATGTTGCGAGCATCAGCCACTTTCCCCAGCGCTCTCTCTCTCTCTCTCTCTCTCTCTCTCTCTCTCTCTCTCTCTCTCTCTCTCTCTCTCTCTCTCTCTTTCTCTCTCTTTCTCTCTCTCTCTCTCTCTCTCCCCCCCTCTCCCTCCCTCTCCCTCTCTTTCTCACTCGCCTGTGTGTGCGCTGGCAGTGCGACCAAACGTCGTGCAGCGCGGGGTAAGCGTTCGCAGAGAGAGAGAGAGAGAGAGAGAGAGCGTCCATTACGTTAAGACCAGTGCCTCCTGGCCTCCTGGGACGGCGTCGCTCGCCGCCATGCCGCACCCATCGTTTTCCCAGTTATCCTATCCTGCTGCTAAAGCGCTCTTAATGTATCATGTCTCTCTATCATGTCTCTCTATCCTATCTCCTTTTTATATGTGCGACCCTGCGGCGCGGCCGACGTCTACACCAGTCCCCGCCCTAGCGCGCACTACGTTACGCTATAGAATTTATTCGCTCACTCACTCGCTCACTCACTCGCTCACTCGCTCACTCACTCGCTCACTCGCTCACTCACTCGCTCACTCCCTCACTCACTCACTCGCTCACTCCCTCACTCACTCACTCGCTCACTCGCTCACTCACTCGCTCACTCACTCACTCACTCACTCACTCACTCACTCACTCACTCACTCACTCACTCGCACTTTCATACATGCGCACTCCTCCAACCCTTTCCGTATCTGGCTGGGGCCCCTACCCGCCCGCCCCTAGCGCGTTTGCCCTGCGCCGTACGACGGACTGTGTGCCTGTATACGTCGTCATTGAACTGCCATTACTGTAATTGAATTCCGATGGGATCCCGACCCGCCGCGCTCCGCCTCGCCCCCCGCCACGCCACGTGCTCCCCAATCACTCCTCGTCGATCTCTCTGTCATTCTTTCCCTCCGCCCCCTAAAGACAGCCCTCTCAACCCCCCAAGCCTTCGCGCCGCCCCCACCCTTTCCCGGAAGCAGCCCCCTTGATGCCTTCTATTTGCAATAGTGTGTCTCTCCACTCTCTCTCTCTCTCTCTCTCTCTCTCTCTCTCTCTCTCTCTCTCTCTCTCTCTCTCTCTCTCTCTCTCTCCCTCCCTCTCTCTCTCTCCCTCTCTCTCCCTCTCCCTCTCACACAAACATTTGCTCCCATTCTCCCTCCCTCTGTCTTTCTCTTTCTCCTCTCCCTGCCGAGCGATTCCGAAGATCGCTTTCATACCTCTATCCTCGTCACACTCGTGGGGCACCACCATGGCCAGCATAGGGCATCGCTGAAGGTGCAACAAGGACGGAGTGATGAGAGCGATCTTCTGAATCAGTCGGCTGGTCGCCCTGGAGAAGGGGTTGTCGGCCGCGATAGGGAGCGCAGGAGCCGGCTGGAGGCGCGCGGGTCCGTGTCGTATTTCAGCAGTGATCGCTTGAAATCAGCCCCGCACTGCACTGCGCCGCCGAGCTGTCAACCGGAGTAAAAGTGCTTCCCCGCAATATATATAACATCAATCTAGAAGCGGCTGCGTCCTCCGTGGGAGAGAGGAGCCCGCCTGCTGTGGTATACTCTTGTGGTCTGCACACCCAAACTTTTGTGAATGATACTTACACTCTTGTAGGTGTGTGAAATGCTAGTCGCTCGTTTGAACAGAGAGGGGGCGGGGGAATCACTTATACAAAATGTGTACCATATTTTTTTTAACCCCAATTTTAATTGTTAGAATTTTATTTCGGTTTTTTAATTCATTTTTACTCGATTTTTCGGTTTTTTAAGTTCATTTTTTCTCGATTTTTCTTTTTTTTTCTTTGATTTTATTGTTTATATTTTCATGTTGTTGTTTTTTAGCGCCCGTACGATGATTTTTTGAAGTGAGTGTGTCCCCCTCACCTATTTGAACGAACGAGCGCTGGTGTGAATTTTCCTAGGAATAACGTACGCTAAGCAGCAAGAGAATAAAAATTTATGCATCGAGCGACACCCGCACGCATACTTGGGTTTCCACGTGTGAGGAAGGAAAGGATGCGCTAGCATGGGAAAAAAAATTATTGTCATCACTTTGGGATAGAGGTGGTGGGGTTGTAGGGTGCCGGGAGAGATATTGCGACGCGAGAAATTGTCCTCCAGGGGCAGGAGCGTATTCTGCTGTGTGCGTTGGAGGAAGGAGGTGGGGTAAAGGAGGGGAGGGGGGGGGGGGGTCGCCTCGGACGTGCCTCCCGCGGGGTCAGGCTGAGTGGTCTATGTATGCGGCCTGGGCTCGAGGATCGAGAGGGGAGCTTCAGGACAAGAAGGGCCACACTACGGTCGAGGTGAGCGAGGGCTTATATGTTGAGTCGTTTGTCGCTCGCGGATCTTCCTAGTACCGCCTCCAAAGTGTAATTTTGTAAAGGACAGGTCTTAGAAAAGAAGCGAGTGCACCCAGAAAAATGGAATGTCGTATCAACCACCGTACGGTTACTTCAGGAACAACCATCACATGGTAAAAAAAAAAATGAACAATATCATGCAGTGGCTGGAACTTTATTTTAGTTGTAACAACAATTTTAACGTTACCTCAACTATCACTTTATAGTTGTCCCTAGAGTAACCATGCGATGCTTGTTACAACTTTCAATTTTTCTAGGTGTGCGGATTTGCTTACCCAAGAGAACACGGTGCCTTTCAGGAAGAGCGAGTGTGCAAGCAGCCCTCTCGCACGACCGCGAAAAAAAAAATCAATTCGTCTTGGTTTTCTGGGGTCCAGCATTTTTTCATTGGGAAAACTACTTTGTATCTTTTTTAAAAAACTTTTTGGAAACCTCAACGTAGTTTTTACCGTGGCCTGCGTTTTCACCCGGTGCACATACATATGAATAAGTTGTAGTTGAGGCCGATCAACTACACCAACCTGCTATGCGTCTCATTTATTCCTCTTGATTTATTTGCTCCTTCTTCTCCTCCTCCTTTCGTTATCCTCGCAGGCGCCGCGGCACGGTGCGGTGCTGCTGCTGGTCCTGAGCTCAGGGGCAAGGAGAAGAATGGCCCGATTAGCAGCAACCGGGACTATTATCAGAATAAGCCGGGGCGGGGGGGCTCCGAGCGGGCATTCTCCCTGTCGTCTCGTCTAGTCGTCCCAATTACCGACTCCAACTATTGTCAGAGCACACCACCACCACCGCTCCGCTCACCAGATCTCTCTGGTTTGGTTTTGTAACTAGGGAGAATAATTTTCACCCTGGCTCCCTTTTGCCCTGCTCCGCGCCGCTCGCGCCGACTTCCTCCTCCACCGCCACCACCGCGCCAGGCGCGCCACAGCTTATCCTCTTATTTTTTTTTTTTTATCATTTTTTCTCTTTTTCTTATTTTTTTTATCTGTCGCGACTATGCGCAGTGCTATGCTGCCAATATGCAAGAGAGTGCGCCAGCAGCCCCTCTGTTTTTGTGTTGAGCTCCCTCTTCATCTCTCTCTCTCTCTCTCTCTCTCTGGTGCTGTGGGCTGCGGTGCCTATACTTGACCATTATTCCACAAATAAATAGTGCGCATACATGGATGCGCAAAGTAGATTTTTATTTTCTCTCTTATCCCCGCGTAATTTCTCTACCCGCTTTTTAAATTTTTAGTTTTCAATTGCAGCTCCGAGAGCAAGCCATAGCGAGTTATGAATCCGATATGAGAGCAGCACAGCTCCTCTGCATATGCACTATACCCGGCCGGGCTGAGGCGTGTCGGCGTGTTATAGCCACTCCAACAGCCTCTCATCCCCTTTCTCTTCTGATGAACACAATCTCTCGCGGGTTGCTCCGCACTCGGGTCTCATACTGCTCTTCTTGCACACACACGCTCTCTCTCTCTCTCTCTCTCTCTCTCTCTCTCTCTCTCTCTCTCTCTCTCTCTCTCTCTCTCTCTCTCTCTCTGTCTCTGTCTCTGTCTGTCTGTCTGTCTGTCTGTCTGTCTGTCTGTCTGTCTGTCTGTCTCTCTCTCTCTCTCTCTCTCTCTCTCTCTCTCTCTCTCTCTCTCTCTCTCTCTCTCTCTCTCTCTCTCTCGTAGAAAGACACTGACACACGCGCGCAAGTGCGACGTGCCTCATCAAGGCCCGTTATGCAGATGCAGCGTGGCATGCGCGAGCGCGCTGCGCTCCGCCGCCTGGAACCTCCGCACTGTGCGTAATCTTGCCTTGGTCGGGCGTCCCGGGCACCGGGCGGCCCCGAGGGGTCGCGTACACCGACTTTTCTGATTTTTCTAGTTTCTTTGTGTCCGAGCTGCGCCGCCCGGTGCCCGAGGGGCAGGGTTGGGAACGTTACTTTAACGATGTAACGGCGTTATAGCGTTTTCGTTAACATTCATTAACGTTATCGTTAGCTCGATGAAATTTTAGGTGCCTGTAACGACATCGGAAACGCGTTACTTTTTGTCCTTAACGACGCAGCGGCGTTATCGTTACGTATCGTCCGAGTACCGCTGCGAAACCAAGGGAGCGGCGGTGGCTCCGAGCCTGACCTCCACTGTACTGTGCAATACTTTGTCTTGATTAAGGTTTACTATTTAATTATTAAATTTGGCTTTCTGATACATTGAACATTATTTACTCAGAATCACCTGTAGTCTCATAAAAGCTTTGAATGAGCAGCTTTTTTTCTCAGCAGCAGTGGACCCTTGAAATCGATTAAACGTTAACGCCGTTAAATCGTAACGACTAACGATAATGCGTTACGTTAATCCGGACCAGTAACGTAAACGTAACGCGTTACTTTTGGTCCCGATCAACGTCAACGTTATCCGTTACTTTTCGAAATTAACGTACCCAACCCTGCCGAGGGGTCGCCGCTGCTGCTGCTGCAGTCTGGGACACTAAGAGGGACACTAAGAGGGACACGGGGTTGCTGTTGGGGGGCGGCGGGTGGGGGGCGCGGGGTTCGGGTGGAGGTTACGTCATTTACGTGAGGGCAGTAAATGGGCACCAGCAGCAGCCCGAGTCGCCCAAGGACTTCCTGCGGAAGAGGGTAACTTCCCTCCATCATCGGGGACGTGCTCCTCGCGCCACCCGGCCCCGGCCCCGGCCCCGGCCCCGGCCCCGGCCTCGGCCCGCCTCGTCCCGACCCGACCACCGCCGCACCGCTCGGTCCTCTTGACCCAGACCCAGACCCAGACCCACCCCCCGCGGTACATTACAGCAGTGTTGCTTTCCTGGTTTGTTGGGGTTTTTTTTTATGGGGGAGGAGGGTATGAGGTCGGAGGTCTGCTCTGCTGTGTTTTGTTCTTTCCATTTTTTTTTGTTTCTTTTGGTTACGGTACGGCACTCCTCATGCCCTCTGGCGGAGGGTATATGGAACTTTGGATACTCGCTCCAGTGAACGCGCGCGGCTTTCACGTGTCGCACATTCCACGCGGGACCACGGACCCCGCTGCTGCCGCTGCGGTGTTGCGGGTTGGGGTAGGGCTGGGTGGCATAAGGTGCGGGGTGGCGGGTCGGGTGGGGTGAGGTGGGGTAGGGTGGGGTGGGGTGGGGTGGGGTAGCGTGGGGTGGGGTGGGGTAGCGTGGGGTGGGGTGGGGTGGGGTAGGGTCGGGTGGGGTGGGGTGGGGTGGGGTGGGGTGGGGTGGGGTGGGGTGGGGTGGGGTGGGGTGGGGTGGGTCGGGTCGGTTGGGTGAACCCTGCGTCGTCCCTCGCCCCACCCCTCCGCCTCTGCAGCAGCGCGACAGTGTTGTAACCCCTGGACTGGGTAGGGCTGGTCTCGTCTGGGCGACAGGCAGCCCTGCAGCCCTGCTGTCCTGCTGTCCTGCTGCCCTGCTGCCCTGCTGCCCTGCTGTCCTGCTGCCCTGCTGCCCTGCTGCCCTGCTGCCCTGCTTCACTGCTGCCCTGCTACACTGATGCCCTGATGCCCTGCTGCCCTGCTGCCCTGCTTCACTGCTGCACTGCTTCACTGCTGCCCTGCTTCACTGCTGCCCTGCTACACTGCTGCCCTGCTGCCCTGCTGTCCTGCTGCCCTGCTGCCCTGCTGCCCTGCTGCCCTGCTGCCCTGCTACACTGCTGCCCTGCTGCCCTGCTTCACTGCTTCACTGCTGCCCTGCTGCCCTGCTGCCCTGCTTCACTGCTGCCCTGCTTCACTGCTGCCCTGCTACACTGCTGCCCTGCTGCCCTGCTTCACTGCTTCACTGCTGCCCTGCTTCACTGCTGCCCTGCTTCACTGCTGCCCTGCTACACTGCTGCCCTGCTGCCCTGCTGCCCTGCTGTCCTGCTGCCCTGCTGCCCTGCTGCCCTGCTGCCCTGCTGCCCTGCTGCCCTGCTGCCCTGCTGCCCTGCTGCCCTGCTGCCCTGCTTCACTGCTGCCCTGCTGCCCTGCTGCCCTGCTTCACTGCTGCCCTGCTACACTGATGCCCTGCTGCCCTGCTGCCCTGCTGCCCTTCTTCACTGCTGCCCTGCTACACTGCTGCCCTGCTGCCCTGCTGCCCTGCTGCCCTGCTTCACTGCTGCCCTGCTGCCCTGCTGCCCTGCTGCCCTGCTACACTGCTGCCCTGCTTCACTGCTTCACTGCTGCCCTGCTGCCCTGCTACACTGCTGTCCTGCTGCCCTGCTACACTGCTGCCGGCCTCGACATGGACAGCAATAAGTTGACGGGTGGCGTGGCGCGGCCCGACCCGACGGCCCGACGGTCTCCGGGCAGGACAGGGGACGTGACATCCATATGACGGAGCTCTCGCCCCTCGGGCCCCGGGCCCCCGGTGCCCCCGTGCTCCCCGGGACAGGCGATTTCAATGAGTCCTGTCCGGTCGTCGGAAGGGTCTGCATCATCGCACTGCAGTGCGCGCAAACTCGAAAGGGCATACTGCAAAATGACCCATAATCACTTGTGCAAGTGCACTGTTAGAAAAAGTTGTTGCCTGACGACCATTTGTTTTACGGGAATCCTGTTTCTGAACAGCTCTTCTTTTATCAGTTAAAAACTTACTACATATGGATTATTTCAGCAGCAGTCTCAAAGAACAGTGAATGAGTATCACTGTGTATGCTGGTGCTTTACAGTAAATACGCTGTTAATTTTGGAAACAGCCCTTACCGTTCGAAATACAAAAATTTTGTAATATTACAGAAGAGAGATAGAAGTGCAAAAAAAAGTCAATACATTTCGACGAAAAACTTGATTCTGAGATTTTTCCCATCCTTGTAAATTTACTGTTTTTCCTGTTTTGAAACAGGATTTACTGCTAACAAACTTAAGAGTATACTTTTCCTGTTAATTTACAACAACATTTTTAACAGTGTGCGATGCGTTAGGCGGAGCATGGAGTAAACTTATTCCAGGAATCGTTTAGCAGCTCATCCTCACGTTTCATCCCCTCCAACCCCCCCAACCCCCCTCCCCCCCCCACTCCCTCCCTCTCTCACTCTCACTCACTCTTCACCTGCGGTCTGCGGCCCTTTCGCTCGCCGGGGCCCGGAGTAACAGTCACTTAGTCGAGGCTGCCCTTCCTCGCTCTCACTCTCTCTCTCTCTTCTGTCTCTGTTTCTCTCTCACTCCTAGCTCGAGCAACCTCCGTGGGCTGCTGTGCGGCTCCCTTCCTAGCTGCTCCATCCCGCTCCAGCACCCGCGCCGGCTTCACTTTGTTAGCCAAGCCCCGCCCCACCCCACCCCGCCCCGCCCCGCCCCACCCCACCCCGCCCCACCCCGCACCACCTCACCCCGCCCGGCTGCGCCCGAGTCCGTCAGCGAGGCAGGCAAACGATACGTCACGGTAACTCGGCATTTATTAGCGTGTGGAAAACTTTGCTCATAACGCGAAGGGCACAGAGGGGCGGCGGAGAGCGGGAACAGCTAGCGGGGCCGGAGAGGAGAGCGACATGTGTTTCGCCGAGCCGAGAGCGGAGAGCCCGAGCGGTGCGGCCCTGGCCTGGGGCGGAGCGAGGAGCAGGGTGGGTGGGGTGGGGCGGGGCGGGGCGGGGCGGCACTGGAAAAACAAAGGTGCTATATAGCACCCTTTTTGGGGTGCTATTGAATTTTTTGGGGTGTTACTGCACTAATGCCTTTGTAAAGGCACGAATAGGGCCAAAAATAGCACCTCTGGGAGGCGATAGCGCCTTTCTAAAGGCACTACTTCACTAACGCCTTTAAAAGGCATTAGGTAGCACCTTTGTTTTTCCAGTGGGGGCGGGGCGGGGCGGGGCGGGGCGGGGCGGGGCGGGGCGGGGCGGGGCGGGGTTGGGGTGGGCTGCGATGGGGCGGGGTGAGTGCGAACGCCACGTGTCGTAATGGAGCGTGGAGCCCCTGCGCGGCGCTCCCCCTCGCCCCCGCCCCCCACACGCACGCGCCCCAGCATTTTTCGGTCCGTCCTCTGTCGGCGGCCGCGCTTTTCTAAATTAAATAAATACCTTCTAAAAGCATGAAACTTTCGCCGCTGCCGGTGGAGTGGCGGCCTCATGGCGGCTTCGGCCTTGCCCTACCATCCTCGTTCTCGGGGGCGGTGGGGTGGAAGTCCGCGCGAGGGCCCGAAACAGGCCCGCGCCGCGCTGTGTGATCCTTTTGGCGGCGCCGTGTCGCGTTCAGTCGGGGGAGGAGGGGAGTATCAGGGGGAGTATATCCCCCGATCCCCCTCAAGCTCCAGCCAGCCCGGTCGTCTCCCGCCGGGCTGTAATCAAGTCACGTGCGCCAATCCGCCGCAAACAATTTGGCAAATTCTAACGAAAGCCGGCACCTGGAATGCCGGTCCGTGCCTGAAGTGTAGGATAGTCGCGCGCTTTGCCGGGCGGCCGGCGACTCCCCGTCGCATATCCCCGCCTCCGCCCTCGTCCCTCGCGTAAGTACTGTCACAAGGTTTGAATTCCTGCACTTCGCGCCTTTCTTTACGTTTTATCTTCCCGGCCAACTTGTAATGGAGCAGGCAGTGTTCCCAGGGAAGTAGGCGAGGCGAATCCAAACCAACCATACATCCGTGTGAATCTGGTGGTAACGCGTTGGCTTATAGGAAAACAGAAAACTATCCGCTTAGGACAAGGTTATTTTGCCTAGTAGGCGAATCCTGACACTGCTCGCTGGCAAATCTATAATTGCCTTATTACCTGGCTCGGTGGAGGGAGAAAAGGTGGCGGCACTACGGGCCCGGCCGTGGTTCCAGAATCTCGACAGGTTGGGGGATTAACGACTAAGTCGGGGCGATCTAACGTGCCGGTCCAGAGTAGCTGCGGTCGGGGCGGCCCCACAGGCAGGTAGGCAGCCCCGACTTAGCTTCAGCCGGACCGACCGTAGGCTCGGCGGGAGTGTGCGAGAGAGAAAGGTCACTGTGCGAGAGAGACAGGAATCTTTTGGTGCGGCACGGCACGGCACGGGCAGGCCGCGCGCTGCCGGAAGGGACGTGCGGGGAATTCTGAAGTTTTGAACTAATGTACTCATTTGCTTCAGCACACACAAAGTGCATGCGGCAGTTCAAATAGTGTGTTATGATGGCTGTGGTTAACCCCCTTTGATGTTCGGTGCATCCGATGAGGTCCACGGTGTCGTCTTGTGCCCCAAGCAGATCATCCCGGATGGCTAATAGAAATGTCGCGTGCAGACAACTTTTCGCAGCCACTCGAAGAACGCTCTCCTCCAGCTGTTTGGAACGTTACCGGAAACTGAAAATTTTAGTCTAAAATATGATTTTTCTTGTTCTTCAGAATTCCCCGCCCGTCCCACCGGCAGCGCGCGGCCTGCCCGTGCCGTGCCGTACCGTGCCGCACCAAAACGATACCTGTCTCTCTCGCACAGTGACCTTTCTCTCTCGCACACTCCCGCCGAGCCTACGGTCGGTCCGGCTGAAGCTCAGTCGGGGCTGCCTACCTGCCTGTGGGGCCGCCCCGACCGCAGCTACTCCGGACCGGCACGTTAGATCGCCCCGACTTAGTCGTTAATCCCCCAACCTGTCGAGATTCTGGAACCACGGGTCCCTATGCTGGGGATACCTGAGTGCCGCCACCTTTTCTCCCTCCACCGTGTTACCTGGCAACCGGGGGAATGAATCATTCTATGGCCCCAAAGAAAATCATTAAAATTTTTGTTTCAAGTAAAAAAAAAATCAAGAAAAAAGATACAAAAAAAATTCCAAGAAATCGCGAAAAAATGAACAAAAGACTGAAATAGAAATTGTAAAACTGCAGAAAAAAGGCGGGTAAAGATTAAAATTTATCAACAAGTGAAATTTTCCTTAAAAAAAAAAAGAAGGTTCTGAAGTAGAAATAAAAATAAATAAAAAATTATGCCACACTCTCGCTCTGCCGTTTGCTGTCTGCTCGCTGCGCTGCTCTCTGCAGGCTGCTCGCTGAGTGACAGTACAAGCAGGCTGATACATTCGTATCATCTGCTAATAAAACTATATATCACTGTACACACTTTGTATGAGTGATTCCCGCTTCTCGCTCGCTCGGTTGGCTGGGCCTGCAGGGCCGCTGTCCCCCGCCGCGGGAGGCGCGAGCGCCGTGCCCGGTAGGCCACCCATTCAGCACGCGGCCGCTTTGAGACGTCGTGCCACTAGGGGTGCCTGACACCGGTGGAAATTTAAATTTAGTTGTTTTCTTTTACTCTCCCCCCCCCTCTCTCCCTCCCTCTCTTTCTCTCTCTCTCTCTCTCTCTCTCTCTCTCTCTCTTTCTTTCTTTCTTTCTCTCTCTCTCTCATTCCCTCGCGATTTGTCTTGTTTGTCTTTCTCTCTCTGTTCCATCTCCTTCTGCCTATCTCAGACACGCACTCGCGCGATTCATGCAAGCAGCAGTGGCGGCGCCGCCGCCTACGACGACTTTTGGGGTGCGGAGGAGGAGTAGGGGGCGCAAGTACACAGTACAAGTCTACCGTAATTTACATAGGCGGGGGACGCGCTACAGTTGACGCTCACGCTCTGCCAACTTCTCGACAATTGCGGAAAGGGCGCGGCGGCGGCGGGGGTCGAGGCGTGGCGAGGTGTGGTGGGGCGGGGTGGGGTGGGGCGGGCCGGGGCGGGGTGGGGTGGGGCGGGGCGAGGTGGAACCTGACGACGTTCTGCTGCGAAGAGGAAGACGAAGAAGAAGAAGAAGGGGGAGTCGAATTTTGGACAGATGACAGACTCAAGTCAGGCGGGGAAGCCTGCTCGCCTTGTCTTACACGCTTATTTGCACTTTGCCTGCTGCTCCGCTCACGGGTGTAAGTATGCTGTGCTGTGCTGAGGCTCAAGGAGAGCAGGACGCTGCTCCGTGAAATACAGGCTGCCGTGATTCTGCCAAGAATGGAAAATCAGCACAGCATACTACTGACGACTGACTAATGTGACATTATTCAG
This sequence comes from Frankliniella fusca, assembly GCA_029379305.1. Classification (NCBI taxonomy): domain Eukaryota; kingdom Metazoa; phylum Arthropoda; class Insecta; order Thysanoptera; family Thripidae; genus Frankliniella; species Frankliniella fusca. The sequence continues at coordinate 208,853 of JAHWGI010000290.1, read as the reverse complement.
AAAACATTTTACTACACCACCGCCGACTGCTGACTGCTCCGCTGTTGTGCGGGGCGTGTTTACGTCTGCAGCTCTCTCTCTCTCTCTCTCTCTCTCTCATCTCTCTCTCTCTCTCTCTCTCTCTCTCTCTCTCTCTCTCTCTCTCTCTCTCTCTCTCTCTCTCTCTCTCTCTCTCTCTCTCCCCTGTCTCGTGTCATTACCAACCGCGGCCGAGACACCTTCAGCGGATTCCGCGTCACCTAATTAATTCCCCCCCGCAGCGGTGCTAAGTCAATTTTTGCCTTCTTTCGCATTCCTTTGAAGCGTTTGCCCCGTCCCGGGGCCGCCACACCTCGCCGTCCCGCCCCACCACGCCCCACCACGCCCCACCACGCCCCACCTCGCCCTACCCCGCCCCACCCCACCCTACTCTGCTCAACCCAGCCCCACTCCGCCCTCAAATTCACTTTTGGGTCGGGCGGGGGTGAATACGGAAAAACCGGGCGGGCGGCCGAGCTCGTCCCGGGCGCGCGGCGAACCTGGGAGATTGGAAAATCCACTTGGTATCATCTAATATTCATACCCCGCCTGCTGCTTGGACTCATTTAAATTTAGCGGCACAACGGTGAACCTTTGATCCGGGCCGCGAGCCTGCGTGCGCGGGACTTGCAGGGGCGGGCCGGGTAGATAGGAAGGGAGGAGGGGGGCTGGCATAGTAGTGAGTTCCGGGTCCGGTCAGCACTCCGTGGCTTGGTCACCCTCCGAGTTTCACGAGTTTCTCATGCCAACCAAGTTTTATTTGCTCCCTTTTTTTTCTCTCTTTTTTCCCCTCTCCCCAAGCCGGATATTGTGCACATATTTGGTTCGGTATATTTCTGAGTTTGAGACGCCCTCGGAGCCGGTCCAGGTCGTAGTGCACTCAGTGTGGAGCGGGGTGGGCGGGGCGGGGCGCGCCTTGAGGCGGACTGGGTGACGGCCTGCTCGGCCGTCACGCACCCTAAAAAAAATAGAGAAAAAAATTAGAACCACTCTTATAATTACTCAAACCTGCCTCCGCGCAGGGAATTCCCGACGTTTTTTTCCCCTTTTCCCGTTTCATGCAGCTCTCATCTTTAGTGACCCACACAACCTCATACCTTCCTCACCGCCCGGCCCGGCCGGCTACGTTTTGTGTGTGTGGCGGGGTGTATAACGCGCATAACGCGGCGGCGGCGGCGGCGGCTGCCGGCCAGGAGGTTTTGTGATGCGCACTGACCTCAGACACACAACCCTGTTACGTAACGCCGTCGCGCCGGGCCACGCCGCGCGCCAGGATGGGGCGTCACGACCCGCCCCGCCCCGCCCCGCCCCGCCCGCGAGTGCAGATGCAGCCGCGAGGTGCTCGCGCCATCCCGTCACGTCGCCTTCCCACTGTACTTCGTTTCGCTTCCTGCGCCTCTTTTTCACTTTTTTTCAGTGGTAATTCTGTAGTTTACACGACACGACGCTATGGGGGGCGAGGGGTACTTGACTTTAAAAATAATAAAATAAGTGTGCACCCTCCCTACAACAAAATCAGTTAAAATAACTCAGTTAAAACAGTTAAATCAGGAAAAAATCACCAAAAATAACGGAAAACCAGACAAATTAGATAAGCCTTTGTACGCTTGAATTCACAGAGAAGGACCCCTTTGCTGGGGTGTCTCTTAGACGCGTGATCGCCGGGGCATATATGAGCGGGCCATATGTGAGTGTAAATGTGTGCCTGAAGCGCAGTAGTGGTCCTCATGACACACACATGCGCACACTCTCTCTCTCTCACACACACACACCCTACACGCTCTCAGTGTCTGCTGGCCGCGTGATGGGCTAACAGCCGTAGCCACCGCAAAGGCGGAAAGGGTCGCGGTCGCGGCCGTGTCATCGGCAAATGTTTTATTTTTTCGTGAATCTTTCCTGCTGGTCACGCGATGATCGTCCGACCTGTGCTTGACTGGCGATATCAGATCCGTATGTGCGGGCGCGGTGCTTGCGCTGCCTCCCGGCCGATCGCCCCTCTCCTCTCTCTCTCTCTCTCTCTCTCTCTCTCTCTCTCTCTCTCTCTCTCTCTCTCTCTCTCTCTCTCTCTCTTACTCGTATCAGGATGGAGCGCTCCTCTGGCCAGGTGGTCTCGTTTAACATTTCATATTGTTTTCTTTCCTGATCAGCGAGCCATCTATCCAAGGGGTACCTCATCTTCTCCAATGTACACCCTGCGTTACAATCATTTTCCAATAATTATCCAGCCACATAATTTTTCGACAAAAATCTATTTTAAGCTCCTTAAAATTGCAAAATATCGAATTGGTGCCAAAAATTAACAGCTATCCTCCAAATGTTGTCAATTTTTACCTCCAATCACAAGACCACCCTCCAATCGGTGTGTACGCCCCTTTAAAGAGTGAGGTACCCGTCGCATCTATCTCTCGCGGCTCCAAAGTGGACAGTGATTGTCGGTACTCGACCACGTGGTCGGGCTTAGCCTCTATCTCGTTAGCGTCTGCCGCGGCGGGACTAGTGGCGTGGCCATTGGCCATTCAGAAAAGCGGACGGACAGGACTGCCCGTGGGGTCCGCGCCACGGCCATAACTTTAAATAAGAACGGTTCAAAAGTTTGAGGGGTCAGTTTCGGTAGAGCGAGCACCAGGTCAAGATCAGGCTGTCGGGGAGAAAACCGGGTGCACTGACTACTCGTACGTCACACAGAAAATGAAGCATGACCCACGTGTTTTACATGGCGTGACCTTGACATAACAATCCCAAAATGACGTTGAGTACGGGACCAAAACGTCACTTACCAGTTTAAAACTTGACCTTAATGTTCTTTATGTTATGCCTTTGTGCCCTGTTGGCACCACGTTTTAGCCGGTAGGCTCGCCACACTTCCACGCTCACACATTTGAGCACAGACGAGCGTGTTCGACGCGGCATCACTCTCCTCTTCCCATTTAGGAGAATAATTGAGGTTTTTACGGGAAAATTTATTATGTATAAAAAATTACAGTTTGCACTTGCAAGAGAACCTCAGTATCGACTTGGTGAACCATTCATTGACGACCAAGCATGTGGATGGGGTGTCGTAAATTTACAACACACTTGGTAAATAATTAGTCACAAAGTATTTTGTAAATAATCTGCAGCAGCATGTATATTTTTGACAGCGCCTCACGCGCCAGGCACTCACGCCTCACGCTCTCACACCCTCTGGCGCCCTGGGCGCGGCGACCGATCGCTTGGGAATCGAGTAGAGGAGGAGGAGGAGGAAGAGGGAGACCGCGGCAGTACAGCCACAAGCAATACGGCAATATTTGCGTGTTTGCCGTCCCAGGCAGGCGGGCGGGCGGGGTGGGCATACCCACGCCGCAGCCCGGGCTCCGGGCCCCGCCCCGCCCCGCCCCGCCCCGCCCCGCCTCGCCGCGCCCCGCCACGGGGGCCCGGGGGCTGCCAACCACCGGGGATGATCTGCTGTGTACACCCATGCGCAACACGCAAAACACGTCTCTTTCTCACTCGTTCACTCTCTCACTCGCTCGCACTCTCTGGACTTGTTTCTCTCTGAGATCTTCTCCTCCGTGTGTGTGTGTGTGGGTGAGGGGGCACAAGCAGATGTACAATAATTTTTTTAACTTTTCTTTATAAATTTTTTCAAGGAAAAATTCTGTAGGTTTTTGATAAATTTGGATGTTTTACTTTTACCCCAATTTCTAAATTATTACAATTTTCGCCGTTTTGATTATTTTTTCCCGATTTTCGGATTTTTCTGTATCTTGCTTGTTGATTTAATTTATTTTATTATATTTTAAATTACTTTTTGGGGCCGTACAATCATTTTTCAGAGTGACTCCTCCTCGTTCTCTTATCTTCTCTCCAGCATGTGGTCTGTGAAGGAGGCGCTTTTGCATCGCAGGTATCTCCCCTCTCGCCTTGATATCTTTTTCTGACATTTTTCGCTGACCGATGAATGCGAGCATACTTTTTCTCGTTTTTTTTCCCCCTATATCTTTTTCCGTTTTTTTTTTTCCTCCTTTCCCTGTGAGCTCTGTCTAAAGTAAGAGGGCCCGCGGCGCTGAGGTGACCGGCCGTGGCGGGGCGGGGCGGGGCGGGGCGGGGCGGGGCGGGGCGGGGCGGGGCGGGGCGGAGCACATTGTCCCCTGCACTGTGGGCCGCGTCCCGCGTCCCGCCTCGCCTTGCCTTTCTATTCCTGGCTCCGTGTCACGTGGTCACAAAACTTGGAGGCAGACGCAGCAGACGCCAGCGGGTGGCGGGGCGTGGCGGGGAGTGGCTCAGAGCCTCTGTCAGGGCACCTGTAGGCGTAGGCGCACTGCATGGCAACTTATTGGAATGAAACGATCTACTGATGAAATGAGAGAAGTGACACTTTGGCGACACCCGTTCCCGTTTTTGCGCGATTACAGAACTATTTTATTGTTCTCAGTAAGTGTTATGGCAGCCTTTAGGAGTGGACAACCAGTGTGAAAACTGCCTTTACTTTCGTGATACATTCAAGGTTAACACCACTTGACTTTCGTCCATTCTCTCAGCGGTAATCTCCAAGGTGTCCTTGTGACCAAAGGACCAAAGTCTCATATTTTCGGGAGATTTCTTAATTTATTATCATTTTTCTTTATTTTTATTTTTACCACTTCGAATGCAAATAGGTTCAGTACATTGTTAATTGTTTTAATTCAGCGGAAGCAGTGACTTTTGTCGTGGAGGTCGAGCTTCTCAGCGGGGACAGTCACCTTCCTTCCGGTCTCGCCCCCTTACGCACACGGACGCGCGCCGCCCACCTCCCAGTGCAACCAAACTATTTGCAATGCAGAGCGGTGCAGAAAGCTCATTGAATAAGTCCAGGTCGCGAGCGGGCGGACCTCCCCGCAGAGCCCCAGTACTGCCATCCCACCCACCTCGCCCACTGTGCTGTACTGCGGCTACCTCACTCAGTATAGGTATAAGGGCGTTCAGCGTTCAGGGGATTTTGGCTAGGGTTCAAATACCAGAGTGTAATTAGCTCAGATGAGTGCAGAGCAGAGAAGGCCTTTACGGAGAGAGGAGGAGATAGACAGGGGGGAGGGGGGGCGGGAGAGAGACAGACAGAGAGACGCTCACCAGGTGGGAAAATTGAGTATGTCACGGGTATCTCGGTCGTGGACGTGACACAGCACGGCGTCTCCTGACCCTGAGGTAGACCCGTTAAGATGGCGAGCACGCAACGCTATGGAGTCGTGGTAGAGTTGAATGAGAGGCGGGGCGGGGCGGGGCGGGGCGGGCGGTATCGCGCCTAAGTGGACGACGCGCAGGGCTGCGCTGCGCATCGGTCGTCGCCTTGCCTCTCCGCTATTCCTGCCCTGTCGATTAGAGGACGGCTCGGCCCGGCTCGGTCCCACCGACCTTTGCCCTTCGTGTCTTGATTCACACTTGGAAAGCGTACGGGGCATAAGGTGCTGCAAAACACGCACTTGGGTAATGGAAATGAATATAGTTGGTGTAAAGTACCGCATGCTGTCCCGCGCGGGGTCTATCACCTGATGTGGTGCGAAAGCTGAAGGAATTCACACCTTCTCTTTCTCTCTCTCTCTCTCTCTCTCTCTCTCTCTCTCTCTCTCTCTCTCTCTCTCTCTCTCTCTCTCTCTCTCTCTCTCTCTCTCTCTCTCTCTTTGTCCGTTGTCATCCTCTTGGACCTTACTTCAGGAACGAGTGTCAGGAGAGGACGCTACGGGGCTCGATACTGTCAAAAACAATTTTTTTAAATAAAAAAAATATATACCGGGCGTCCCAGAGAACACACGGCAGTGTTGCGGGTCTGCCTACTCACTCCGGCCGTAAGGCGCCATAGCCGCTGCAGCTCTGGCGAGTATGCAATATGCAATCCCGCAACACTGCCGTGTGTTCTCTGGGACACCCGGTATATACACACTCCCGGGTTATGTACTTTTTAGTACATTGCCATGTACGTCTATAAACTTGCGATGCTTATGCACAAATTTAGTACTTCGTAAAGCATAATATTGTGTGTAAGTATGTAAAATTTGTACATAGCTACACATAATATTATGCGTAACGATGAACTAAATTTGTGCACAAGCATGGTAAGTTTATAGACGTACATAGCGATGTACTTAAAAGTACATAACCCGGGAGTGTGTAAGATTGCAAATGTTGAGTTCTTGTGTGCTCGCGAATAGTCTGCTGTGTGCGTGAAAGATGTAAGGTGCAGAAGAAATTTGATTTATTTATAGTTTTTATCTGTGTTCTGTTGAGTTCTAATTTCAAAGTTTCACGCTGACTGACCGTCTGGCCCTACCGGCGGAAACGTATATGTAATGCTTAACGAGTGAAAAGCGGGCGGTACAGAAATGAAAAACCAGGGGTAAAAAAAAAAGGGTTCTCGCGCGAGCGTCTGTTTGTTTGTGTTTTGTGTGCGTGTGCTTGTGCGTGTGTGTGCGTGAGTGTGTGCACGTGGGGTGAGGGGGTGAGTAGCGACCCGCGGCGCGGCCGCTAGACAATAGCAGCGGGGCGACCCGAGCCGATCTTGTGTCGTGATTGGAAATCTACGAGAGGCTGGAGGTCAACTAATGGTGAGACCGCAACACTGGGACGGACGGACGGCGGACGGGGAGGGGCTGTGGGGACCGCGTCAACCGGAACCCAACCACCAGCAAATCTTCCACGCACCCACCAGCAAGTCTGCCCCTCCTACAATACCTGGCAAACTTGCGGAACGGATCGTGCACGCTCTATATCGCACCTTGCGGTGAATGAATCGGCGGCAAAGTGACCTATTATTTTTTGTGTTTAACGCGCGTGTCATAAATTATTAATTTTACGTCACGTCCGTCTCACAATTCTAAGCGCGGGGAAATAGAAACTGGTGGCTGGTGGGTGCCTCACGACACCATAGCCCGCGCCCCCCAGCACTGTGTGTACGTACAGTACGTACAGTTTCCCTAAAAATCCCTTCCTCTCTCCTTGTATCTCCGTCCGCCGTCACCCCTCTCCCTCCCTCCCAGGGGGGAGGCTTACCGGACCAAAGTCCCCGGCACGGTCCGGCTCGGCCGGGCTGCTGCGTCCCTCCCCGCCGCACCCCACCACGCCCCGCCCAGCCTCGCCCCGCCTCGCCACGCCCCGCTACGCCCCGCCACGCTCCGCCTCGCGCGCTGCGCTCGCTTCCACGTGCTTAGCCGGTCCGCAATCAGAGCCCAGGGCATAAGTACTGCGGCCCTGGGCCCTCCTGGGCCCGGCCCTACGCCTTGTAGGCCCTCCGGACCTACGGCCCTTAATGAGTTGGGCGCCGCACAGAGCCTACCGGCCCGCCCTGCCCCGGCCCCCGGCCCCCGGCCCCGGCCCGCCCCGCCCGACCCGAGCGGCCAACAACGGAAACAACTTAAATCACCGCTGAACCCGCGTGGAAATAATTTAAGCGAAGCTGCTGCGGCCTGCAGCAGCGGGAGGCAGGGCGGAGGGCGGCGCGATGCGCGCGCCACCTGCTACCAAGCAGTGCGTTGGGCCGAGCCGAGGGTGAAACCGTGAAACCACTCTAAATTTCGATGTTCAAATTTTGTGAATTTCTATGAATTTTCTATTGAAATTTTGCGAATCATTGCTTGAATTTTACAAAAAAAAATTGCGAATTTTTCTTAGTTTCTCTATGCAATTTTCTAAATTTTCCTGAATTTTTTTGAGTTACGAGGTGTACACAAAATTCAGAGTTGTTTCCTCCTCGGCGCTAGATCTAGCCGAGCCGAGCCGAGCCGAGCCGAGCCGAGCCGAGCCGAGCCGAGCCGAGCCGCGCACTACTTTAAAAAATCCCGCGCGTGCTCCGGCTCCGCGTTGCGGCGGAGAGGAGAGAGGCTGGGCGCGCCTGCAGCTGCAGCTGCTGTGCTGCGCCACGCCACCGTGTGGAATGACCTAGCCAACCGGCGTGCGGGGAGAAAGGTAAAGGGGGGAGGGGGGGGGGTGCGAACATGACCGGCTAGGTACACTGGTTCTGGTTACACTGCGCGCCGCGCCGCCGGCAGGCGCGCAGCTCACCGAACACACCTCTCGTGGTATCCCTCCACTTCTCTCTCCCCCCCCTTCTCTCCCCCCCCTCTCTCTCTCTCTCTCTCTCTCTGGCTCTCCTCTCTCTCCTCTCTCTCCTCTCTCTCTCTCTCTCTCTCTCTCTCTCTCTCTCTCTCTCTCTCTCTCTCTCTCTCTCTCTCTCTCTCTCTCTCTTATTTGGGGAACAAATTCAAATCTGTCTACAGTATTCAAACTTCAAAAAAAGGCGATAAGAGCAATTGTAAATATTTCATCCAAAACCTCTTGCAAACCATACTTTCAAAATCTACGTATTCTTACCGTGCCATCACTTTTTCTGTTTGAAACATTAAAATATGTTAAAAAAATGAAAGTCAATTTAAATGTAACAAAGATGTGCATGGATATGAAACAAGAGGAAAAAGTGAACTATGTACTCAAAAATGTGCTCTATCAATTTCACAGAACAATGTAATGTACAAGGGTCCTTTATTTTATAGAATGTTACCCAATAATTTTAAACAACTTAGTTTTAACAGATATAAAAAAGAGGTAAAATTGATGCTTATTAGAAATTGTTATTATGACATAGATGAATTTATCCAATGTTTTTAATCTACCGTTTTATTGTAAGACCTCTGACGGGGACATTCGTACCGACATGTCACGCGTCTTTTTTAAGAAATTGACAAATTGTAAATTGGATAAATCCCCGAGGCAATTCTTGTCCATTACTGTTGTGCACAGTTCAGTGGCAATAAATCCAAATCCAAATATCTCTCTCTCTCTCTCTCTCTCTCTCTCTCTCTCTCTCTCTCTCTCTCTCTCTCTCTCTCTCTCTCTCTCTCTCTCTCTCTCTCTCTCTCTCTCTCCCCTCTCCCGGTCTCACTTTGTTATAGCAGAAAAAAATCAACAAAAATCAGAGGGGGGGGGGGGACAACAGGAAAAATCAAAAGAAAATTAAGAAAAACTAGCAAAAATCAGAAAAATCGGTTAACGTTTGAATTCGTTGAGAGTGAAGAACTCCTCGGATTGAACGCGCGTGCAACATAGGCAACCCGTTTTAATGAGACTGCATGGTGTCTGGTCTGTGTGTCGGTCTGTGTGCGTGCCTGGGGGGCCGGATAAGGGGTGGGGTGGGGTGCGTACAAGGGTTAGCAAACCCCTGGGGGCCGCAGGGGCGCAGCACGTGGGGCGCGGGCGGCGCGGGCGGTGCGGCAGGGAATGGACTTTCGCAGATAAGACGGTACGCGGGGCGGGGCGGCCCGGCCGGGCTGCGTCCGCAGCTGCAGCAGCAGCAGACTCCTCTCCTCGGTCCTCGTCGCACCCACGCTGCCGACTGATTCAGAAGATCGCTCTCCTCCCTCCTCCGTCCTAGTTGCACCCACAGCTGTGCCCTATGCTGGCCATGGTAGTGCTCCATGAGTGCGACGAGGACAGAGGTATGAAAGCGGTCTTCGGAATCGGTCGGCTGTCCGACTCCAGCTCCTCCGGGCGCTCCGGGCCGAGCGTCGTGCGGCTGCGTCTCGTCCTCCGGGGCGACTCAGGAGCGTAGCTCGCCGCCATGCATGGGGAGCGATAGAGGAGAGAGAGAGAGAGAGAGAGAGGCGGGGGGCGGGGGCAATCGTGATCGGAGAGCAGATTTCTTGTGCGGTCTCATCCTTCTCCTCTCTTCCCCTGCACTGCACCCCGCGCTATCCGCCGCCGCCGCCTACAACTTGAGCCGCGCACAGAGCGTCGAGCGAACGGCAAAACTTCAACTTGTCCGCGCGCGCGCTCATCCGCGCCAGCCGCAGCCGGGTCAGGGCCCTCTGGGTGCTCTGGGCCGCGGGCGGGGCGGGCCTTCCCGTGCGGTCCTTCACTATAAATTCAACCGTACCACCGATTTTTCTTATTTTTCTGTTTGCTTTTGTGATTTTTCTTGGTTTTTACAAATTTGTTCTTGATTTTTTTCATTTTTTTCCTTGATTTTATTTTACTGATTTCTTCTGATTTTTTTTAGGGTGTACACTGATTTTTTTCCCTTTCTTTCTTATTTTTTTCTTGAGTGAAGGACCCCTTGGGCCTTCTTGTGGCTCGCTCTCCGACCAAGGAATAACCGGATACCTGGAGACAAGCCTGGAGAGCACAGGTCTGCAGCAGGCCAGTCGCGCCGCTGTGCTCTCCAGTTCATTTATTCCCTTTTGTAGAAAACCGGTTCCGGAATCCGGTCTACCGCCACGCTGGCCCGGCCCGGCCGCCGGCGCTTAGGTCCGTCATGGAGAGGTTGTGTCCTCTTGCGAGAAAGAGAGGAAGAATGGGGAGAGTGAGCGAGAGGAAGAGAGAAAGATATTCAATAAAGGCAAGTTAATGCAAACGGAGAGAACTGCGGATTGGCCCAAACTGTGCGATTGTACGACAAAGACAAAGCGTCACAATTGCTACGAGTCAGGAAAGTGCAAGAGGGGGGGGGGGGGAGAAGACAGAGAGACAGAGCGAGAGTTAGAGTGGGAGAGAGAAAGAGGGGGGGGGAGAGAGAGAGAGAGAGAGAGAGAGAGAGAGAGAGAGAGAGAGAGAGAGAGAGAGAGAGAGAGAGAGAGAGAGAGAGAGAGAGAGAGAGAGAGAGAGAGAGGTGACGAGCCCAGCGCAAGCTGCAGCAGCGTGGTCCAGAGCAGAGCGACGAGCCGGATGTTGTAACGTGATTGCACGGTGGCCCAGGAAATAAAGGAGGAAAGCAGGACGAGAAAGAAAAAACAAACCAGACCTAGAAGGGGTGGGGGGCAAAACAAAAACAGATATTAATACTCGGAGCTTTCTTTTTCGGTTCCGGTATGCACAATAAATTTGTTCTCTCGTAGAACAAAGGGATGATCTCTCATATCCTCCGTCGGAGAGCGGACCGCTCGGCTCGGCTCGGGTCCCGCCCTGCTGGCGACCGTGTTTAATTAAACAGGTTCGTACTGTCCTGCCGCGCCGCGCCTGTTGGGCAGCCGATATTGAGGCCCGCAATAAGCGCGAACCAGCCCTCTCTGTCTTTGATTTAAAACCTTTCTTTTTTGGGGGGGTGGGGGTGGGGGGGGGTGGTCATTTGACGCGTTTAGTGTGAGGCGTCGTGTGTTTTTATCTAGTAAGGTTTAATAATGGTTTGGGAGCGTGACCACATAGCGGTCATGCCGTACTCAGTGGGTTGTAGAGGCGTTGTAGGTATAGCAAAAAGTGGCAAACTGTAGCGACGCTATAAATGATTGCGTTTTCTGTTTTTCCCCCTGAGTGGCAGGGGGGACTCACTCCGAAAAATCATTGTACAACCCCTCCCCCCCCCCAGAAAAAAAATCATTTTAAAAAACTTCTATTAATTAAAATGATAAAAATCAAAATAAAATCAAGAAGAAAGATACATATAAAAATCGGAAAAATCGAGAACAAACAAACAAACAAACAAACAAACAAACAAACAAACAAACAAACAAACAAACAAACAAACAAACAGCTATTTAAAAAATTGAAAAAAGTCAGAAATAGGGTGAAAAAAATTGAAATTTTCCTTAAAAAGTCTCAAGATGAACAAACAATATATCTAATAAAAAGGTCAAGAAATCATTGTACCGGGTGTTTCTTTGAATACGGAACAGTGTTGCGGGATTGCATACTCGCCAGCGCTGAAGGGCCCATGGCGCCTTACGGGCGAATTGGGTAGGCAAACCCGCAACACTTTTACGCATTCAAAGAAATACCCGATACACATTTTGTTTGAGTGATCCTCGCCTCGGTATGTCCGTCCAGTCAGTGCACTCTTGGCTGCGATACCGGTCGCACCACGCCGCGCCACGCCACGCCGCGGCACCTGCGCAGCCAGCATCTCCGCGGCCCGGCCCGGCCCGGCCCGGCCCCCCGCCTCCACCACCCCCACGCTCTCCTGTTCCGGCGCCTTGTGCTCGCCGGGATGGGGAGGGCTAGCACGCCGGCGTGTGGGGGCCCCGCCGCGCCCCGCTGCGCCCCGCTGCGCCCCGCCGCGCCCCGCCGCGCCCCGCCGCGCCCCGCCGCGCCCCGCCGCGCCCCGCCGCGCCCCGCCCCACGTGGGCCCCACCGCGGAATACACCGTGGTGGGGGCTGACCCAGTGGGGGCTGCGCGCGGGCTGCGCGGGCTGTGCGGGGGGCCCTGGGCTCGTTACAAGAGCAGGGAAGACCTCCTGTGCTCTTCTACTCGCCTAGCCCCTTGCAGCTGCCGTTGCCCTCCCCCCATTCCCCCTCCAGGCGGATATCGCGGTTGGCATGGCGACGGGAGAGACGCGCTCTGCGCTGCGGCCCCGCGGATAGGAGCGTGGCGTGGCGTGGCGTGGCGTGGCGTGGCGTGGCGTGGCGTGGCGGCGTGGTCGTAGCAGGTTAGCCGGCTAGGCGAAGTGAGGCAGAGCTATAGGCAGGCTCAGCAGCTGCCGCTGGGACTTCCCTGCCTTCCCCCTCCCTGTAATTCCAAGTGTGCGAATGTTGGTCACATGCCGATGAGTGAGTTTATTCGCACACTTGTGCGACTAAAATTCCTCTCACTTGTTGATGAGCGAATGGAAATTCGCACTCTTGTGGGTGAGTGAATGTAAGCGCGCTAATACTCACCTGCAAGTGAGCGAATAAATTCACTCATCTTGACACGAGAAAACGAGGCCACACACTCTAAAGTTTTTCATAGTATGTACTAGGCGTTTTGTGCTGTCGTAACTTTACAAGAAATTCTTTCGAATCTCTAGTATTACTAAACGTTTTTGTAGAATTTAATTTCACCTTTTAGTTATACTAGGAAAAACGTTCAAAAATACTAAAGATTTTTTTGATAAGCTATGACAGCACAAAACGCTAAGATTAGTTACTATGCTAAGTACCTCATAAAAACTTAGAAGTGTGCGGCCAGGTTCTCTCGTGTCAAGCCTATATAGGCTCTTTTTCGGCGTTCGGTTTAGAGACCGACGTCTGCTCGGCAAGGGACGAACAATGGTATACTAAATTTTCTCGACTTATTTTGTTCTAGATGGACGAGGCCTGCGGAGTCGAGACGACCCGCGACCTGCTCGACGTCTCGGAGGAAGAGGCGTGAGCTGCTGGACGCGGTCTCCCCTCTCAGCGAATCCCCTGCTGCTGCGGCTCCGCAGCCACCTTGTCAACATAATTTCCTCGCAAATTGGCGATCAAATGATGTCATTGTCAAAATTTAGTCGGTTTGGTGGCGCACCTTTGACACCATTTTGATGTCGTCAAAAGATGTCATTTGATGTCAAAATGGCATCAAAGGTGGTCACCCAAAATGACTACATTTTGAAAATGACATCAAATGATGCCAATATTGACAAAATTCTGTTGACTGGGAAACTACAAAGAAGATCGTCGTGAGTCTGTCGAGGAGCGGTGGAGGTTGCGGCAGTCAGATATGAACTGAATAACATTGTTTTCGAGCAGTGTCGTTTTTTTTTTGTTGTTGTGTGTGTTGTGCGTGTAAACTCGCCTGTGTGTCGTGTGTCTGTCTATCTGTATGTGTATGGGTGATTGTTTTGTGTGTAAAAATATAAGATGTGTGTGTGCTTGTGTGAGTGTGGTTGGGAAATTTGTTTTGGCCAAGAAAGAAGAATATGAGCGACTGTTGAGTGTTCGCGAAAAATAAAATATTATAGATAATGCTATTTTATATTAAATTAAATTGATGGGTGTAGTGTTTGCCCGCCCTGAGGCCAGTGGACTACGAACGATCGCATTATATAAAATTATTGGTGGGTCGCGCTGTTTTTTACCTTGCGAACTGTTGTGGCTGCTTCGTAATTGCGAACGAATTCCTTTGTATTTACAACAAAATGGTTCGCATATTACGAACAAATTTCTTTGTAAGCTTACGAGGCAGCCAAATCCTTCGCAAGGATTTATCAGTGCGCAATGGGGCACTTCACAACCGAAATATCGATAAGATGGGGTTTGGACATAATCATTTTCGCACCGCCGACTGTTTTCTAGCAGACGCATCAAGGATTAGCATCTGCAAAGATGAATCAGTCTTAATCGACGATCTTCTGCTAACTTTGAACAACTATTCCTCTCCTTAAAATTAATTACGACATATCTATTGACTGAGTACCAAGAATTGGCCGCAAAGACTATGTGACAGCATAATATGTATCATGTTAGACGCCGTAACACGGCCTTCTATGTGCCCTGCGTCGATATTAATTTTTTTTTATTATATAAAGATGAGTAAAAAACTCTTTGAGACAAAATATCGTGGCACTATGTTATTAATGTTTTTCTGACACGTGGTTTTTATGATGAAAAATGAGAGATAAGTTGTGTTATAGATTCAAAACAGCAAGGAGAACGGTGTGACTCTACGAATTAAATGGGAAAATTTCGTATTGTAGAATAATATATTGCAGCGTAATATTTAGGATGGTGCGTTAAAATACATGTATAAAGTTCTGAACAATTTCTTTCATTTCACACAAAAGTTCTTATTTTGTCATATATTTTCGTCTACAACGTAAAACGTAGATGTACAACTTCTTGATAAGTGTCTTCTCTCGAATTTAGGAAAAAAAAACACACTTTTGTATTTGAGTAACGCTTGAAATATGTTAAAATCAAATGCCTCCGGGTACTTTCGGGGCTGGCTTTGTATTTCATTGCGACGATCGTTATGGGGGCGGTTGCGATAACCTTTGTCCTCCTGTAGAACGTCCTTAACGCATAATCCCCCTAGCCGTCTATGTTTGTCCTTCTTGCGTGTATGTTCATTTTTGCAGTAAAACCAAAAAAATAATGTCTAGTTTCTTAGCGTCATTTACGTTTTGTTATCCATGGGTCCCTACGAAGAAAAGAATCTAGATCCCCGCTTTCTGTGTACTTGAGTGGACAATAACTTATTTCCATATTTAATTGTTTTGCTTCCGGTGGCGATATTTTGTCTTTCTCCCCTTTTCACCGTTCTCGGACTTGGCGCCGCTTTGAGCGGCACGTAGAGTAGGCGCTTCGTCGACATTAGACTCTGTGATACGTGCTGTGGATTCGCTTGTTTTTTTCAGTGATGTCAATAAATACTTTAAGATACGATGACGTTTCCTTTTTCCGCTGCTCTTATCATCTCGCCGGTGTGGGGGAGGGAGGGTACGATAAAAACGCAACTCTCTCTCTCTCTCTCTCTCTCTCTCTCTCTCTCTCTCTCTCTCTCTCTCACTCTCACTCTCTCTCTCTCTCTCTCTCTCTCTCTCTCTCTCTCTCTCTCTCTCTCTCTCTCTCTCTCTCTCTCTCTCTCTCTCTCTCTCTCTCTCTCTCTCTCTCTCTCTCTCTCTCTCTCTCTCTCTCTCTCACATACCTACACACCCACACACGCAGGCAGGCACGCCACACCGCGACTCTTAAAACTTGTACTATTGTCGTCTATTTGTGCAGCGGCGTCCGCAGCGTTACGAGACGGAACCGTTGATAACGGCGCCTAAGGCGGGGCGGGGAGCGACGAACGATTAGGGAATGACTCTTTCGACCCGCGCGCGTCTATGTGTGTCGGCGCGCCGCGGACACGAAGGCCGGGGCGGCGGGGCGAGTGTGGATGGGGTGGCTGGGTAGCCGGCTCCAAAGATATCGCTCATACTTCTCGCCCCCGGTCCGGGGTGGAGTCTAGGGGTCCATCCCAATAAATTTAAGCACAGACTGATTTTTCTGATTGTTCTGGTCTTTCGTGATTTTTCGTGATTTTTACTCACATTTTTTCTGATTTTTTCTTGATTTTTTTTTCTGAAATTTCACTGTTTTTGTGTTAGGCTGTGTGCTGTACAATCATATCTTGAGTGAAGGACCACTCGGGTGGGGTGGAGTCATCTTGGTTTTACTACACAAGACGAGAGCTATGCACCGCCGCACTGCGCGAAGCCCTTTATAACTGATAAAACATATTTAGGAAGTTCTACGCGGCCGTACAGGGTGGCCAGGTCCGTCCCGGCCCGGATTACACGCAAAATAAAAATAATAATCCACGTCTGAGGAGAAAAAAAATGTACTAATTTGTGAGCTGTATACGCGCAGCTAATTTTTAAGCTATCGTGCTTATTTTCTAGCTATCCGGTTATTTACTTTTCCGCTGTTGTAAGTGTTTAGCCGTGCTGTTAATTTTTCACATTTAATTTTAGCTGCGCGATCTTTTTTTCTATTTTTTTGCGTGTAGACCGCGGCCTCCCCCGCACGCTTCTCTATCACACCGCGCTCAGCAGCGCAAGCGTTATACATCCCTCTCTGTTGCTTTTTGTCTGTGTATTCTTTTCAGCGATACTGCGAAAAATTACATTGCTATCTCGATCACACCATCAGAGCAGAGGGGCCCGCGAGCTGCGCCTGCTGGCAGGGCAGGGGCCGGGCGGGTCATCTCCACTCGCTACCTGCGTGGGCAGCCGTCTCATTCAGAAGATCGCTCTCGCGCCTCCCTCCTTGTCGCACTCACGGTGCCCTACGCCATTCCCAACATAGGGGACCGCCAGAGGTGCGACAAGGATGGAGGTACGAAAGCGATCTTCGGAATCAGACGGTATATAGCCCAGCCCAACCCACCCCGAGGGCCTTCTTGTGGTGGCGCGGCGTGGCGTGGCCGGGCCGTGCGTCAGGCGTGCCACGAGGCGGCGCTGCCCGTGATAAATTGGAGGGGTCCGTGTTTGTTATCACCTCCTGATTACCATGATTACGGCAGCACAGTAGAGCGAGATAGGCCCCTCCTTCTCCTCCTCCTCGTGGGCTCTGTCCGGTGTTGGTGTCGTGGAGGGAGGGGGGGGGGGGGGGGGTAGCTCCTCGAGCAGCCGCGACCTTCGGGGAGAAATATGCCAATCCGTGTGAAGTTGACGGAGTATCTCAGAGGGCGGCGCGGTCTTTATGTCTTCGGGTTAGAAATGAAGCCGCGCGGGAGTACGAATATTCACGAGTGCGACACATTATTGCGATAGCTATTTCGTTTTAATCTTGCTGCCGTGCACAGGTACATTCGGGCAGAGGAACTTGGCGCGATAATGTCTACGGAACCACCACCCCTCCTGCTGAGCAATTTAGCCTCCGCCACCACCGTGGTGTAGGTGTCGCGCACGCGCGGAATTTAAAGGGGCGCGGGAGAAGTAGAGGGGGTGGGGGGTGAGGCTTTCTGCGGGGTGTTCAGCCACCGCGCCCAGCCCCGCCCACCCCTCCGAGATTGATAGTACATTTCACCTGCCGTAACCTCATCCGGCGCCCCGCCCCCCACTGGCCCCCCACTCCCCCCCCCCGACTCCCCGCCGGGCTCCACTTCCTTTCACCGCGCGTAGGACCGACCACCCTGCTCTCCCTCTCGCAACATTTACCTGAAAAGCAGAAACAAAGTTTTGCATAGTAAACAGGACAAAGGCGGCAGGAGGGGTTGTAAATGGAGGTGAGGTTGGAGAGTGTGCGGCGGGGGAGGGAGGAGGAGGAGGAGGAAGAGTGGAGGTTGGGGGGGGGGGGGGTGCTGAGGGGCTAGTGGGCTGGAGCAACGTAATCTGTGGGGCGGGAGACGCGCCGCCCAAGCCTGCCGCGTGGAGACTCATCGCGCTCTGCCAGGACGGTTCACCCTGCCGTCTGATTCCGAAGATCGCTCTCGTGCCTCCGTCCTTGTTACACTCACGGGGCACAGCCATACCCAATGTAGGGCACCGCCATTGGTGCGACAAGGAGGGAGGTACGAGAGCGTGGGTGTGGTTGGAGTACAAGAGAAGAATGCCCCCCTGCTCCGTCTGCTCGGCCCATCGCCCATCACCGCGACAGCGCCTCCGCTCCGCGCTCCACCCGTCTTATCCCGGAGAGTGCTCTCCCCGCTCTGTCTCTTTCGCACCTGTTCGGTTCACGAGTGCGAGAGAGACAAGCGCGAGGAGAGCGCTCCTCGGAATAAGTCGGTCGTCGCGCCGCCGCGTCTTCAATGAACGCGCTCGCGCGTCTCAGTTTAAACGTAGTTGAGAGTGACTCCCGCCCTGCCCTGCCGCTGAGCACCCCGGGGCCGGAGATGGCCGAAAAGGGACGCCTTAAGGACTCCGACGGGGGACGGGGCGGGGTGGGGCGAGAGCCGCATGAGGCATAGCTGCGGGGGCAAATCGCACCGCGCCGTGAGACGCCACGCCGCGCCCAGCGAGCCAGCCGGGTGGCACCAAAGATCAACAAAAGTCGGCGGGGCGGGGCGAGGTGGTGGTTTATTAGCTCAGTAGTGGCAAATGGATGAAACGCTCGGCGACGCGGGGATGGGCTCGGCTGTAAAGGCGGAGTTCGCACATCGGTCAATGGAATAGGTATAGACGCGACTCTCTATCTTTCTCCCACCCGCAATCGCCCCCATATATGTGGAATCAGTCTCTACTGGTCGCGGGTCGAATCAGCCGATGGGGGAATAACTCATACAAAATGTATACAATGATTTGTTTAAAAAAAAAAAAAAATGTTTATTTCTCGAGGAAAATTTCTGTCGCTCTGATAAATTTTGGTCTTTTACCTGCTCCAATTAGATTTTATTTTCAAAATCTGGTTATTTTTTTCTCAATTTTTCGGAATTTTCTGTATTTTTCTGGTTGATTTTTTTTTTTTTTAAAGTTTCTAAATGTTTTTTGGGGGCCCGTACAATAATGATTTTTTGAAGTGATCGGCCTCCTCACAGCCTCCCGTGGCATCGCGCGGACGCGGGCGCGGGGACCACAGAGACGACACGTCAAGGGTCACCCTCTGTGCTGTGGCGGGGCCCTGTAGACCAGCAGCGGGGCGGGGCGGGGCGGGGCGGGGCGTCGCGGGGCGGAGCGTCGCGGGGCGGGGCGGGGCGGGGTCCGCGTGGTCTATATCACACGGCGCTGCCCCCGCCTCGCCGCCGCGGGTCAGCTGCCACGGGCTGAGGGCGCGGCGCGGCCTGGCGGTCACTGTCGAGGCCAGCAGCGCCTCGCGTCGCCTCGCGTCGGTCCACGGTCCTTATGGTGTCGTCCATCCGATGAATCTCCTTTACGACGACGACCTCGGCAGTCACTGGCACACACTATACCATATCTTCTTCACCGCATGTCCAGCATATATGCGCGTCTCCGTTCGCTGCGCGCGCTCGGCCCTGTTACTGTACACTTGTCGAGAAAACACAAAGAAAAAGGATTAGCCACGTGCAGCTAAAAGTTATCTGTAATACATGGATAAGTAGCTTTTGGAGCTATGTGTACGCAAAAGTTTAGCGGTGCAGCTAAACATTTTGCTTCAGAGCTGAGTTTTTAGCAGTCCCAGTTAACTTTGTGGTGTATATAGCTCTGAAAATCAGCTATCCATATAAAGCAATTTTTTTAAAAAAGCTGCTTAGCTAATTCCTCTTTCTTATTAGTGAATCGCCGCGCCGTCTGGGGCCAGGCGCGGATAGTTCCCCGTACGACGTACGTAAGGACGCGACGCAACACACACGCGGGCGTGGTGAGCGCCCCGCCCCGCCCCGCCGCGCCCCGCCCCGCCCCGCCCCGCCTCACGGTGACGCACGACGCCGACCAGGTCAGACGGACGAATGGTCTGGTCAGGTGACCCCGCAAGTTGTTTTTCCTGCTGCCGCCGCGACAACAGCTAAGCGGCCGGGCCGCGGAAAAGACGCGCAGGAAGACCAAAGTGGGGCATCGAGCCGGTAACACCTATTGAGCGGAGTATATGGCATATGAGGCTTGTATGCGAGGCGTTCACCACTCTTTTAATCTTGTGCACACACTTTTTCCTACAATCACTGGTAATCATATTCCAGAAATTTTTCTTTACATGTTTTACACTCTGCTTCGTATTTTCCCTCGTTAAAATAGTTAAAATGTTAAAAAATTTGGATTTTCTTTCTTTTTTAAATTACTGAAAGCTAATCGTGTGTACCTACGCTCCTCAACCGAATGATGGACCTCTCGCTTGGAATGGCGTTGAACTCGCGCCAGCTGCCGCCCGCACCTCATGCCGCGCCTCGCCCTCCCCCCCCCCCCCCCCTTGCAATAACGCTTCTAATCTTCTTCCCTTCTTGACCTCTGCTGCACCCTTAAACTACACAGTAAAATGGACTTTCCTGCATTTAAATTTCAAATAAAAACAAAAAGATTTTTGAAAATAATATTCTGCTGTTTTGTTAGGCCTCCTTGGGGAGTGCCTATTGCTTTCGCCAGAAAGGTTTTTGTAAATTTTTTTTATGCTTTACATCTTGTCGTGGTGATTAACACTAAAATTTAGTCAGTAATATTACGAAAAATTAGAATTTTTTGAGATAGGTCTGAAGTCAAGCTGTCTGTACGTTTTTTTTTTTCATTTTTTTTTTAAATTTATTTATTGAGTTCTTTTTTCTTTTTATAATTTTTTTATTTTGAATGGCAATGACTTTAGATGGATAAGTACAGTAGCGCGGTGTAGCACCGGGGCCCGGGAATAACGCTCACCCCCTGGTCTGGTTCATGGTTCGTCACCTGGCCCCTCTGCTCCAACCCGCCTCGCCCAACCCCGCCGCCCACCCCGCCCCGCCCCGCCGACGTGACAGGGTGCTGCCCCCGTCCAGGGTAGCGACGTCGGCGGAGAAGTTTGACGCGCGCGCGCTAGCACCACTCTACTGAAAGAATCTGGAGGCGTCAAGAAGGAAGCGAAGTTACCTGACTGTGGAGGGGATTAGGCCTCTGGGGGGAATTTTATAACTATACGGGTGGGAGGGACCCGTGGAAAGGGGAGGGGGGGGGGGGGGGGAGGGGGGATATGAAGGTATGGGGGGAGTGGGGGGGTGAATAGGGTGGGATGTGTGATGTTAATGATTGGGTTGTATGTGTGATAGATAGGTGGGGAAGGAAAGATATGAGATTGAAAGAAGAATGAGAGGTATAGAGTGAGATATGAGATGAAGAGAGAGGAGATGATATTAAAGGAGGTGATAGGAGTTAGAGTGAGGAGAGATAGGGAGACTGGATAGAATAGAAGAAAATAAACTTATTAATTATGTGATAAAGAAGGTTAGTAGTTGAGTGAGAGAAAATAACAAATACAATAGATAAATCTATAGAGTAATAGATGAATAGTAATTTTTTAAGATAGAGATGAGAGAGTAAAAAGATAGAGGCAAGGGAAGAGAGAAGAGGTGCTAACGGCTGGCTCGGGTCGCTAAAAGCTGCGCCCGGCACTGCATTGAATAAAATATGACTCGGAGCCTCGCCTCGCCTCCCGTGTGGAAGAGGGGGGGGGAGCGGGGAGGGGGGGGGGGGACAGGGGGCACTACAGTGCAGCACTGCGCTCGGAGGAGGACCGATCTCGTGCACCAAAGTGTTTCTGATCGGGCCCGCGCGTTAGCGACGTCGTCGTTGTGTTTCGGTTGAGCACTTCTTCCGTATATTTCAGTCGGCGCCGGATATGAGCTGGCAGACCCCCAAGCTCCAATAACTGCGGTGCGTAGCATGAGGTGAAGAATAAGTATTTCGCCGCGGCGCTCAGCTCTGTGCATCGTGCCCGCCCGCGTGGTGCCGGGCCGCCATCCGCGTGGGGGAGGTATAGGCAGCCCGCGCGCACCCGTGTGTGGCGGGCCTGCCTACCCAGCGCCTTCCAAGGGGCTCCGAAACACCGCGTCCCGCCCGACACGATGCTCCAAAACGTGGGAGGGGGGGCGGGCAAGTTTTGTTTTTAGCATGCTGTTATTCCAAGCATGTGGCGTGTAATTCGATGGATCCGAGGGATAAACAAATTTTCGTACGACTCGAAATTCGGGAAAAGTCTGAAAAATTCCTGAAAATATTTAAAAATCACAAAAATTCGGGAAACTTCGGGAAAAATTCAGAAAAATCAGAAAAATCCGGGATAATTTAGGTAAAATTCCAACGTGAATTAACAAAAATCCTATTTCAAAAATCACAAAAGTTTACAAATTGTGCGCACCAAAATTCAGAGTTTATTTCCCCCTCGAGTGGATTCCTTCGAGTGACAACGCTCGACGGCAGTGTTGCGCACACACTCGCACACACCCACCTAGCTTTGCCCTATGATCGCGGCCGCGGCCCAGCAGGGCCTGGTCAGCCCGACCCGAGCGTCACGAGCGACACGCCCACAACACCCACCAACCCAACCGGCCCCTCCCCGCGGCGGGGCTGCGCACGAAAACATCCCTCCGACCCGTGGCCTGCCATTGCACGGCTCGGGCGGGAACCTTCGTAAATGAAGTATCTTTTCGAACGCTATCCACGCGCCGTCACTAGGCAGTTCGGAATTTTCATTTGATTTTGTCCTCAGTCATCCCCCCCTCCCACCCCCGGGCTGCCCCACAGGCCTGTTAAGCATACCGCCGAGAGTCCTTTGACCCCTCCCCGCCCCGCCACGCCCCGTCGCGACGCGATGCAGCGGGGCAGGTGGGTGTGACTTAATGAGGTGCGCGGGGGCGGGTCATGGTTAAGGCGGCGGGGCCCGGGGTGATGAAAACACACGGCCAGACACGGATAGAGGGAAGTCCCTGCGAAACGGGCCGGGCAGCGCGGCTCTGAGCGGCGCGCCGTCTTTGAGTTTCAAAAGAGTGACTTTTTCTAAAATTATATATACATTTTTAGAAATTGAAAAGTTGGGAAAAGCGTGGATGTCAGAGGGACAAGGTGCCGAAGCGCCTGGGGCGAGATGCGGGTACGTCAACCGGGGGAGCCAGCCGCCTGATTCCCCGAGGATCGCTCTCACGCCTCCGTCTTCGTCGCACACGTGGGGCCGTGCCATCCCCAACATAGGTCCCCGCCGAAGGTGCGACAAGGAAGGTGACACGAGAGAGGTCCTCTGAATCAGACGGCAGCAGCCGCCCCTCGTCCCGGACTGCTGTTCTGCCCTCGCGGCCCGCGGCGATAAGTTGTGTAGCGATGCCCCCGACAGAAGGCCGGCACAGTGATCAGCTGTGATGTAACGATACATCTTCCGAGCTGAGCCATGTAACGCCCAACGCCGGCCGGCGCGGAGCTCGGCGACGCTTCGCCACGCCTTGCCGGGGGTCCTTCACCCAAAATAAAAATCAGTGTTACACCCTCAAACAAAATCAGAAAAAAATATCAGAAAAAAATCAAGGGAAAAATCAGAAAAAAAAATCAAGAAAAATCAGAAGAAAATAAAATCAAGGAAAAAAAATCGGAAAAGAAATCAGTAATAATCAAGGAAAGTTACGAAAAACTAGAAAAATCAGACATTACGTGTACGCTTGAATCTATAGAGAAGGGCTCCTTGCGCCTCGCTTCCCCGCACCACGCTCGCGCACATGGCTGCTGTGGCCCTCGGACCAGACGCTAGAGGCGAGGATATGCTAGTCTGTGTCGGGCATCGCCGAGGGGGAATGCACATTGGAAAATCTTGTACAGACTACTCGGTATTACACGGTATTACAGCTGTATTACGCAGAACATTTGATCAATAAATAGCATATTTTTGTGTTTTTCGGTATTACATTACGGGTATTACCACGTAATACATGGATCAGGTGTACAGTGTATTACGGAAGTGAATTCCCCCTCGGGCATCGCATCCTTTGACAGGAAGTGCGGTAGTGGTCCATCGATGCATTTAATCACGTGTAACTTAACAGCAGCGCTTCGCGCACCGCGGGTTGCAGTTGTGAGCGGTGTACTTCGGCGTGATGGGAATTCCCCTCCTCAGTTCTTTCAGGGGACATCCTCAAAATCTGAGAAATTTTCCTGTAAGCAAGAGAGCTTTCCCTTTTCCTCTTGCAAAAGGGGAAAAAATTGAGGACTTAGTCTTTGTTTTCACTGTTGTACCCGATATGGGCTGCTTGACTCGCTTTGCTCTGCGGGGATCTTCCCCCTCCAACGAACCCTACTCCTCTTCTTCTTCTTCATTTGCACCCTCCCCCTCCACTCCGTCCAGCTGATGCCTCCTTCCGAGTACAGTCGCGCGAGGTGTCCCGGGACCCCCATGACTAAAGGCCAGCGAAGGCATAGCTGGCTGTAGCTGCAGTATGTTTCGGCTTAAGCTGATCCCGTTAAATGCGCGGTCTTTTCTTTCCCCGAGATTGTAGTCCCCGTCAAGTGTAAGCGGATTACTCCAAGTTCGATGCTATCGACTTGTGCTGCCCGTGCCCTTGAACTACATTGCGGCGAGAAGAAGAAAAGCAAGCAAAATCACAGAAAACAACATTTGACCGTAGCCCGTAGCAGAGGGAGACTGAGTCGGGTCGGGAGTTGGGAGTCGGGAGCTCGTAAGAGGGCACGACAATTTTCAAGACCTAAGTCAGCTCGGCCGCGCCGAACGGAGCATTTTTGAAACTTGGAGCGATTCAGTCGTGCCCGCCTGTCAACTCTTACCTGCTTCGCCGTCAGGTGCCGAATTTAGCCAAGAACAGCCGCAGCACCACCAGTGGTACGTGAAAGGCATGAACTTTACACCTTTTCTCCCAGTATCAGAAGGATTATAGAATGCCATGATCTGTGTATGACTCATACTCGAGTAAAAGTCACAAACTTTTCAGTCATGCCTTTCAAACAGCTGGAATTCATGACTAATTAAGCATTTTAATGTATATTCTCTGAGCTGTGTGTCATTAGATGAAAGAAACACTTATTCATTTTACTATCTATAATGGACAGGAAAGCCAGTTCACTGCACCATTTCTAGTTAATGTTCCTCAACAGTTTCAATTCTGAATGTTGTGAATCGTTCACTGCTTGCACTACTGGCGCAAATATTAAGTGTGTCAGTGAGTTCAGCACAGTCCTTCAATTTCAACATATTGGTGTTTAGTTATGCTTACCTTACAGGGCACCAATAATTGAATTGTTTTCCAACTTTCAGATAGTTATTCACCTGCCATTTGTATGCCTCATTTATTAGACGTTCATGAATATTTTAACTTCATTTGAAATGTCGCTATTGCAGCTCTTCTATTATTTCCGCCACCAAAGTTTGCTTACATACACAACTTGAAAAGTCACTAAGTTTTTCTAGGCATTCAGTGTTTTTAATAGCCGCTTTCATTTATGGTTTTAGAAGGTATGCAGAAGTGCATGTAGCTCTATCATTACTGCCCTATTTAACAGCTGTGCTCTGTTTCCTGGTGGTAGTTTGGCAGGTTGAATGCTTTCTCTGTATTATCATGTTTCATTTGTGATAAGGCTCCCCTTTAAACCGAGGAAACAGTGAGGTTGATGCAGCCTTGACCCTTTGACCCTAAAGTGATAAAATGAAAAGCAGGCAGTCTGGCCAGTCAGACAGAGGTCTGTCTGACTGCCAGTTCCACATTGACTTGCTGGGTTTGCTTGCCTGCTTGAGGCCTTCTGGTATTCTGCCTCTGGCTGCCGGAGCCTAAGCAAGCTCTGTTCAGACCAGTGGTTGTCTCGTGGTAAGTATTGTACAGGCGACTTAGTTTGTGGGTGCTTTGACCTACAGACTTAAATTATTGATGTTTATTTGATATAAAGGGTTTGTTTTGATAAGATAGATATTTCCCATTAGCTGAGAGATTTAGGGGTAGTTTAAATTGATCTTTGAGCATTTGCAAAAAGAAATGTGAAGAAATAAGAATAAGCTTGTATTTAACATTTCAATTTTTTTCTGGTTCTAGATTTCAAACATGTTGGGAAATAAATTTGCCCGGTCTGCGCTTGCGCGCAGACTGCGTACTCCATTACATTCTGTCCGCCATCAATCATCAAAGGTAGAATACCGTCCCATTAGAAGTGTTATGGCAGCAAATAGAGGTAAGTGTTTTGTCTTGTACACACATCTGCATGATTTTTTGGGCTAGAAACTGAATTTTCCCTTTTACCTTGTCCACTCAGGTGAAATTGCCATTCGTGTGTTTCGAGCCTGTACTGAATTGGGAATCAAATCAGTTGCCATATACTCAGAGCAAGATAAAATGCAGATGCACAGACAGAAAGCTGATGAGTCATACATAGTTGGAAAGGGCCTACCACCAGTCCAAGCATACCTCAACATCCCTGATATTATCCGTATTGCAAAAGTAAGTCTCAGTTAGGCGCTTCTACTTCTCTTATTCTTTGGAGCCTCTTAACTCATTCAATTATTTTCCAGGAAAACAATGTTGATGCCATCCACCCTGGTTACGGATTCCTTTCCGAGCGTTCTGATTTTGCTCAAGCAGTCGTGGATGCTGGAATAAGATTCATTGGTCCTGCACCTAGTGTTGTTCAGCAAATGGGTGACAAAGTTGCTGCTCGTCAAGCTGCAATTGCGGCTGGTGTTCCAATTGTACCTGGTACTGATGGCCCAGTCACTAAGGCTGAAGAGGCAGAGGAATTCTGTATGAAACATGGTCTTCCAGTAATCTTTAAAGCTGCATATGGAGGTGGGGGACGTGGTATGCGTGTTGTTAAAAAAATGGAGGTAATTAGTCCATCTTGTTGGAAGGTGCTCTTTTCTGTTTTGGAAACCTGCTCATCAACTATGTCCTTTCCTGTTATCTTAGGAAGTGAAAGAGGCTTTTACTCGTGCTAGCTCTGAGGCAAAGGCTGCATTTGGTAATGGTGCCATGTTTATTGAAAAGTTCATTGAAAGACCAAGACACATTGAAGTACAACTCCTTGGAGATAAAGCAGGTAATGTTGTTCACCTGTATGAACGTGATTGTTCTGTGCAACGGCGACACCAGAAGGTGGTAGAAATTGCTCCAGCTCCCAGTCTTCCTGTGAAAGTAAGGGCTTTGTGTGCCTGACTGAGATATACCTTGTAGTGACTGGCGACTTATTTGGTCTCTTATTTTGACAATTCCAGGTTCGTGATGCTATGACGGATTATGCTATCAAACTTGCCAAACATGTTGGGTATGAAAATGCTGGTACTGTTGAGTTTCTGTGTGATGAGCAAGGTAACTTCTATTTTATTGAAGTGAATGCTCGATTGCAAGTTGAACACACTGTAACAGAGGAGATCACTGGGTAGGTTCAGGTTCAAAAGTTAAGAATGCATTTGCATCAAATTTCACATTTGATTTAATCTTTATTTTACTTTTTGACAGTATTGATCTTGTGCAGTCACAGATCAAGGTTGCCGAAGGTATGACACTTCCTGAGCTCGGCATGACTCAAGATAAAATCCGTCCACAAGGCTGTGCTATTCAGTGTCGAGTGACAACTGAAGATCCTGCCAAAAATTTCCAGCCTGACACTGGCAGAATTGAGGTACTGCATGAACCCTTGTCAGAATACACCTTCCACATAAAGATGAAACAAGATTGATATGCTCTGAAATTGCTTTCATCTAAATGATTTATTGTTCTGGTAGGTGTTCAGAACTGGAGAAGGAATGGGCATTCGTTTGGATGGTGCTTCAGCATTTCCTGGTGCTGTCATCTCCCCATTCTATGACTCTCTTCTAGTCAAAGTTATTGCTCACTCAAATGACCTACAAAGCTCATCTGCTAAAATGGCCAGAGCACTCCGTGAGTTCAGAGTGAGAGGTGTCAAAGTAAGCTTCTGATTCTTCCTATCATCAATCTTGTACACTATTTTTCTTTTTTTCCTATTCTTCAATTTTTCTTTTTTGTTTTTCTCACAGACAAACATTCCATTCCTACTCAATGTTCTTGAGAATCAGACTTTCTTGAATGGTGCGGTTGACACCAACTTCATTGATGAACAGCCAACACTTTTCAATTTCAGACGTTCTCAAAACAGAGCTCAGAAACTGTTGAATTATTTGGGAACAGTTTTAGTCAATGGTCCATCAACTCCACTTGCTAATAATCTTCTTAAACCTGCCAATGTAACTCCACATGTACCTGAGGTCCCAATTGGTGAGCTGCCTCTTTTTCATTTGACTGTCATTAGATTAGATATATTTGTGTATAATTTCCCAATGGTGAAAGAAAATTTCCTGCATGCACTTTTATGTTTGTTAGCTTTTTTTTTTTGCAAATTGCTGTTCTGCAGTATGTTTGAACCTTTCTAGTTTTTCATGTCAATCGTTGTATTAATAATCAATCAATTTTGATGATTTTTTAGCTTTCTAAACTTTTAACTTATCTGAGCCATTTTTCTTGTAAAAATGTATTGTTATTAAGATTTGTTTAAAGTTAAATTTTGTGAGTTTGACATCAATGAACTAAGATATATTTTACTGTGCCAGAGAGACAGTCTAATTTTGATAATTTATACCAATGTTAATACTGCATTTTTTAAGGGCTCAAATAGCTGCCATGAAAGGTTACTTACTTCTACCTCCTTTAATCAGCATTTGCATGGGCCTTTTACTGAGTTCCAATATTCTGAAATCTAAATGATATTTGAAGTGTCATGAAGGAATATTTACCAGAAGCAGTGCAAATTATATCCCTTCCTTGCCCTCTCCCAATTTAGTAGAATTTTTTTTTGTTTTGTTTTGTTATGAGCTTTTGCATTTTATATGTACTTTTTCAGACTTATCTGCTTCATCATCAGATGTAGAGGGAGAGGAAGTAGTATGTGAGTACTGTGCATGGCCTTTTTTTCTACCTTTTTTGTGCTTTGAATATTATTATTTCATTTTATACTATCAACACATTTATTATGGATGTCCTAAACCAAAAATAATTCTTTTTCAAAAGTGTACTTGCATCAATTTCAGATTTTGCTTTACTCCTGAAGTTTGCAGAGTTTTCATTTGTTTAGCCAATGTTTTTATTCCTCTTATAATTGTTCCAGATATGAAGCCACCTGAAGGTCTCCGCCAAGTGTTATTGAAGGATGGGCCTGAAGCATTTGCCAAAGCTGTCCGTGCTAAAAAAGGCTTATTATTGATGGACACTACTTTCCGTGATGCCCATCAATCACTCCTTGCAACCCGTGTTCGAACATATGACCTGCTTCGTATATCTCCATTTGTTTCCCATAACTTCAACAATCTTTATTCTTTGGAAAATTGGGGAGGAGCAACTTTTGATGTGTCTCTTAGATTTTTACATGAGTGTCCTTGGGAACGTCTTGAGGCTATGCGCAAAGAGATTCCCAACATTCCCTTCCAAATGCTGCTCAGAGGTGCCAATGCAGTTGGCTACACAAACTATCCAGATAATGTGGTCTTTAAGTGAGTTTTGAAATATGTAACATTATTTTTGTATTTTTCATCTGAACTTGATTAAGTACTAATTTTTTATTTTGTCAAGGTTCTGTGAGATGTCAGTGAAAGCGGGAATGGATATATTCAGAGTGTTTGATTCACTTAATTACCTTCCTAACTTGATTGTGGGTATGGAAGCTGCAGGAAAAGCTGGTGGTGTTGTTGAAGCTGCAATCTCTTACACTGGAGATGTGTCTGATCCTAAAAGAACTAAATATGATCTCAACTACTATCTAAACCTCACTGACGAGCTTGTCAAAGCTGGCACACACGTTCTAGCAATTAAGGTCAATGGAGAATCTTATCTGGATATCAAAAGTATATTATAATTTTGGCAATAGAGAAAGTAACTTTCTTTTGAATCTTAGGATATGGCTGGATTGTTAAAACCAGCTGCCGCCAAGCTGCTCATCACAGCAATTCGTGACAAATACCCTGACTTGCCCATTCATATTCACACCCATGACACTGCTGGTGCTGGTGTTGCATCAATGCTTGCCTGTGCCGAGGCTGGTGCTGACGTTGTTGATGTTGCTGTGGACTCCATGTCTGGAATGACCTCCCAACCAAGCATGGGAGCTATTGTTGCCTCTTTGCAGGGAACTAAGCTTGACACTGGTATGCAACACTTGTTTTATGTTTATTTTCCATCGTTGTTGTTTTTTTTATTTTTATTTTTTTTTTTATTTTAACTAACCAGCATTGTTTATTTTACAGGTTATGATCTTTCAGATGTTAGCAAATATTCAGCTTATTGGGAACAAACTCGTACCCTTTATGCTCCATTTGAATGTTGTATCACTATGAAAAGTGGAAATGCTGATGTTTATTTGAATGAAATTCCTGGTGGACAATACACTAATTTACAGTTCCAAACATATTCCCTTGGTCTGGGAGAATTCTTTGAAGATGTGAAAAAAGCTTACAGAGAAGCCAATCTTCTACTTGGGGACATTGTCAAGGTACTTGAAATTCCCAATTTCTAATCAAGCAGGAAGAATTCAGTTTGGAAGAAAATCTTTAAATATCTTTTGTTTTTCAGGTCACTCCATCATCGAAGGTGGTGGGAGACCTTGCAAACTTTATGGTTCAAAATAAACTTACAGCTGATGATGTACTGGAGAAAGCAGAGGAACTCAGTTTCCCTAAATCTGTTGTGGAGTTCCTCCAGGGAGCTATTGGTGAACCTTATCAAGGATACCCAGAACCTCTTCGATCAAAGGTTTGCAATGAAAAAAGATTTTTTGTTTACTGAAGATTTATTTGCACTATCTTTAATTATTTCTTGCCTGTCTAATCCTCAGGTTCTGAAAGATATGCCTCGTGTCGAGGGACGTCCCGGTGCCAGTTTGCCACCTCTTGACTTCAAGAAACTTGGAGATGAACTGAGGGAACGTCACCCTGGTGCCACTGAATATGATGTTATGAGCTCTGCTCTATATCCCGCTGTTACTGAAGATTACCTTAATTTCCGGGAAGAATTTGGACCTGTTGACAAACTAGAAACAAGAATATTTTTGACAGGCCCTAAGATTGGGGAGGACTTTGAGGTACAAATGAAACAGTTATTGCTTGACTCTTATCTTTTTGTAGTCATCTCTCTTCCATGAAACTTATTATTTCCAGGCTTCCATTGAAAAAGGTAAAACACTGAGCTTCAAAACTCTGGCTATGGCTGATGACCTTACTCCTAATGGAGAAAGGGAAGTGTTCTTTGAACTCAATGGACAAATGAGATCTGTTTTCATTGCTGATAAAGAGGCCAGGAAGGTGAGTAAATCAGTTTGAAACCATGCCCCTTTTTTATTTGTTTGAAATTGCTTGGTAGTGCAGTCTCTAATTCTGACATTTTTCCCACCAAAAAAAATAAAAAAAAATAGGAAATCCACATTCATCCCAAGGCTGATAAGGCAGTGAAGGGTCATGTCGGCTCTCCCATGCCGGGTTCTGTAGTTGAAGTTCGAGTAGAGGTGGGCCAGAAGGTTGAAAAAGGAGCCCCTCTGATTGTCATTTCTGCCATGAAAATGGAAATGGTTGTCCAAGCACCTATTGCTGGAGTTGTGAAATCAATTGACATCAAGTCAGGAATGAAGGTTGAGGGTGATGATCTTCTTGCTGTAATTGAGTAGATTGAGCTGTTACCATAGATGCGTACTTGCTTGATTGAAATGAGTGCATTTGGCTCATGATTCTTTTTTTAAATTTACTACATGCCCAAATGAATCTAACTTCCATCTGTATCTTACATTAAATATTTATTTTCATAGCTGTGATGACTCCAACTTATACAACTACTGTATTCATTGACATATATAGCAAGCTGCTGCAGTAATGTCATTGCTTATTCATTACAATATGCATTGTCAGCCTGTTATTCCTCCAGTGCTGTTGATTTATATACATCTGTGAAATTTTGCAGCAAATTTTGTTTCAAAGGCATTTATGCATCTTTCAAATTTTTTATTGTCATATTTTACAGGGGGGGAAAAAAGAGCTTATATTATAGGATTTTGTAGAGTTGCTAATGTGTTCATAAGGAATCTTCTTGTATTTTACTGTTCTCTTAATTTTTTATGAATGTGGAGGATTCTTTTTGTATATTTTCATTTCTGAGCACATGTTGCATTCCTGACAAATTTTTAGGAAATATTTTAATTTAAATATATCAAATATGTTTTGTTAGAGCTGTTACTGAGGGTAAAATCTAATTTATACTGTGGGTATGACGTTAGAAATCTTGCCTGTTCATTATTTTGTTAGTTGGTTTTAAGAGCGCAAGCATTTCTATGAACTGTACTGCCTCACTCAAGTGTTAGAGTTCTAAAAATATTCCCAATTTTCTCAGTTTGAAGCTTGTGGCAACAGTCTAGTGTTACTGGTATAGTTGTCAGTACATCAATTGAAAAACAAGCTTGAATAGGCATTGGTTTTCCATATTGCTGTGATGTTATTACTATTTTTCCCTATTTTGTGAACACAGAAATTTTATAAAGAGAAGAGGTTCACAATGTCAAGAGATATTTTGTACAAAGAGTTCCCATCACATAGTTAGCAGTTATTTAGTTGTAAGGTTGTCATTGACTCTTAGAAGTATTACTAGTATTTATCATTGTACCAAACGGAAATGAGACTTGAAAACATCTCCTTTGTAAATATTGAATCTAGATTTGTTATTTTTTAGTATGATAATTTATAATTCTGTCTTCCAAATTTGTGATATTGTGTTTTAATGTAGCCTACAAACTTGGCATTGTTTTTAATCTTTATGCTGATAGGAAATTTTCAATGTTAAAATTTGTTGTGCAGCTTTTGTGTTGAACCTCTGATAAATTAATTTCCCAACACGGTTGATCTGTGTCCTAAAACCTCTTGCAATAATTAAAGCATTATTGGCTGAGCCACACTAAATTTAGCTTTGTTTCAATATTCAAATTTCCTCAGTTCTCCTGTATTAGCCAGAAAAGTATATTGCAAAATATCTTTGTGAGCTGATTGCAATATAGTAGGCTGGTCGCACCAAGAAACGGCTGGCAGCCACTCAGGCGGCTGCATCTTTTTTTTTTTATTCTTTTTTTTTAAATTCTTTAAATAAAAAAAAAGTCGGCCAGGATCTGAACCTGTAAATTGTCTCGCCAGCCGAGATGATTTGAGACAGGAGGAAAGTGCGTTAAACATCTCGGCTGGCGAATGCGAATGCAAAAGCCATGGCCTCACTGTTAAACAAAGTGTTCAACTCTTTAAAGTGTTCAAATACCATTTAAACACTTACAAGTGTTCAACAGAGTTGTTGTGCACTTAAAAGTGTTCAACTCCGCAGTTGCACACTTACTTAGCTTGGGCGCACTATACCGGGGAAGTAACCAACCGGACACTTTTAAGTGCGTTAAGTGAGTTAAACACTTTAAAGTGTGGAGGGGTT
Source organism: Frankliniella fusca (assembly GCA_029379305.1). Lineage (NCBI taxonomy): Eukaryota > Metazoa > Arthropoda > Insecta > Thysanoptera > Thripidae > Frankliniella > Frankliniella fusca. Next base: position 175,891 of record JAHWGI010000290.1, on the reverse strand, counting down.
GAACACTTCGTTTATCAGTGCTTTGCAAAAGTCGAAAAAGTCGAAAGTCTCAGAAAACGCCTCAATTCACAGGAAGCCTTCCTTACGCACTGTGGAAGACATAACAGTCGAAATAAACACGATACCGATCTCGATTTGGAAGAAATTCGCTTTTTACGCGATGAAAAGTGAACCATTCATTTGGCGCCTAATGGATAGGCAACCCATTCGACGCCAGGTCGCGCCTGCATGAATGAGAGAAAATCGTGCGAAACGAGCCGTATTCAACCCGGAGTTCAGAAGAGGCGAGGAGGTAACCTCCTCGAAATCGACGACTCGTACCAAGAGCTTTTCGGAATCTATGTGGTGCTTGCAGTGGTGCTAACAGCAGAAGTCTGTGGTCTCGTGGTTAGAGCAGCGGGCACCTGCGGAGACGCTTTCGGGTTCGAACCCAAGCACCGCAGACATTTTGCTCTTTTCCCCTTTTCTCTCTGTTATTTTTAGCAACGGTCTTGGGAGAGAAGAAGAATACCTTTTTACCCCCGAGTTGTATGATGCTTTAAATAGCTTATCCCCTCGATGCATCTTTTTGGCCGTAACAAAAGAGTGACACGGAAAAGATAATTCTTCTGCGCCGCGCGGGGCCCGTCCAGGCCGGTAGATAGGGATACCTAGTCGCATCGACAAAATGTGTGCGAACCGGCAGCCTAGTGGTTAGCACACCCGTCCCCCGTCCCAAACCAACTAGGCTGTCGGGACGCTTTTGTCGTGTTCGAATCTCGGTCGACCTAATAATTTTTTTTTCGCCGGTTTTTCGGATGATTTCACCCTCTGGGGTTGGTCTCTGGGTGCACTGGAGCCCCTCTGGACAAACCCCGTCAATTTGGAGGAAAAATATTTTTGGACCAAAATCACTAAAAATGCAAAGGCTAATCGAAAGTCTCTGATCACGCTGAAATTCACAGGGAATCCTCTGAAGGCACTGCGAAACATATACCAGTAGCCAGAAGCACAATACCGTTCTTGCTTAGGGAGAAATTCGGAATCTTATTATTCGGAAAGGAAAACTCTTCTGCGCGCGCCGGGCCCGTCCAGGCCGGTAGATACGGAATCGTTTTCGCATCGGCAAGAAGTGTGCGAACCGACAGCGTAGTGGTTAGCATACCCGTCCCCCGTCCCAAACCAACTACGCTGTCGGGACGCTTTTGTCGCGTTCGAATCTCGGTCGATCATCGTTTTTTTTTCCCGTTGATTTTCGGATGATTTCACCCTCGGGGGTTGGTCTGGGGGTGCACTAGAGTCGACCTGGACACGATACAGTTCTTGGTTTGGGAGAAATTCGCATTTTACGCTAGGAATAGTGAATTGTTCATTCGGCGCCTTATTGGTAGGCAACCCATTCGACGCCAGCCCGCGCCTGCATGTTTGAGAGAAAATCGTGCGAAACTAGCCGTATTCAACCCGGAGTTCAGAAGAGGCGAGGAGGTAACCTCTTCGAAATCGGCTCCTGGTAACAAGAGATTTTCGGAAGCTATGTGGTGCCTGCAGTGCTGCTGACAGCAGAAGTCTGTGGTCTCGTGGTTAGAGCAGCGGGCACCTGCTCAGAAACTCTCGGGTTCGAACCCGACCGCCGAAGACATTTTGCTTTTGCTTTTTTTTGTTATTGTGAGCAACGGTCTTGGGAGAGAAGAAGAATACCTGTTTTCCTTCGAGTTGTATGTTGCGTTAAATAGCTTACCCCCTCGATTGCATCTTTTGGGCCCTAAAAAAGTGACAGGGAAAAGAAAACTCTTCTGCGCGCGCCGGGCCCGTCCAGGCCGGTAGATACGGAATCGTTTTCGCATCGGCAAGAAGTGTGCGAACCGACAGCGTAGTGGTTAGCATACCCGTCCCCCGTTCCAAACCAACTACGCTGTCGGGACGCTTTTGTCGTGTTCGAATCTCGGTCGATCATCGTTTTTTTTTTCGCCGATTTTCGGATGAATGTACTCTTGGGTGCTGGTCTGTGGGTGCACTAGAGTCCCTTGCACAACTCCTGTCAATTTAAAGCAAAAAAAGAAAATCTGCATCAAAATCCCTAGACATGACAAAAACACGATAGTTTCGTATTAGGCCTGAATTCACTGAGAATCTTCTTTACGCACCGTGAGACAAATATCAGTGACCAGAAGCACGATACCGGTAAAAGAGTGATACAAGAAAGAAAGAAAGAAAGAAAGAAAGAAAGAAAGAAAGAAAGAAAGAAAGAAAGAAAGAAAGAAAGAAAGAAAGAAAGAAAAAATTGCCTGGATTTGAACTTGCAAGACGTCTCGGTCCTGTCTCCGTCCCGAACCATGTAGGCTGTCGGGTCGCTTTCGGGTGCGGTACTTACGAATTTCGGTTGATCATCTTTTCCTTTCGCCAATTTTTGGATGATTTAATCCTTGGGGGTTGGTCTGACTGAGGTGCCCGTCGCCGTCAAAAAATTGCTCGTTTATATAAAACAGAAAGTCAGCCGGTATTTGAACATGCAGAACGTCTCTTCAGCCGGAATGATATGGGACACGAAAATTTTATTCTTCTGCTCGATCGGACCTCTGCTGCAGATGTCGACGTTACGGTCCCCTTAAATTTCCAGACGACGGTAAAATAATTCTTTCGAAAGAGACTGGCCAATTCCATAGGTGTTAGAATTAAATTCTTTACAGCACCGGTAATTTATTTTATTTAACAAATCTATGGCAGTTATAGAGTCAAACTATAAACTGTTTTTGCTTTGTACAAGATGCTCCAACCCTGGCGAATTAATAGTACAAATATTTTGACATTTCTCACCTAACTTAAAATATTGCAACATATCACATTTTATGTTTAAGGGAAAGTCCGAGACAACACAGCACAGAAGGTAGATTTGGACTACAGCAAGGACCAGGGTTAGACTTAAGACTAATACCAAGAATGATTTGTTTGATGACTGAACGTGGTCTTAGTTACAAATACACAACATTTAAATTAAGAGGTCCCTCGGTGGACTATGTAGGAACTGATAGGTATTATTATTTCTTGAGAGTGAAAATTAAAGGTCAGAAATATTATGGTAAACATTGCCTGCCTTTAGCCCTGTCCAAGCTCAGCCTAGCTTGTTTCTATCTCTTGCACAGAACAATAAATGATACGCCTCATTCCTTACTCATTATTTACACAAGAAATGGATAGTTCAGACAGTTTAGTTAGGCCTACAACTAGTGATTTTACCATGCATCATATACTTAACAATTACATTAGCATTGATTTTACAAAGCAATTAGGTCAAGCATTTTTGTCATCTATTCTTTCTATAGCAGTTGGTTTTCTCAAAGACATTTTTACTTTGACATAAGTTTCTCTTTCCACATGAAAACAGAGATCAAACCAGGCTATGATTTGGTGCTACAATACTTTTAACTTCATCACACACGTAAGAAACAACAACAACAACCCCCACCCCCCCAGAAAAAAAAAGAAAAAAAACTATTTCAAACAAGGAAAGGGGGAACCAATTACAGCAAAGTTTAACTTCCTCAACAACAATACAAATGAAATGAGAGTCAAGTAAGAACATGGTAAACCCACTAAGACAAACACCTCTGTTCGGTATCCGCACCAAAACAATCAATGCAATTAATAATACATACACATATGCCATACACTTGGCAAAACAGTCTTGGCAGTGATACAAAAATATACAGCAGTCACCCAATTTATACTTCCCACCACGAACTACATATCTGCTGCATCTCTGTTAAACATTGAAGCCAAATGATGCAAAAGTCCCTTAATAATACTGATTCAACTTACTTGATACAACATGCTACAGAGGCTATATTATTTGCTAGGTACCTAAGTCCAGTATTAAATTTTGATAAAGTATATAATCCTAAACACTTAATTTTAATTTGTGAAAACTGAACTAAGTTACTAGCTTAAACAAAAAAAAAATCTATCAAAAAAAAAGAAAAGTCACTAAAATTAAAATTACTTTTGTCTAGAAATTAAAATTTAAGAGAGAGTACTGATTTTTTGTGCAGATGACACTCTATTCTCAATTATCAACAAAATGCTAAAAGAAGTAATCGCATGGTACCCTGGTACAAAACTAATTTTAATTTTCATGCCAAGCCAAGAAACAAGAAATGCCTCAAAACAAATTTCACATGTACAAGTAAATGAAACAAACTGCTGTAAAATGTCAAGCAGAGTTGGCTAAGTCCCACAATTCTGGACAAAGACTTAAAAAAGTATTTTGCAACATGATCAAAAATTTCTTCCTCAAATGGAACATTCTTACAAATAACAAAAAGACAGAAAAAGGCTAATATTGCACAAAACTCTTAAGTATAGGTATATAGATTTCAAGAAAAAAGATTCAACAAAGTAACAGTGTCAATTAATTCCAAGGTCAAAATTGAGTCACTTCTCACTGACTTTGAAAATTCGTTGCATCTTTCAGCAACATTCCAGGATGAATCAAAGGAGCAAAATTCTTATGGCAGGAGATCTTGAGCTATGTTTCAATGGTGGGAAAAGTACGAACGATAGAGACTAAGGCGCGAGTTAGGTGCGTGACCTGGAGGACGTTGGTACCACACATAAGCATTAAAAGCTGATGAGGAACCCAGCGAGGCATGATTCGCTTGCAGGTTCAAATAAGTGTTCTGATGGCGCCATCTTCCTCCTGAATGCAGCTGCAGCACTCTGCTAACGTGAGCAGGGCCGCGCCAGGCGAACCCTCAGCTATGTTTGGACGGTGTAGGATGGTGAAGGTCAGCTCCTCGATGCATTACCACCTGCAACACACAGCCGGTACTCAGACAGGAAAAGTGCAGCCATATATGCAGTGGAAATGTAATGCAAAGCAGGTGAGAGAAAAGAAAACTAAATATTGAACCTTGATAGATAAACCTTGTTTAACCACACTAGTCTCTTCAGTCAATAGACTACACCATGCCTATAAAAATTCTAGTCAAATATAACATAACAGCTGATAACTAATACGGTGATACAGGGATTGGCAAAGAAAAAAATACCAGTACTTCACTTTCAAATAGTTGCATGTTAATGGACGTTTAACAAAATACTTAATTTTATTCTCATTTCTAGGTACTTCAGTTGATGTGAGGGAAAATAGTAGTATCTGTTGGGATGATTTGGCAAGCTTGTCTTGTACCAACCTGCTGAGGAGGGACAGGCATCGTGATGGCACTGCCCTGAGGGTACATGGGATATCCTTGCATGGGCACCGTCACACCCACACCTCTGCAACAAGCCATGCATCCCAACACCCCTCTCTACACCTTAAGGAATTTCACACCACATCCATGCAACTGTGGCATTGACTTAGCAATCAGAATTTCAATACTGAATCAATAAGAAGAACTCAAAACAAAATTGTTTCAAGAAATACTAATCACCAAGCCTGATTATTATCTACTCAAAATGGACAAGCTTAAAAAATTAGGAGAAGAAACAGAGGTCATACTTTGTGAGCCTTTAATTCTTCCAAAAACATATGTGCCTCTGAGACTTAACTATTTTTTATAAACCCTGAGCAAGATGTAAATTTCAATTGTTTCAACAATGTAATAAACATTAATCATATCAGGTGTATTCTGCACCACTTTTATTTCTCAATTCTTGAAGAAAAGTTAACTTGGGTGGTAAGGTTTTAAAAGCATGATGATAAAATAAACTACATTTAGTCAGTCCAATCAAACTATCCCTACTACGCAGGACTATGAAAATTCAATAATTATCACCGACAAGCCACATAATAAAATACTTCAATACTTCAGCTTGAGCTTTTCAAATATACATTTTAGTGGGCATGGTTTCAGTAGCCGAACCAGTGCCACAATTGTAACACTTCTTATAAATGGTAACAATAAAAATACATAAAAACTACAGGCCTAGTGCAGACCATCAAAGGGAGGAATAAGAATGTCTATTCTTTACAGGCTTTATAGACATTGTCACAATAGTTCTGATCTACAAATCCCTTTTTTCCCATATTGTCTAAACTAATAGCATATCTACATGGCAAGATGCCACTCACTACTGACTACATAAATGAGAGTGTAAAACATCTTGCTCAAAGTGCTTTTCATTCACTGTTAATCACGACCAACCATTGTTAACAAGCCAGATATTTGTGACAAGTTATTCAGTCTCATACACACCTGCGGCCTTGTTCTGTTGATACAGGGCTGCTGCGAACAACACTCGGGTTTGAGGTGGGTGGTGTCTGACTTATCATGTATGGACTGCCAGATTGCGTGTGCCTGCAAGTGTGAAAGATTACTTTTAAAAATGAAGCAATTAAATGAAAATACATAAGAGGGATGCATGAAAGAAATTTTACCGGATGTTTGGACTGGGTTGAGGCCGTTGGTGAGTTCCATAGGACTGATGCATTGAACTCGACTCTGAAGGTAATCCGTTTTCCAGGTTAGGTTGTCCATATGTAGAACGTTGTGAAGGCTGTCTCGCCTGCTGGCTTGGTGGATTTTGAAGAAGAGTTTGTGGATGTCCCTGCGGATGTCCTTGGGAGTGACTTGGGGGATGGCTCTGGGAGTGTCCGGCAGGATGTCCCTGAGGAAGTCCTGACGTGAGAGCTTGGGAGTGTCCCTGTGAATGACCTTGTGAGAGTCCCTGTGGATGTCCTTGAGGATGTCCCTGAGAATGACTCTGAGGGTGACTCTGTGAATGACCTGAAGGATGACCTTGTGAGTGACTGGGCTGGTGTAGGTGAGAAAGTGACTGCGAATGTGCCTGTGAATGCTGCACATGTTGGGGGTGGCTTTGGGAGTGACCCTGAGAATGACTCGTAGAGTGGTTTTGTGAGTGACTTGATTGGTGGACATGGTGGCCAGTGGAGACGGACGCGGCTCCTTGAGAGGGTAGTTGAGGTGATCCCTGAGCTACATGAGGAGCTCCTACACTTCCAACAGACTGTCCAAGAGGTCCCTGGGAGCCTCCTTGAGGTGTTAAGGGCCCTGGACTAGGCCCAGTTCCAATACCATCAGGAAGGCCTGTTTTTACAACAACAAAAAAGTTAAAAAATTACATTCTAAAGAAAGTCAAAGCAGTTTTACGGTAAAAGTAAAACTGTAATTTTACTAGAAAATTTAGAAAATTCTATTTGAATGTTAGTTTTGAAAAATTTGGTATTACAATTCAAAAATTGACCTGGTGTTCCATGAGGTGGCGTAGGTGGCTGCGAATGGGTCAGAGGAATGGCCAAACGAGCATTGACAGCGAGCAAGTGATCCCTTCGAGCTTGGAGTTTCCGTATATGTTCTTCCAAGCGAGTGTTTTCAGAGCGTAACTGATGCAGACATGTCAGCAGCGATGCAACTAGAAAGTTTTAATGAGTTAAATAGAGAAATCAATTGAGGAAATTTTGAGATACATAGGGGAAAAGTAAATTTACTGTCAAAATGCTGAGCCTGCTCCATCAGAAATTGACTTCCTTGCTCCCATTGTCGCTCTAGAAGCTGATCCAATGTTTGTGGTATCACACCTGAACTAGGTGTGCTCCTTGTCTCTGCAGCTCTAGCCTGTACAGCAGAGGTGAAGGGAAACTTAAAAGAGTAAGAAAGAACATTTAAATATTAATACCTAATTCCCATAAAATACTAACATTGGCTAGGACTCTAGTGGGAAGTTGAGGTCCCACAAGATTGTTCTGATTTGAAAGGTTTGGTTCAGAACTAAAGACTGAGTGCGCTTCCAGCTCCGCAGTTAATGTATCAGACATTTTTTGTGCCATTGAGGAGGAAGGGTTCAGCTGATGGCCCAACATGTGAGGGGCATTATTAATAGATGTGACACCATTCTGAAATCTATAAATCAGCAAAATTAAAATCCAAATGGAACCATTTGAAAGATTTGACATAAAACAAGAGAACTGATCAATCTACAGTACATACATCTTTTGCTCTTTCTCTTCTTTAGAGCTTGGTACATAGTTGCTATTATGACCCCGGCGGCCTTTGGGTCGACCACGATGAGGTACTGGTTCAGGACTACTTGGTGGGGATTCTTTCATAGAGATTGCAGAGCTGGAACAAAACAGAACATAACATGTATTAAAAATTAAATTCACACCCATTTCTATACACACAATACAGAAAGAAATCTACAGGCATAAATAGAGAAATAAGAAAGCAAATACAATAACAACATTAACATTGCACTGCATATTATTCCCACAGCTTATCTACAATGAGCAGCGACAGAGTTGAGACATACTTCCAAAGAATTCAAAATTTGCCATTGACAGAATGAATAGCAGTCACAGCAAAACCATCAGGCAATGATCTATTTTGTGGTAAGAGTCATCATTGGTATTAACATTATCCAAATTCAAAATCCTATTGATTGATGGGTACTCGTCCATTCTGTTATCCAATGCTGCAGTTAGACTGGTATTTCAGAGCCACATTTATACAATACTCTGCTTCAACTCATGCAAATCTGTTCTTTCAAGTTCAACTGCCTAAAATTATTAATATGGCCTAGAAAACAGAAACTTTGAAAAACCACCATGCTTGAACTGTCAACAACACAATGTTAAATCTAATAATACAATTGAAATCTCATGCAACACTTAATATTTCAAAGATTGATTAGACAATAGCTGTGATAAATATAAGCACAATTATTTGATGGTAGAGCAATTAATTATGTAAAGTACCACAAAGGGGAATAAATTTTTGGTAAGATAAATGGCAAGTATTTGACATGAGACTGTGAGGAAAGCACTTTGTTGACATTGCTAACATAATAGTGCTTTGAAAGATACTAAGATTGGTGAACACAAAAGCTTCATCATAATTGGTTTAACCTTAACTGGATGTAGTTAATCGCCCTCAAAAGTATAACATGTCTGATTTAACATTTGTACCAATTCTCATTGCAGAGAACACAGAGAACAAACACAAACAATCTCCTCCCACTGTAGATTTTGATGAAATCTGAAATTCAGGGGGTAACCATAAAAAAAAGCAGATGTTGAGCAAATGTCTAAATATTCATGCATCACATTAGATCCTAACCAAGTAGTGAAGCACACAACTACAACTAATGCTGATGACATCTTTGAACAAAGATGCAGATCAACTTATTCTAATACACTCCAGCATTTGATATCAAGAAATAAGAAAGAAAAAAAAGAAAAGGAAAAAAAAAAAAACAAGAAGAAAAATACTTCTAATCAAACTGTTAAAATAAAATAGTTTTACTTAATTTAAAAAAAAAAAAAAAAAAAAAAAAAAAAATGCATCTTTACAAAGCAGTCACCACAGCAAAATTCTTATTGCCCACCTAGAGAGGTCATCAGGACCAATGCAGTATGGCTTAGTATCAAGGGGTGAAGAAGGAATGGTGGAAGATGTTTGAAGAGGAATGGGAGGAGTTGCAGTAGGGTTTAATGTACTATTCAGACGCCCACGTCTTCCTTGAATCGGAGAGTGCGACAAAGAAGTTGAAGAGACAGGAGATAGAATGGGAGCAGGTGTTAAAGAAGGAGAGAGGGGTATAGGGGATGAACTCATGGAAAGAGAGGTGGTTGATAATATGGGAGGAGAAAGAAGTGGTGATGGCGAAGGACTTGAAAGAGCAGTAGAAACAGGAGGGGTCACAGATGATAGGGGCGGAGAAGGTGTTGTAGGAGTAGCAGGACTGGAAGTGGATGTAGGATTGGAGGATACTGATGAGGAAGCGCCTACTTGATGCTGTCCACCTCGCTTAAGCTTGCGCTTATCCTGCTTCTCCATCCTTTCTGGTTTTTCACCAGAAAAAGACCTGTGCAAGAATGTTGTAAACATAAGAACCAAACACCACTACCGAACACTAGTGCTGAAACCTCTGAAAAAGAGGAACTAGTTGCTTCGAAAAGAAATAAAAAAGGGTAGCTGGCAAATCCTCAAGAGACAACAGTGCCAAAAGCACCATTTCAAAACCAAACTTAGCTTTAATATTTCTTGTTTTGTAGACATAGAATAGATAGTTATAGAAGAAAAATTAATGGTGGAATCCTGATCACGGTTACTGAGGAAACCTGTAAGCTAATTACCCAAGTGGCCTAAAAATGTAAAGCATAAAAATTGTAGTTACATAACTACAGCTTACTACACTCGACTGAAGAAAACAAATTCATTTGACAGTCTGCACGTACACAAAACATGTGCTTCCATCATACACCCCAATCGTCTAGCACATTCACAATAGCTTATAAATCGCCTACGTCAGTCTCTCTATAGCTTGTGCTTGATGTGCTCACAGACATTAACCTTTTCTTTCTTACTAATCTTACCTTGATCTCTTTCCCAAATTTTCAGAAGCTGCTGGCTTGTTTGAACTGTTGCCACTGCTGCTTGATATTTGAGAGGGGTGGGGATCTGTTGGAACCACTGGGGTCACTGAGGGAGTTGTTGAAGAATTGATCATAGCTTGGTTTATGGCACTTGACACCTGCTGACTTGCTGTGTTTGGTAATGATCCCGCAGCTGTGAGAGGAACTGATACAACAATACTGTTGGCTGATGATGAAACAGAGGGGCCCATAGGACCTGGGGACGATACATTATTTTGAGTGCCCTGAAACAAAAACAAAAGAAAAAAAATTTAAACAGCCAACAAACATATTGCTTTGTGACCAACTTAAACACAATTTAATTAAATTTCACATCTTGAAGGATAATAAACTAATGCCACGAGGATTTCATATTTTGTATTAATTTTACAAAGAGAAAAAGCCTGAATAAAATGCAGATGTTAAAATGATAAATGCAAATGGTCAAGATGCTAGAGAAAAGGACAATGGATAAAGAGTCAGTGCAAAGCATTATGGAAATCAGATGCTAATAAGTTTGTTGGATGGTCAGGCTACTAGATACTGGATATGATATGGATATGAAGGTAAAACAGAAATTAGTTTAACAGAGGGTGTATGACTTGTAGAAACGTTGAAATTCAACTTCCAAATTTATTTTCATCGCAATCTCAAGACAGAAATAGGTAGTACTAATAAGCATAACTATTTGTTGGACAATGAGTTGGGTAAAAATCAATCACAGAGTGAAAAGGCATTTCAAAATCAAACAACCAACCAAAAGGAACTAAAAAAAAACTTGGTTCAGAGGGAGGGATACCATGACTGGATTCAAAAGGCAAAGCGAATTTAGTGTATGGTGTGCTTGGAAGGAAAATGTCTTGTTGCTAAGTTGAAAGTGGCTAGTGACATCAAGTCATGTTAAGGCATAAGAAAGCAACATACCTTATTACTGGGTTCAGAGGTGGATTGGTTTGAACCAAGTGTGCTGAGATTTGGTTCTGCAACAATTTTTAATTTCTTGACACCTTTCTCAACAGTATCAGGACTGCCAGAGTGAGATATTTCATCTATGTCCATTTTTGTTACAGATGCATTGCTACTGGCAGATGCCGAGGTAGGTGATGGGGCTGACGGGGCAGAGCTATTTCCTAGAGCATCTTTTTCTTTCTCTTTGGTGTCTTTGTCTTGTGAAGGTGTACTCGATGGTGGAGTTCGAACGCCTCCAGCATTGCGACGCTTTTTGGTGTTTGAAGGACCACTACTACCAGTTGCAGTTTTAGACCCATCAGCACCAAATACACTTTCACTTGGTGTCACCACCTGAAAAAGCCGTTGTGGTGTACTATTGAAATGACAGATATCTTCACAAATGCTTGAACAACAGCATTCCACAAATTGCGCAACAGGGCTTTGAAGACAACAAAACAATTACAATTGGATGAAACATTGAAAAGTGGTGTAGGGCGAGAACAGAATTAAATGTTTTGTAAATTCTGGTTGAAAAAGTGCTTCTGAAGTGCATTGGGGAGGAAGGCAATGTTTCATGTATTTGGTGATGTGCTACGACTGAAAGGTGAATGACTGAATGATATAAAGAGTTTTAAAAGATGATTGATCACCAAGTAGAAGAGTTCCACAATGTAAACAGCATACACTATTTAGGAATTGTGCTAAAGAAAAACACTATGAATGGCCAGTCATGTTTTTGAAAGCTAGAAATTTCTGGAACTAAAAGGGGCCTCTTCCTTTAAAAGGGGGATTTTACAGAAATAAATTTTTATTAGATGGTATGAGATATGCACTTACCGTCTCAACAAAATTAGATGTAGTGAATTTAGCAGAGGTTGTTGAAGCAGTACTGCTTATGTTACTATTTACAACATCTTTTGAGTCCTTTTTGTCCTTATCTTTATCTTTCTCACTTTCCTTTCCTTTCTCTTCCTTTTTATCTTTCTCCTTACTCTCCTTAATGACAGAGCTAGAACCAGTTGGAGGAGGCAGCAGCTCTTTGGTGGCAGTCCCATTGGGGCCTAAAATTTACAAGGAAAAAAAAAATTAGACACACAATTTTAAAGAAAATAACAGACAGTACAACAAGTGTTTGAGCCTTACCAGCTGGTGTGCTTGCTCTACTATGATCCCCACTCTCGCTGCCAGGACTTGGGCTAGCACCTCCCTGCTTATTTAGATTAGGGCTTGGTGTTGCATTTCTACCACGCCCCCCTCCCTTCCCACCTTGGCTCTTGCGCTTACGGCCACCTTCTTCTCGTTCCTCGGGAGAGTCGTTAGATACAGGCTTATACGGGGGAACCTGTTTGACATTACCTCCCTTCTTCTGCAAGTCAGTCAAGTACAATAAGAAACTATAAACAAACTTCAATTTCCACAAATCAAGAGATTTGGCTACACTTACCAACTTTGAGTAATGATGCTGACAATAGCCGCAATACTTAACATTGTCCATGTAATTACCAGCCTCCTCACATAATAGTCCTAATCCTTGAGCACACGTCACATGGAATTGCATCTTGCACCCAGGCTTGTTGCAATTCATACAGGCTCCTTGAACTGCTCTAGATCCCTTCCCTTGATCATCACATATATAACATGTCTAGAAAATTCAACACAAAAAAATGAGAGTTTTTCCTCCTTTCTTCCAGTAGCTATATCAAGTTAAGAAGTGTGTCTGTTTTAAGCCAGCGCTAGCGCTGGTGCTAGGGAGAGCTGGAAGGAAGCGTTGGAGGTGACCATTCGGTGGTATTCATCGATATCAACAGCTGAGTGGCTAACTATGATGGTTTATATCAATGAACACCACAGAAAAGTCACCCGCCACCCCTCCCACCTAGCGCTTCCGAGCGGCAGCGCTGGCGCTGGCGCTGGCTCGAACCGGGGTCTTTCCTTAACTTGATATAACAAGTATATTACAGCTATTATTCTACGAAATGACAATCGCGTTAGACCTGAAGATACTGGCCATATGGGATTCATACTAAAAGATAAACATACCTTGTTGTAGCGTTCAGAAGGTACCAAAGACAGAATAATAGGCTCCATAGTGGTCACATTTCCAAATCGCACTTCTGGAATATATAATGCACAAACTACATGTGCCCAAGCTTGATTATCGGTCCGCTTCAATGCCCCATCTTTAATTGGACATAATTCACACCTCTGCAAACAATTTACAAGAAAATTAAATTGATTCTCATCAGATTACTTGGAGGAAGGTTACAGGTATAAATGCTACATACCACTCTAACAGCTCTCTCTTGAGATTCACATTTCCGACAAAACCACGGCCCAGTGGGTACAGTAACAATACCATAACAGGCTGAAATCAGAGGAATTTTACAAGTACAGACATTGAACATAATTCAACAATCATTTCAAGGGCTTCGGTAAGCCCGTCGAAGAGCAAGGGTGTCATGCACCAAGGAAAGAACTACTAGCATGGAGCAATGGGCAATGGAAGCACTTGAATCTAAGAAGTATTCAACCTGACAATGAAAATCATAACTTTAAAACAAATTGTTAGAGTATGCGAGAGGGACAAAACTTGGGTCAATGCCCATTAATAGAGAGATAAAGGAAAAAGTAATAGATATCGATGCGTGCTTTGTTTGTAAACATTGAGAGGCAAGCCTAACCTCCGAAGCAGAAGACAAATCAATATAACTTTCCCCGGTATTAACTTTTAACAAATCGAAAATGTTGAACTTATTTTCTTCCATTGAGAGAATATAGTGCCGATAGTCCAAGTGATCCAAAAATAATGGTGGAAGAGCTTTTGAAGAAGCACAGAAGTGGACAACTCACCTTGGTGAACGGCTACAGTACATCCTTGACCATCACAGTACACAAGGGGGTTCTCGGCCCAACCCCTCTCGTCGGAGCACACACAGCACCCGCCGACCATCTCCTTCATATCCTTCGGCAATAAGAGTAACTCCTCCAGCCACGAATATCAACTCAGCTGAGTGCCAAGTCAAGAGGAGAGCACATCATACCCCATGCACATCACCAAAGCGAACGATCGAAACCACTCGATCCCGCTCCGCGAACATCTCACACAGAGATGCTGTGTCAGAATAAACGCATGGCGCACATTTACGATCGCAATTTCAGTGCACTTGACTGAGAAGGAGACATAAAAACGTCGATGTAGGTGGTTTCGCTCTGCCGCTATAACGGATCACTTGCAGTCACCATTTTCTTCGTTTACACCACGGCACGGGTTGGGGAGGGGGAGGGGGGTGGGGTGCGGTGGTAGTCTAAGATGGCGTCCAGGCGGACACAGAGTTCTTGGAAGATGAGTATCGTCTGAAGTAGGTGGTGGGCCGTGGGCCGTTGCCGGTGTCCACCGTGTCCTCGCAGTACAGTGTCACAAGAAGATTTGGCGCACCGGCATTTATGTAAACACTTTGCGGTGCTTAAATCGCCAACTGTTGCCCTATTTTAAATGTTGTCGTTTTCCTAATGTAGCAACGACGAAACCTGCGGAGTTGATAGTCCCCACGCTGTGAAGTGTACGGTTCAAAGTTTCATTAAAGTCGAGACAGCAACGTCGTGGTGATTCGTGGGAGAGAGAAATACAAGCTTTGGAAGAGTGAATTACACACTATTTTGTCGAAACTGCTAAATCATCATCATGGACGAATCTTTATCGTGATATAAATGATATACGTGAAGAGGCCATGTCAATGTGCCAGAAGGGGAAGTCGCCCCTTAGCTTAACTCAATATTTTCCGTATGGAAGAGAGGGAGCACAAACAACAAGCAAGTTTGTCTTGGCAATGGTTTAAGTCATGTCCCGTTGAACCCATAAAATCTCGTTTGACTCGTGGATCCATTTCATTCATAAATCGCTGCATGTATGGGAGAAGCAGGGTGGAGAAGACACCGCTCCGCTGCGGAGCTGCCTAGGCACCAAAGGACCAGCCCGCCCATTCACACACAAAAAACATCTGGGTCAGAGTAAAAAAAAAATTAGCAGGTGCTCTAATTTTTCAGCTGTATGTCTAGGCGTAACTAAGCTACGGTCACTGTAAAAAATGTTGGGATTTTTACTATACGCTTGTATGGGATATTTCCTATACATGGCATGGTACCTGAAAAATCTCAGAAATGTATATAGGAATTGTACCATACCTCAGAAAGAAATCTCTATTTTCTGTTTTGAAATGGATGGGAATGTATAGGAAAATTCCTATACATTTATAGTGGGATCACCAAACATATATAGTATATACCCTACACACGTGTATAGGAAATTTCCTATACCGGGTGTGTCCCAGAGAACACACGGCAGTGTTGCGGGTCTGCCTACCCACTCCGGCCGTAAGGCGCCATAGCCCCTGCAGCTCTGTCGAGTATGCAATCCCGCAAAACTGCCGTGTGTTCTCTGGGACACCCGGTACATGTATGGTAAGAATACTATCGTGTATGGTAAAACTCCGACACGCGTGTTTAGGAAAATGCCTATACATGTATATGTGAAAAGCGTCAGATACATTTATAGGAAATCTACCATAGAAATTTTTTACAGTGTGCTTATTTTCTAGCTACCCTGCAATTTATTTTTCCGCTGTTTTAAGTTTTCAGCCGTTGTACTAAAGTTTCACATCTACACTGGAAAAACAAATAATGTGACATTTTTCATATGTTATCATGCATTCTCTGGAGAAAAAGTTTTTTGATGCATTCTTCTCCGTGCAAAAGGATAGGGGCATCACAGAGAGAAGGCAGCAAGCAACGTTTTCTCCGGAGAGTGCAGCAAGAAACGTGACACATGTAACGTTGGTTTTTTCAGTGTAATTTTAGCTGAGCTTGTACTGCAGCATCCAATCCGGGACACTTTCATCTTTCATCCCTAGACTGACCGCTCAAAGGGCACTCTACAAGTTAGCGTGTCGCCACCGCAGCCCGCTTGCAGTGCGACAGCCAAACTCAACAGTTTACAAGTCAAAATGCAATTTCATCTGCGAAAGGGGGTGACAACATGCCATGCCATTCCCCGCGGCTCTTATCGCGACGCCACGGTGGCGGGGCCGCGGGCCGCGGGCCAGGGTCATGTGCCCCGCGAAGGTGCTTGCGCCCCGCCCCGCCCCGCCACGCCCTCTGCAGCCGCATGCAGCCCCTTCGCATGCGCTCGTGGCCTCGCTGCACTAGTGACCCCCTCGCCCGGCCTGCCTGGCCTTACCGCAGAGCACACAGCACGCAAGAGGCATAGGGGCGGGGGCGAGTGAGGCCGCGGGGAGAAAAGGCTCGGCCGACAGCGCTCTCCTCGCTCCGTCTCTCTCGCGCCTATACTACGAAGCCCATGAGTGCGAGAGTGCGAGAGAGACAGAGCGAGGAAAGCCGCTCTTCGAAATACGTCGGCGGGGCTCGGGCGGGGCCCCACTGCCGACGCGCCGCACCGCGCCTGAGGGCGGGGCGGGCGGGGCGCTAACTTGGGGCAAGGTGAGGTTCGGCGTGCTGCTCTGGTGCGGCATTAGCCAGCTGCAGTCCAGCGCGGACGCCCGGCCCGACCCGACCCGACCCGCCCGTCAGCGCGGAGCCCGCGAGGACACAGGACACGCGCCCAGCCGGGGCCCATGGCAGCGCGGCATGGGGTTCCTCGACCTGTCCGCGGCCGCCAGGGAGACGTACTTCCACCAGAACGAAGACTGCCTCATCCCCGGGTGCGTGCCTCCCCCGGGACCGGTGGACAGGACAGCCCCCGCCCCGCGCAGCAGCGCTCGTGGACGCGTGGCCCCCGTACCTCGCGCTCCTGCTGCCTGCGGCACAGTGTGTCCTTGCTCAGCTCAGGACAAGATCATCCTCTTCGCGCCTGCGGCTGACATCCTCTTGACAACAGGATGACGACGGGCACCTCGTGGTCATGGTGACGAGTTCAGTGGGTCATGCGCCAATGTTTACAAACGCGGATGCGCCTCGCCTCCCCACCCACGCGCTCTGCCCCCCCCCCCCCGCCCCGCTGCGCGCCCCGGAGCCGCCCCCAGTGCCTGTCCCACTACCGCTCCGGGACCAGCAGACTGATTCCGAAGAGCGTTCTCCTCACGATGTCTCTCTCGCACTGACTTACGGGGAGGGGCGTATTGGTGCGAGAGGGACAGAGCGAGGAGAGCGCCCTTCGGAATCAGGCGACTGGCACGGGCGTCACCGCCCTGCTGCCCCGCCCTCTAGGTCGCCGCAGGGACCGTAGGGTCGGGTCGGGTCGCGAGGGGCGAGGGGCGTGTGAGCGGGAAACGTGAAAAATAGATTGGCACGGCCAAGACGGGGCGCAGCGCACCCGCGATACGATAAAGTGGCGGGCTGTCTGCTGGAGTCGCGAGCCGGGCCGAGAGGAAATGGCCCGCCGACTGATTCCGCACATCGTTCTCCTATACCTCCTGTATAGCTCCGTCCTTTTCGCACTCATGGGACAAAATCCCCTTGCCTTGCGCGCAGTGCGGAATCAGTCTAATGGATGCGAGGCGATTGTCAGATGCATGTGTCATGCCGGGGTTCAATGCACCCCGTTCCGCCCCGTTCGTTCATTTGTAGCTTTTTTTTCTCAACTTTTTTTTTTAAATCGTCTGGCAGGAAAGAAGTCGTCTGTTGCTGTATATGGCAGGGACCAGGTTGACCAGGCAGGCAGGCTCGCGCCCCGCCCTGAACCCGAGTCCGCGAGGCCCGATGCTGCCACTTACCAACAATAACGTCACGGATCGGGCGGATCACCTTCGGCGCGGGCGGGGCGCACCTACCTCCTACCTCGCGGGTACAGCCGACTTATTCCGAAGAGAGCGCTCTCCTCGCTCTGTCTCTCTCGCGCTTTCACGACGAAGACTATGAGTGCGAGAGAGGACAGGGTGAGGAAAGCACTCTTCGGAACAAGTCGGTAGGGACAGGTTCAGGATCGAGCGGGCTGGGCCGGGCCGGAGACTGAGACTGCTGCAGGCGACAGTCCTCGACCGGGGGTCAACGCGACCAGCTGCGCGACACTGCACTACTTGCACCGCTCCGCGTAACGCTCTCTGCCTTCGCCATGTGCAGGTACACCGGCCACTGTCCGATGCTCAAGTTCCGGTTCGGGAAACCGTACGGCGCCAACACCAGGGACATCCTAAAGGTAGGGCCCCGCGGGGGGGCACCGTCCTTGTCGCACTCATGGCGGTGCGGTGCCCCTTGTTGGGGGTGGCATGGACCCGACCCATGAGTGCGAGAAGGACGGGGGTACGAGAGCGATCTTCTGAATCAGTCGGCGGATGGACGGGGCTTAGTGAGCACCTCTGCCCCAGGAGCTGCGTGAGCGCGCCAGCCCCGGGTCCAGGGGCGCGCACCACCGCTACGGCGAGCCGCACTACCTCAACGAGTTCCCGCTGCGGCGCGTGCACAGCGAGGAGCCCCAGCCCCCGTGGCAGGGGCGCGAGCAGCAGCGCGCCAGGCCCTTCGTCCTCGGCTACACCGGTGAGCAGGACGACCGGCCGGACCCAGAGAGAGCCGAGGGGAAAACAACTCGGAAGTTTTTCTACACCTCGCAATTCAGAAAAAAAATCAGGAAAATTCAGAAAAAAATCACAAAAATTTAATTAAAATTGAAACATAAATCTACTAAAAATTTCGGTAGAATTCAAGGACAAATTTACAAAAATTTAGGGTAAAATTCAAGCAAAACTTCACAAAAATTTAGGTGAAATTCAAGCAAAAATTACAAAAATCGGATCAAATTCAAGCAAAAATTCACAAAAAAATGGGTAAAATTCAAGCAAAACGTCAATCAAGATTCACGAAACTTTATGTCCACCAAAATTTAGAGTTGTTTCCCCCTCGAGTAAAGGACTCCTCGTGTCGCATGCGCTGCGCAGGGTTCGTCCCCGGCATGACGTTCCGGTTCGGCACGTCGTTCGGTCGCGCGGCGGATGCGGCGCTAGCGCTGCTGGAGGCGCGCTCGGTCCAGCAGGCGGGCCGCAGGGCGCGGGAGGCGCGCGACGTGCAGGCCAACCCGCCGCCGCCGCAGCTCAGCATCCGCGGCCGCGACGTCATGCCCGAGGCCATCGCCCAGCCCGACGCCCTGCTCGCGGAGGACCGCTACAATGGTGAGTGACAAAGGGTCGTCAACTCCGATATTCCTCCGTACACTCTGGAAACGCAAGTGTGTACTTGAATGCAGTATTTCCTGCATACCTACATGTATTCAGGAAATAATGTGTACTTAATCAAGTATGCAGGAAATAGTGTGTACTTGGACAAGTATGCAGGAAATCCTGTGTACTTGACCAGGTACACACTAAATCTCCCCATAAATGTATGGAGGTTTTCGTGTGTACCTGGTCACACTGCCCTTACAGCCCCAGAGAGTGCGCCATCAGATCGCGAACAGTATGCCTAAAGTACGCTTGGTGATTCGGAGTAGTAGTGCGGCAACAGTCCGGGAGCGTCTTAAAATGCGCACTCCTGGCGTACTAGGTCGTCCAGCATTAGTGCGGCATGAGGTAGGGAGGAAGCGTACAGAAAGCGCCCTGGTACGCTCCCTTGGCGAGTACTGATGGCGTCCTAGGTCGCGCTTACGCATGGGGGCCGGTAGGGGAGGGGAGGGGGGAGGGGTACTGCGCTGGGGAGGGGACCGCAGGGCCCCGGCGGGGGGCGGCACCGCCGCCCTGCCCCCAGGTCGCAGCCGGGGGCGGCGCGGCCGGGGCCGGCAGCCTTCGGGCCGGAGACGCCTGGCTGATTTTAAATATACTACGCCGTGCTACATTCATTCGGTATGCCTCCCGCGTTAAAAATATGATGCAGAAGTGCGTTCAGATCGCGTACTCACTTTTTCGGGGCCCTCTCCTTTCGCCTTCTCTTTCCCCCTTTCTCCTCCTCTCCCTACTTCTCCCCCTCTCCCCACCTCTCCCCCCCCCCCTCTTCCTCCCTCCGCCTCTAGGCCTCGTGTTTAGCCGGGTCAGTCCTACTGGCCGCGAGATACGCATTTTGTTGGCAGTGCTGGGATTCGAACCACAGCCATATGCCAACTCAGCGCTCACGCTTCGGTCGGAACCTACTGAGCTAAGGAGCCTTTGTGCGGGCGAAACGTTCTGCGCCGCACCACATTACAAGGCTGCCTGATGTCCCTGCCGGGCCGTCTGCCCCCTCCCCCTCCCCCGCCTCCCGCCCCCTCCGCCTCCTTCCGAGAGAGGTGCAGTGGAGGGACGGCAAACCCATGCGACAGCATTATGCCTGACTCGTCTCGTCTCAGCTCGCCCCCCACTTCAGCGACCTGGAGGCACCCTAGGGCGCGCGCTCTCCAGGACCGCTCACATTAAGCGCACTCGTACTCGTCAAAGCGCCCTGAAGGCGTACTAGTGAGCCAAGGAGTAGACGTGCTGCGTACTGAAAGCGCACTAGTCTCCCTCAATGGGGTAAGCTGGAGGGCTATTACGGAGCAAGAGCGTTCGGCTTCCACCCGGGCGGAGTGTGGACGGAGCGGGAGCGTGCGGCTTCCCGTCCGGACGGGTTGCGAAGCTCGCTCGTCCCTCCGGGTCGGGCGCGGTCGCTTGCGTTCGCTCCGAACGCACCGGCCCGCCTCCCTAGCTATTCTAATGGGAGGGGGTCAGTCCGCTCGGGAGCGAACGCAAGCGACCGCGCCCGACCCGAAGGGACGAGCGAGCTTCGCAACCCGTCCGGACGGGAAGCCGGACGCTCCCGCTCCGTCCACACTCCGCCCGGGTGGAAGCCGAACGCTCTTGCTCCGTAATAGCCCTCCTGGCTCCGCAGCGCGAGTATAGATGGCGACCTACTACTCCGGGCGCGTGGGCGTATGGGTACTGATGGCAACCTAGGTCGCTCTGAATTCGTCGGCTTTTTCAAAGGGACGTACTTTGCGCGCACTGTTCGCGACCTGATGGCGCACTTTTCGGGGCTGTAAGGGTGGAAACCCAAGTGTGTGAATGTCACACACTTCTAGGTGTGTGAATGCCAATTCGTGCACTTGGAGGCCAAAGTGTGTGAATTTCCAAGGGAAATTCACACCTTTACGCCCTCAAGTGTACGAATGCGCATTCGCACACATACAAGTGTACGACATTCGCACACTTGGGTTTCCAGTGCAAGTACACAGGATTTCCTGCATACCTGACCAGGTACACATTATTTCCTGCATACTTGACTAAGTACACATTATTTCCTGAATACATGGAGGTATGCAGGAAATACTGCATTCAAGTACACACTTGTGTTTCCAGAGCACGAGATGATATTACCTCAAATATATTACTTTGATATTACGCATCGTACAGGTAATATTACGTCGATATTACCCATAGTACAGGTAATATTACGTCGATATTACCCATTTTCGCAGTACCCATTTTCGTCAGTACTGTTAAATTGGTGTAATATTACCAATAATACCTGTAATATTCCATATCCCTCCGTACACGGTCAAGCGGAGTTGACGACCCTTTGGTGAGTGAGCTCCCCGTCGACGTCGTCGTCGTCGTCACGTTCCCAGCCAAGAACGACATGTCGAATGTCGATATGGGTTCGATACGAGGTGGACACAACTCTGAATTTTGTTATACAAAGTTTTTTAATTCGACGCTCCCTACGAACAAGCGGCTATCTTTCTAAGCGCTGTAGACACTAAGCTATCTTCTCAGGGCTGGTAGACAGATGGCTATCTTCCCGAGCGCGGTAGACACTAGGCTATCTGTATAGCCGCGGCTAGTGTCTACAGCGCTTAGAAAGATAGCCGCTTGTACGTAGGGAGCGTCGAATTTTGGGAAATTTTTAGTGAATTTTGAGCTAATTCCTCTGAATTTTTCTTGAATCTCACCTATATTTTTGTGAGTTTTTTCTTATTTTGTAAATGAATTTTCCTGAATTTCTCTGAAATTTGCTGATTTTTATGAATTACAAGGTGAACACAAATATCAGAGTTGTTTCCACCTCGGTTCGATATCGACTTTTTTTTTTCTTGAGTCGACGGATATGGCATCGCAATCGATGTCGATTCACCGTCGACGAAGTCGAACCGACATGGAAATGGTGATGAGATTTCGAGAATCAACGACGGTCAATATCGACGTCGATATAAATGACAAAAATATCCATTGATTCCAGAGTTGAAATATTCGATGTCGAATCGACATTTAGATGTTAAAATTTTGGCTGTGGGTCGAGCGAGCGGCCCCCGGCCCCGCGCGCGGTGTAAGCGCGGTGATAGAGACAGGAATAACGAGGAACGTATATATTTGCCGGCTGCTTGACGCGAAATGAATTGCTGGGTACACAGTAACGTCAGCCTCCACACTCCTATTCACGGCCGCGGTTAGAATAGGGAGGCAAATACTGTGCGGTACGGCCGGGGCCTTCTCTCTCTTCTCGCGCTGCGCGCCTGCTGCGTAGGCAGCCGGGGCGCGGCCGCGTGCTCGCGTTGCCTACCCCTGCTCCCGCAGGGGCCCGGCCGAGGGGTCCCTCAACCTTCAATAAAATCAGAGTACACCCTCAAACAAAATTATTTTTAAAATTAAGAAAGGATCAAGAAAATAATCAATAGATAAAACCAAGACAAAATTAGAAAAAAAATCAAGAATAAAACAGAAAAAAAAAACATGGAAAATCACCGGGAAAAAACTGAAATTCGGCAAAATCAGTATACGCTTGAAATCATAGTGAAGGACCCCTCGAGCCCGGCCCGGCCCGAGCTGACTCACCACCACCTTGCTCACCACTTTGTTGTTTTGTTCCCGGCCGCGCAGACAGCCACATCTCGGTGGCGCTGCCGCCCATCGCGGGCTACACGGGGCACATCCCCGGGCTCAAGGGCACGGAGGCGAGCCTGTCCCAGCGCTACCACACGGCCGTGACGCGGGGGCTGCGCCTGTTGGAGCAGGAGATGCACTCCGTGCACTCGCAGCGCGGCCCGGGCTCGGGCGCGGCCTCCTCGCCGGCCTCCAGGGCCAGGATACCGCCCAGCAACGCCGCGCAGCCGTAGACCGGACCCGCGCGGCCCCGGCCCTCTGCCTCTTGCTGCCGGTGTCCTTGTCGCACTCATGGAGCAGCCCCATCCTCTAGATCAGACACCTTCGTGAGTGCGACAAGGACAGAGAGAGGCATGGGAGCGATGTTCTGAATCAGTCGGCTGCCGCCCGCTTTCCGCAGAGCGCTCTCCTCGCCGAGGGGTTCCCCACCCCCACTCTCGAAGAGATTCGCGAGGAATGACGACTATCCGCGAGTATTCGCGAGTATTGGCGAGAATCGTGTGAGTATTCGCCAGTATTATTCGCGATTAGTGGCAAGTACTCACAAATAACTCGCGTTTTAAATTTGAACTTACAATGAGCATTTTAGTGGGGGACCCCTCATTCCTCGCTCTGTCTCTCTCGCACTCATAGGCTTAGCCGTATCGGTGCGAGAGAGGCGGCGAGGAAAGGGCTGTTCCGAATAAGTCTGCAGAGCAGAAACAGCCTCTTAGGAAGGGCCCATAGCAAGCAGCACAAAAGGGAAGCGTATGGCTGTGGAACACGCTTCCAAACCAATGCGAATACTCCTTAACGTATAAAAGAAAGTCGTCCCCGCATTCCTTTAGTCTTCGAATGCCAAAAGAAAGCGTGTTGCTTCGGGCGGCATGGGACCCGAAGACTAAAAGAAATGCTGGGACGACTATAAGAGATGAAAAATAGGTGCTAAAATGTCGAATTAAAATGTGGTACGTAATGTAGGTTATTATCGTTAGTTATTAGAATAATCAAGTATTGAACGATGACATCAACCGGTTTCGGATGGAGTACCTGAAAAGATACATCATCCAGAGGCTGACTAGAACAATCTTGAACGGAGAAATGCGAGTTTTGTCAGAACTTTTTGTGAGGACTTTCGTTTCCTTTTACTTAAAGAAAAAAGAAAGACATGAAGCAGCGCGAAACTCAAGAAACTAGGACGAGAAACGAAGCTTATAGTACAAAATACCTCAGATGACACACCTGTAAACATGTAATGTACCTTATATGCCACGGAAGTGCATTAAAAAATGTATTATAATAATCATCAATTTAAAATAAAAAATAGGGAAAAAATGAATCAGCAAATTTCCATTCGACGGTGTTTCTTTTGCCTATACTCTTTACCAAGTCCGAAAATGCTAAGTAAGTGCCCTCCACTCCCACCTTGTCGCACCTTCCCCTCCAGCGGAGTTGCCTGCGTTGCCGTGCCGTATGGTGCCGTTGCCGTCTGCTTGTCCGCCCCCGCCTCTCCCCCATTCCCCTCACCCGGAGATACCCGACTCAGTCATTCACTTGAGCGTTATGTTCTGATTTTCGTTAGCAACACAACATGACAAGCCCCAGTGTGTACTTTTCGCTATTCTACGTTGTGCTGACGCTATGCATTATTTTCCCTCCGCCTGAATTCAAATCAGCGGGCCTGACACTTGAAGCGATTTTCCAAAAATGGCTCGGAAGCGAAAACGAAATGTTCATTCAGTACCATGTCAAAAGGACTACGATGAACTTGTTCCTTCACTCTATGGTTCCGTTTGGTGAGGCATTGTACTAAACCATCTGCTGAAAAATGTGTGTTTTTGTAAGGAAATCTAACCTCACTCTGTTGTTATTGTCAGGTTATATTCTTGGCTTGGAGTATGTGAGAGCATATAGCTATGCAGATGTAGAGCAGCAGCTACTACCAACTTGGAGTTACTCATGGAAAATCTATGTTGTAACTGCCACCCTTATACCTCTTACAGTTTGTGCTCTCTTTTTCTGGTGGTTCCCCAACCTGTGGAGAAATCACCCTATTTCACGTAAACTAGCTGTATATGCTAACCCAGGAGCTACTTGGTGGGCTGTAGCTTCAGATATTAACATTGAATTCAGAAGAGTCAACAAAATTACTATACAGTCAAGCTCAGTAGTTCGAGTCGTGGCTACTGACAACTGGGTGATAAAAATCTCGCCATATACTCTTGACGTAGCTCATCAATCTGACACTGCACTCATTCTCTCAAGTGCTGATGTTCACCCATGGTCTCCACATATTAATGACAATGTTCAATTTGTCAATATTGAAGTAAAACCAACCAGACAGAATGCTCAACCATTTAAAATACGGTTTGTTGGCATTTTACAGATACTAATTACCTTTCATATTATTACATTAAATCTTGAAACTCCCTCTTAACATTTTTTAGACTCAATGCTTTGGATCTCAAGGATCTCCAAAATCGCATCACCCGCCCGATAACTGTTTTAGAGAATGTGAGAGTTCAGGGTTCTCTCATTGATAGATTTTTAGAAACATTTTCTGATGAAGTGGCCAAAAACCCTGTCTATTCTACAAGTGAGGTTTGTTGATTTGTCTACTAAAATTACTCCTTATTTATAATAAACTATAAAACAAGTAATTAAAAATAAAATAAAAAACAATTTGAAGGAACTGGAATCATGTATAGGCTGTATGCAAGTAACAGCAAATGTCAAACTAAGAAAGATGTGTGA
Source organism: Frankliniella fusca (assembly GCA_029379305.1). Taxonomy (NCBI): domain Eukaryota; kingdom Metazoa; phylum Arthropoda; class Insecta; order Thysanoptera; family Thripidae; genus Frankliniella; species Frankliniella fusca. Next base: position 150,091 of record JAHWGI010000290.1, on the reverse strand, counting down.
AGAGGAACCAGCTCACCGGGACAATTGCACCAATTGTTATTGTAGACCCATGTGGTGTGTTGACTGCATGGCTAGGTGGTAAGTCAGCTCATTCTTATAGAACAGAGTACAAAGAACTGCTAAGTGTTATAACTCAACTAAAAACTTGATTTTATACTTATTCTGTTCTTCCAGGTTTGCCTCCAGGCAAGACAAAGAGCCAGCCACGTGGTTGTCCTCAAAATGCTCCTGTCCGCTATGTCGAGCGCGGTTTTGTATTCTTGACGTCTCTCCAGTTGTGCAAGAATAAACTTTCCACCTGCATACAAGACAGCCAATTGAAGCTAAGAAAAATAGGCATTTTGTAAATTATAATTTTATTTCAAAAATAGAAAAGAAAAAAAAGTTACTTAGGTTGAAAAAGCAGAGCAGCAGATAGATTTTGATACATTTGCAGTTGATTTGTCAGCTTTAAGACATGGACTTCTCATATATGTTTTAATATTTTCACAATTTTACAAGAAACGGCATGGCAGAGAGATATTAGATTTTTATAATAGTGTAAAGAGTTCAGATATGAATATAGCCAACAAGCACAATCTATACCCTCAAGGTGAAAATCTTAGAGGTCTAATGTGATGAAATATGTGATGATTTGAAGAATATTATGTAATTATAGTATAAAATTATTATTGGCAGCACAGATATAGCTATCAAATCCAGTAAAAACTTAATATCTACCTAAGCAAACACTGACATATACCTATACAAAATATATTCCAGAAAGTACAGAAAACGTAACCAATGGATAAACCATATCTTATGGTACTTTCATCACATCATACTAAGTTCGTGACATAATAAATCCTAAAGAAGTTGAGGACCAAGCAAGAATTCTTTTCCAGTCCTAGGTCAAAGAAACAAGTCACTGGGAATGGTATACATACACCAGCCTGAGGCCAGCAACATTAATAATACTAAAGAAGGCAGATGTAAAACGCTCATACAGCACAAATCATTTCGGCTAGGTGTGCAATAATCTGAAAACCCATCTAACGTCACAGAGAAGGAAATCCCCTCCGACAAATTGCTGATTCCTTGTAAGACAAAATAGTATAAGCAAACATATATTACAACAAAATATCAGAGAGCAAAATAAAACACACTGTCTCTCTCAAACTACAAAAAGAGAAAAGGAAAATATGGTTTCTTTCAAAGTTACTGATAGAAATTTAACTGCCTAATGAAATAAACATTAAAACATGATAATAGTCAAGAAATCAAGATTCTCAAATACACAGCTATCATATTAGTGATATGGTGTGGGATATTAATTCCTATTGATGTATTCCAGCAGATTCACTTCAATCAACATTATTTCTTGCTAAACGACCCCTCCCCTTGCCACACACAAGAGGCACACTAATAGGACTAATAGGCTCAGTCAAACTTGACAAGCCATTAAAACTATTACCACTAATCATACCAGGAATAGATGGTCTAGTTAAATTAGTTTGCATTCCTGTTGGTGGGGCAGTGTTTGGATATCCTGGAAGTCCACATGGAAAGGCATTTAAAGACCCTGGGCCGCTGGAGGGTGCCATATTTTGGAGTCCACCTAGATTGCTTTGCAAAATATTTGGTACACCTGGTACACTGTTCGGATAATTATTGAGCAGTCCAGGCATAGGTAAGCCAGTTTGGTGACCTGGCATAGAATTTGGTATCATAGGGAAACCAGTGGGAAACCCATTCGGTATTCCAAGAATATTTGAAGACAAAGGATTCACTAAATTAGTTGGCATAATGTTGGGTATTCCAGGAATGTTACCTAGTTGGCCAACAGGGTATCCAGGCATGCTGGCGGGTAAGTTCGGTAATCCATGAATACCAGCTAGTGAACCGAGAGAGGGTACGTTTTGGTTCCCACTCCGAACCTATAATTAAAATTGAATTCCTCAGAACATAACAAATTTGTGGCTAATACACAGATAATAATTATTGTTAGTTAACTTTACCTCACTTTTAGGAGCCTCCTGTTGTGGTGGGGTAAAAGGAGACTTCACACCTGCCATGTTCTGATCTGTGGGCAGAGCTGGTGGTATGATCCCCATAGCTTGTTGCATAAGCATCATCTGGAACTGTACTTGCAGCTGCTGCTGCTGGGCGGCCAAGAGCTGGGCCATATCCTGAGCGAGTGGCATTTGAGGTATCTTAAGGGGCATGGAGGCATTCAATGGGTTATTTAAAGAGGGCAATACTGGGGGAGGAGCTAATGGAGATGTAGGGTTGGCAATTTCCCGAGCTTGATGAATGTCAAGCTTTATGTTGGGCGGGATGGAAGTTGCCTCAGGATTTAAGGAGGGCAGTACTGGAGATATTGCTGCGGGCTGCTGATGCACAAGCCTGTCCTTCTGGGCAGCAACAGTAATATTTTTGGGTTCCATATTTTCATTGAAAGCTGATGGGTCAACACTTGTAAGAACTTGTGGCTCTGTTACAGCTTGAGCTACTTGGCCTTCAATTTCAGCTTCAGACCTCTTGCTGTGGGCAGATGTTTTTCCAGGAATTTCATTGTGGATAACAAAACTCCTATGGCGCCTAACATTAGGACTAGGGGCTTGGGCCTTCTGCTGAGTATCTGCTGTGCATGTCTGCACTGATGTTTTCTCAGTCAGAGGGGGAATGCGATCTACTCCAGTTGGTATTTTGGAAGGCTTATAAATATTGTTTTGTGATGAGACCAAAACAGGGGTACCTCCTTCATAAGTGCTTCTAGAAGTCTGATTCTCCAGCCCTGTGCTTGATGTAGAACTAGGAACATCTTGTGAGCATCTGAAACAAAGTGTGAAACACTATGAATCCTTAGATAAAAAAAATTACTTATTGTTTGCAAAATTTTGTTGAAATGCACCTCATTTGTTTGACCTCAGGTTTACTCTGAGAATCAGTTGAAGAGTCAGTCTGTTCCAAAGCAAGCTTCCGCATAGATTGTGTAGCCTTGGTCATGGTCACAGAGCAAGGTGCTTGAGAGGATGTCTCCTGCATATGGCTTATGTCTCCAGGAACAGTCTCAATTTTCTGTGAGGGGTAAGAGCCTTGCAATGTGATCTCTTCTCTAAAAGATGAAGATTTTTCAGAATCAGGACTTAATGTAGCTATTTTTCCATCAAATTTGACATAAGAATTCATCAGTATATTCTGGAAAGGATTGCCACTAGATTTGTCTTTTGGAGAGCCCTCAGGATATTTTGGTTCAGCAGACTTCCAATAGTCAGAATATTTTGACTCTTTATCATCAGTATCTGGGGCCTTCATGCTTCTCTTCAGAGGATTGTCAACAGGTGAGTTCACAAAGATCATGGGAGAGGAGGGTACTTGGACAGAATACTTAGGTCTTTGGCTCAAAATTTGTTTTCCAGTTTTTGTTGTATTTGTGTTCTCCCAAGAGTCCCCAGATTTATCATTATTGTTGGTATCAGAAAGCCTGTCTTCAGATGGCAAATCTGATTTGTAACTTGCAAATTGGTCCTGAAAAGAATGAAAATTCAGCAATATTTATGACTTTTTAGAACACAAGCAGCAACCTTATTTCCTTATTTCAAGTACCTCAGTACATAGCTTCCTTTCTGGTTTGGGCAGGATAGTTTCCTTCTGAGACTTTTCCATTTCATTCCAGTTCACAGAAGGAAATCTAGACTGTACTTCAGCATCAGTAGCCCTACACATTAAATTTAAAATTATTTTGAAATATCGGTTTTGATTAAACTCTGTTAAAGCAGAAGAAACAGTCACTCACTTGGGAACTTTAGTTAGTGCACCAGAGGGGTTGACAAAATTCATCATTCTCTCTTGTTCATATTTTGCTGTTCGAATACTCTCCGCAATAGCAAGGGCCATTGCTTGATCTTCACTACAATGGATACCATATGCCACAATAGTATTACTTCGGGCCTCAGAGAAAAGAGTTGATCCACTTTTCTGTAACCACTGGTTATTGGTAGTTGATGGTGGGGGCCCTGTAAGAAGTTTCAAGTAATAAAACCAAAACTGACAAGGATAGTTACAACATAAAATATAAATGGAATAGTTACAACAAAAAGTATAATTATGGTACTACCGGGAGTGAAAGGTAATCCGACAGATGGAACTCTTGGGGTGACTGGTCTAGGAGGAAGATCAAACTTGATTGGGAGCTCCTCATTTGGATTATTTTTAGGAACAAGTCTTCCATTGTCAAGAACAATTACTTCAGATACAGATCGGCTACGTTTCCGTTCTTTGGGCTTTTTAGCTTTATTGTTTATACCACTGGAAAATCAATTTACAAATAACGATTACAGCAATAGAAAAATTACTTTCACTTACAACCTTGGGATGAACTTACCTGAAATAGTCATCTTCCTTCAAACTGCGTTTAGAATTTAGAGGATGGAGGAAGCCATCATAATCTGCACCTTTCTTTGCCCTGGGAAGGTGAAAAAGAAAATATGAAAAAGAAACGGGCATCTCTTATTGACCCATCATGGAGTTTTAACTCACGAGACAACTTTCCAGGTATCTTCTTGGTTTTTAGACCATTCCATAGATCGTAAGACTTCCAAGGCCTTTTTTCTCTCTTCAGTATCATCGGACACTACTTCTTTCTTCCTAGAAGTTCCAAAGGATAGCCATGAGTCAGAATTAACATTTCTAAAAAATTGTTAATGTAATGTTTACACATACTTGGCAGAAACAGACTTTGCTGCTTCACTCAACAAATCATTGACACGTTGATCATTGTAGGCCTTTAACACTTCTTCATCATCTAGAGATTCTTCTCCTTTATCCGAAAATGTGCAATTGTTAGCAACATATGACATGAGTGGAAAATTATCCACCTTTTTCTTAGCGGGGACAATAGCCCCCACTATGCCACCTGCACTTCGTCCACTGCTTACTACACTTCTTCCTCCAACACCTTTTCTGTCGGCAAATGAGGCCATTGAAATTGGTTTATTCACTTGAATACCTTGTCAGGAACAAAGAGCAAACTTTGAGTTAAATGAAGCACCTGAGGTGAATAAGGGTTATAAAAGACACCTACAGCCCACCTACCGTTGAAATTGTAAAAAAAATTAAGTTACGTCAGAAATGCTCGAAACTTAATCCGAAATAATGAAAAATAAGATTAGGAAGGTTGCATTGGGGACGGAAGAAATATCAGTCTTTAAAAGTTTGGTAGAACCTTCGTGGAAATTCACGAGATTCTTCGGAGCATGTGCTGCACTAGCAGAACATACACTTCGATACGGAACCGACCAACCCTATCCAGAAAAGTTTCCGTTCACATTCACCACGTTAAAAAAAACTACGTCTGCTCGTACGGCAGTTTTTCAGGCAAGTGCAAAACTTGCAAGCCAAAATGTAAAGCGCACCAAACACACAAAAATTACTGAAAACACAATCAAAACACACAGAGCAATGGCGCGAGAGGGGAATGCCGATCTTCTTTGAACACGTGTTGCCAACATGCCGAAAGCTCGAGGGTGACGATGGTTTCCAACACACACATCATTATCCCACGGTTTTTGAAGTGAAAACTCCAATCCTAAACCGAAACGAAATGCTTTTATTTGATGTCAATTTTGTGATATACTAAAGGGATGTGTATCGCGTTGATAGTTGGTGCCTCTGCCAGTTTCGTCATTTGTTTATGGTCTGCTGCTTAATGTTGTTATGGCGGGATGTAAGCAGCTTAGTTATTTATTGTGAATCATTCCTCTGTCCAAAATTAAATTGTACAGCGTGACACACAATGCCTCCTATAAAATTCGAAAGAGTTGTGAGCTGCAGTAGTGAAGACCCCGTGAGTTGTGCCACAATGCCATTGCAGCTACTTGAAGCTAGATACCTTTTGTTAGCCACATCTAACCTTTCTATGTTATGAAAAAAAACAAATTCAGGCCTATCCATCCAAAAACTTACTTCTGGGTAGAGATTTTAATCGTAAATGGAAATGCAAAGAAGCGGGAGAAGGGAGTGCCACAATCATACTCCAGCTCTCTCAGCCCTACCTGATAACCGGAGTCGATATTGGAAATGAAAGCTCAGCCTTTGTTGAGGTACTAGTCAGTCGAACTAGTACTCCTGATGATTATGAGGTATAAAATTTCCCTTTTCTCTTAGTTAACTTTAAGAAACCTGCCCTATCTCTAAAAAATATTGATTACGTATCAGGTTCTCCTTGGTATGTCCTCATTTATGTCTCCAATGGATGCAAAGAATGAAGATAGTAATAATAGGCATAGAGTGCGAATGTTTACAGCAGATAATTTGACAGAATCTGTCAGAAAAGAAAAGTGGGATCGCATTAAAGTTGTTTGCACTCAGCCCTTTAATAGACATATCCAGTATGGTCTTTCTTTCATTGTGCTGCACACCACCGAAGCAAAACAAGAATCAAGATCTACATCCCCTAATAAGGCTTTAGGGCGCTTCATTTTAAAAGATGAAGAAGAAACAGATATAAGTATAGGAAGTTTTTTTTCTAGACGTAAGGATTTACAAGCTACTCCTCCATCTCCTATTCAAGCAAAAGGTCTGCTTTGGAAAAACACATTCAGTTAATTTTCTTTTCTCTTCATTAACTATTCTAAGGCTATAATTTTTTATTTAGGAGCAGCTGCTGTTAGAGACGCAGGATCCCCTGCTGCTATTGAGGAAAAGAAAACTGCCAAACGGAAAGGAAGTGGTGACTCAACTGATTCACAGAGTAAGTCATCCCACATGTCAAATATTTAATACACCATACAACTTAATGCACTGTGCTTGTAAATTTTCTGTTTGTCATTCTAGCATTTTTTTAAACAGATTGTTTTCTATTTTCACTTTTATTTTTCAGAAAAAAAGCGGGGTAGACCAACATTAAGTCCTGATTCCTCTAAGACAAATGGCAGTCCTCATTTAGTTGACCAGAAGACAAAAAGAGACAACCATGCCAAGAAAGATAAATCTAATGATAAGGGAAAGACCAATGTGGGTACATCTGACAGCCCAGACCCTAAAATAAGGAGCAAAGCCCTGACTGGTACTGCTGGATCTTCCAATTCAGCTGGAGAATCTTTTTCCAAAGACCAGTCTACTCTTAAGAAAATTGGTGGCACTAAACGAAATGTGACTTTTAAGCCATTCAATAAGCTTTTTGAAGGTGTGGGTATTGTCATAAGTGGGTATGAAAATCCTGGGAGATCTCAATTCAGAGACAAGGCTCTTGCTATGGGAGCAACGTATAGTCAAAATTGGAATAACTCAACTAGTACTCACCTCATGTAAGAAGTTCTTAATGAATTTTTTTGACACTGTTTACTTTTATTTATTTATTTTTGGTTCAATGTTGTCTTATGTATAATTTTACAGATGTGCTTTCACAAGCACTCCAAAATATAGAGAAGTAAAGGGAAAGGCCATTATTGTAACTCGTGAATGGATTGATGATTGTTTCCGAGAAAGAAAAAAATTATCATGGCAAAGGTTGATTTTTTTAGGGGATAAGGGGTTCATGCCTAGTTTCCATTGACTAAAGCAACCGTTTTCATTAATTTTTTTTTATTTTTTTCATTTTTCTACCTGCAGATATGCTTTGGATAAAAATGATCAAAAAGATGCTAACAGCTCGTCTGAACCTGAAGTATGGGAACTTATTCCTGACATGAGTCCGCCTGATGGTTCTCCTTTGCCTCCTGCAAGCCGACGCAATAACATTGCCATTCAAGACACTAGAGTTGGCTCGGAATCGGAAGACTCAGAAGATGAAATTGAAAGGTAATATCATACTCTGATGATGTATGTAGTTATTGTTACGCTCCTGATAGTAGGGTACTTTTTGTTAATTATTTTCTCACCTTTTAAATTATTTTTTTTATTATTATTTTTTTATTACTGTTTTTTAGAATAAGAGCAAAGCAAAACCAGAAACAAGGAAAGCATGATAAAGATAGAAAAAATGTAACCAATGAAACTTATTTTAAAACTCCTGAAAAAAATAAGACTGAACATAAAAATGATGAATACAATTGCAGTACTGATATTGACAGTGATGAGGAAACTGAGGCAAGGCTGAATGAGTGGTCTAAAGATCAGAATAAGAGGTTGAAAGACGGTTTACCTCCTCTTCCTGATTTCTTCCATGGGAAAACATTTTTTTTGGCTTCTGACCTGATTGAATCTGATAAAAATTCTCTCAAGAGATATATATTAGCTTATGGAGGGTGAGTAAACAAAGAAAATTTATCCAATACTATCCTGACTAGCGTTGTTATTAGACCATGATGAAATAAATTAAAAATTTTCAGGGAAATACTGAAATCAGAAAACGATTCAGTCAATTACATAATCACCAATAACAAAACTGAACCATCAGATGCATCTGTTTCTGTTACACCCGATTGGGTCTGGGAATGTAATGATCACCAAAGACTGGTTTCACCTATTTTGTATGAACCTAATTAATTTCACTATTTTGTATGATTTTATTTTGAATCTTTAGTTATGAATCTTTAGGAAGCTATATCTTTATATTGAGAAAAATCATGAAATAAGATTGTTATTTATTAACCATTAAGTTTCCACTTATCTTACCCTTTCTTACCGATTTATCATGACATGTTTATGAAATTTGAAATTATCTGTTTTGCTGCCCATGCAATAGCTATCGAAACTACCAGCTATAGCTCAGATATCATTTATTTAATGAATAAATCATCGAAAAAAATAAAAATAATACTTGTTCCTATCTCGCGCGCAATTTCGCATAGTCGCGAGTCTACATCAAAGACCCTGGCCTGAAAAATTACTGATTTCTTGGCCATCAACCGAAAGGGTACAGAAGGAAAATCCGATCAGATGATCAGATGACAATATCAAAATAAGATGCTTCTGCTAAATGCTAAACTGATCTCATATGTTTATTTTGACGCCATGACTTAATCAGATGGTGACATCTCCTACAGACATTATCTTTGATAAAGAAAAACATAAACGTACACACTGCTCTGCTCGGAGTTCTCAACTGTGATTACATAAGCCGACTCACGCAATGCTCCGTAATTTGTTCATGCTCGGAGTCCCGCTAGTCAGAGGAGCAGCGCTCAATGGGACACCAACGATCAATACATTCCATCAAGTGAAGTGGAGCCACGTCCATCGGCTGTCGATCATGTCTACCCAAGTACCTTTCTCATCTGACTTTCTGTTCAGACAGGTGAGTGGTCTTTTAAATTTTAGAATCAATGTTTCCACCTTGCATTTCAAGAAGATATGTTGCAGCTCAGTGGATAAGTTCTTTCCCAGTCCCTTCCCTGCATTTTTATTCCTATTCACTGTAAATTTTATATGTACTGTGTCGTATTAACTTTTTGTATTGCTCAGATGTTTGATCCAACAAGTTGCACATACACCTATCTCCTGGCAGATACTGAAAGTAAAGACGCGGTTCTCATTGATCCAGTGTTGGAACAAGTAGACCGTGATGCAGGTGTCGTACGAGATTTGGGCCTCTCTTTGAAGTTTGTTAGTAAGTGTCCCTAGTCATAAGTGTAAGTCATTTAAAAGTGGTTTTAATGTATTTTTTTATTTTTTATTCTTTTTCAGTGAATACACACATGCATGCTGACCACATTACAGGCACGGGTCTATTAAAAAAGAAAATTCCTGGATGTAAGAGCTTAATTTCTGAAGCCAGTGGTGCAATGGCTGACGTCCATGTCCAACCTAGAGAAGAGGTTAAATTTGGACGGCACAAGCTGGAAGTAAGGGCCACACCTGGGCACACAAGTGGTGGGTAATTTTAAGATTTCAATCGATAAGTTGTTCCTAAACATCAGAAACAGATTTAGTTTTATTTTTTTCCCAGGTTGTGTTACGTATGTTTGTCATGAGCAGGGTGTAGCATTCACAGGAGACACTGTACTGATTAGAGGATGCGGTCGCACTGACTTTCAAGAAGGAGACCCTGCAACATTATATAAATCAGTACATGATCAGATTTTCTCTTTGCCAGAAAACTTCAAGCTGTATCCAGCCCATGATTACAAGGGTATGGCATAAATTTTGCCTTGCCATCCCCTGAACAAAAACATGTTCATTTATTAATAACTTCTTTCAAATGCAGGTTTGATGGTTACCACAGTTGGAGAGGAGAAAACATTTAATCCCAGGTTAACAAAATCTCTTGAACAGTTTATAGAGATTATGAACAATTTAAACCTACCCTACCCCAAAAAAATAGGTAGGTTTTCATCCGAGGGTGACAACCAAGATAATATGCATCTTGTTTATCATTTGTGTTTATTTCTTTTTTAATAGATGTTGCAGTGCCGGCCAATCGTGTGTGCGGTATTCAGGATGAAAATTAATATTTACGAAAAAAAAAACATAAAAAATAATAGCAATTTGCTATACATTTACCTGTAAAACAAAGTATATTTTCTCATCAAAATATTGTAATCCACTGCTCAAAAATATAATTTTTAAATAAATTAAAATAGAAGTACCATTTTTTGAAGCTCCCCCCCGTACCACCAACCACCACCCCTTCTTTTTTAATAAACAAACACTGGTTGCATCTGCCGAGAGGGGGAAGTCCATCGCTCGACATAAAAAAATAAATCTGCGCAGACTTAGGCGCCATCGCGCCTCCCGGATGAGAAGCATCCGCTCTTTCCCAGGCTCACCCGGTTTCCACCAAGGTTTCCACTGGGTGGCCGCGAGGTCGATCGAGCGCTAAGCACGCGCCGGATGTGGGAATGCACGCCCCCCCTGCCGTCTAATTCCGAAGATCGCTCCCCCGCCTCCGTCCTTGTCGCACTCATTGGGCCCTGCCATCCCCCTCGTAGGGCACCGGGGCACCGCCACAGGTGCGGCAAGGACGGAGGTACGAGAGTGATGTTCGGAATCAGGCGGCTGATTACCGTGGGGCCCGGGGTGGTGCGGGGCGCGGCCAGTCCAGTGCAGCCCGGGCCGGAGACGCGCGGGACATGCCCGGCGCACAGCACCGCGCCGCCGCGGCCGCCAGCACCTCGCCCTCGCCCCTCATGCACGCCGTGCGCCAGGCCGTGAGCGAGTTCTCCGAGAACACCTCCATCCACGGGGTGCGCTACATCGCGGAGCACGGCCGCCGCGGGGTCGAGCGCCTCCTATGGATCGTCACGGAGATCGTGTGCGGCACCGGCGCCGCCTACATGCTCATGAACGTGCTCACCAAGTTCAACGAGAACCCCACCATGACGCGGGTCGAGTCGTACTTCCACGAGGTGTCGGACATGCCCTTCCCGGCCATCACGCTCTGCAACGTCAATAGGATTTTCCGCTCCAAGGCCCAGGCCTTCGTTGACAGTCTGTAAGTTGTGTGGTGATCGCTTAACAGCGACTGGCCGCGCGGGTATCGGCCGGTATGGAGCACCCCTCTCTTTCACGGAGAAAAGGATTTCGTTCTCACAACAAACAATTTGTTCATAAATCCTTAACAATATTTTTTGTTCCAGCAACTAAAAATCTGTTGGCAGAGCAAAGCGTCTGTTACTACAACAGTACTCCAACAAAATGTCTGTTGTAGTAACAGATATGCCTTGCTCAGCCAACAGATTTTTAGTTGCTGGAACAAAAAAAAAATATTGTTAAGGCTATATTAACAAAATCTTTTTCTCCGTGTTGTCCGCCTGGTGCCGCAGGAAGATGCCCGACGGCTACCCCGCGGCGCGGCAGGACGTCATGGAGCTGCTGCCCCTGCTCGGGCAGCTGCTGTCCTTCGCGGAGTTCGGCTCGGAGCACGAGGGCCGCGAGCGCCTCGTTCGCATCCTGGCGTACAACAACGTGTCCACGGACGCGCTGCTGGAGAGCCTGGGCCAGCCCTGCGGCGACCTGATCGAGCGCTGCAGCTGGGAGGGCCGCGAGGTCAACTGCAGCCGCGTCTTCACCAGGACCATGACTTACCTCGGCTTCTGCTGCTCCTTCAACGCCGCCCGCGACTTCTCGTGCGTGCCGTCCGCACTGACAACTTGTTCCGAAGAGCGCTCTGCTCGCTGTCTCTCTCGCACCTACTCGGTGAATCCCGCATCAGTGCGAGAGACACAGGGCGAGGGAAGCGCTCTTCGGAATAAGTCGGCTGCCTCGCATCGCCGGTCAGATTTGGTCAGATCCTCCCCGCGTCTCGGCCCGACCTCGACCCCTTCTCTTGTCCGCAGGTTGCCGAAGAGGATCGACCCGAACGTGAAGAAGGAGCCGCTCAAGACGCCCTTCTTCGGCTACCCTCTCGGGCTCACGGTCCTCCTCAACCCGCGCGTCGACGACTACTTCTGGGGGCCCTTCGCGTCCGGCGGCGTGGTGGTGAGTGTCAGTGTCGTGGGGCCCACATAGCTGTCCCGGCAGCCCCCAGATTCAGAAGATCGTTTTTCCCTCTCACTCACTCCTAGTGGCCGAGACCCATGCATGTGACAAGGACGGAGATACGAGAGAGCTCTTCTGAAGCTGACGGCCGAGTGTCCGCGGAGCCTAGCCTAGCCGCCCCGTGTTAATGTGAATGCCACTCGCCACGTGTCTGACGCGTGTCCACAGTGCGCCGTGCACGACGCCAACGAGATGGCGACCGAGGGCACCAGCCAGGCCATGGCGTCCATCGACAAGGAGTCCATGGTGCAGGTGCTGCCGACGCTGCGAACGGCCAGCGCCGCCCTGAGGGACGTGACGCCCGAGCGGCGCCGCTGCCTCTTCGACGACGAGAACCCCCTTCCCGACACCGCCCAGTACAGCGCGGACGTGTGCAGCCTCGAGTGCGAGGCCGGCAAGATATGGCGCGCGTGCGGCTGCCGCCCCGTCAACTTCCCCCGCATCTCTGGGGTGCGCGGCAGGTTCTGCGGCCTGGGGAAGCTCGCGTGCCTCGCCAAGTACCAGGGTAGGCACCGGCCCGGCCCTGCCCGGCCCTGCCCCCGCCGTGAGAGCATCATTTTCGTGCTCAATAAGGACGCAAAATTTTTCTGATTTGCCACGAATTTTTCTCGAGAGGGAAACAACTCTGAATTTTAGTGTGCACAATTTGTGAATTTTTGTGAATTTTCGTTATTATTTTCTGGTGAAATTTATTGAATTTTTGCATTAATTTTACCTGTAATTTGTTGAGAATTTTTGTGAATTGTTGTGAACTGTCCCGATTTTTTCTGACGTTTCTGAATTTCGTGAAATTTTGCTGATTTTTTTCTTAATTAGGCCTACGAGTTCAAAAAATTCAGAGTAGTTTCCCGGTCGATTTTTTCGTACGTTCTCCACTCCCCCCCCCCGGAGATTTCACTCTTTTTTTTCACCCGTTTCATGTTTCAGAGGAGAAACACAACTCTATGCTCAAGTCACAAGTCCCGAGCGACAAGCTACCTTCAGATCCCGCCCCAGGTAAGCATATTTCCTTCTTGCCCCAGGGGAGAGTTAAGAAGTCAAACTCGAAAGCTTTCACCCCACCGCGCGCTCTCCACGCGACAGCCGACGCGCTGTCCGAGGAGCTTTACCAGGCGTGCGGCTGCCTGGCGCAGTGCACCTCAGTGGACTACGACCTGGAGACGACCACGTCCAACTTTGGGGCCTCGCGCTGGGTGCGCAGGAGCTTCTAGTAGGTGTATCACTTTTGACTCTCGTTCTGCCAGTCTTGAGCGGGCCGCCCATACATCTATCTTGCTCTTTCCTCGACCACAGCAAGGACGTGAACGCCACCAGTCGGTGCCTTCTGCACGTCTTCTACGACAGCCAGACGGTGCCCAAGTTCATCAACGACCTGGTCAGCAACAACGTGCAGCTCATGTGTAGGTACAGAGAGGTGTGCGGCCGATGAATGTGGTGGTGACGAGGGGGTCACTTCGAGAAATCAAAGTGCGGCCTCAAAAAAATCTGTTGAAAAAAGAAAAAAGAAATCAAGACTAGGATATTAAAAAATCCAAAAAATCGAGAAAAAAAAGTAAAAATAAAAACGAAACAAAGTTGGAAAAATTCAAAAATGGGGGTAAAAGATCAAAATTTGTCTAAAAGTGACAGATATTTGCCTTGAAAAATTCAAAACAATAATCAAAGATATCGAAAAAGACAGTAAACATTTTGTATGAGTGATCTCCCCCCTCGGGTGGTGAAGCTCACGACTAGTGTCAGTAGAACAAGTGCCTATTGGCTGCGACAGCGTCATGCGGTGGTATCTTCAGCCTGTTCCTGGGCTGCAGCTTCATGAGCGCCGTCGAGGTGCTGTACTTCTTCGTTGTCCGCGTCTGGCTGCTGGTGCGGGGCGAGGGCAGCACGACGACGACGGGACCGTCTCCGCACGAAAGGTGAGGCGCGCTCCCGGTGTACCACAAGAAGGCCAGTCGGCTGATGGTAGTTTCTCAAGGACCTTTAATATCGAACCTTATGCCATTTGGTTTGACGCAGAAGTCCGGCGACGGTGTCGAATATCGCGAAACGGTCGAAGGACGACGTCTGGGGGTGGGGGAACGACAAACCCATCCGGCCGAGAGTCTTCTGAGGTACACTTACCGCGGTTTCGCGCTCATGAGTATCATCGTCATTAAAAAAAAAGACATAAAAGCACACGTTTGTTATAAAATTCAATTTATATCAAACAACACTCTCCATAGATGCGGGCTTGCCCACGCTCCACTCTGCGGGCGCTCTCTCGGGCAATCCCTGCATCCTTTGCTTGTCACTTACACCTTGGGCGGAAACACGCTCTCCAGCAGGAACATTATTATTCACAAAATAAAATAAAACAAAACAAATAATGAATGGCGCTCCCTACCGCGAGCCCATTGCAGTGCGGTGTACTCGTGACCATATTATCACTGGTAGCAACAACAACCCCTTTCCTTAATGACCGACGATACTTCCGTATCGTTTCGTTCCGTCCCGCACCGCAGCTCTCTTGGCGGGGGCTCTCGGTCGTGTTCCCCCCCCTCTCTCTCTCTCTCTCTCTCTCTCTCTCTCTCTCTCTCTCTCTCTCTCTCTCTCTCTCTCTCTCTCTCTCTCTCTCTCTCTCATCGAGTGCGTCGCGCTGCGAGGGTGGGAGAGGCCAGGCTGTGCGGGGGTGGATTCCCCATCCATAAAGAGGGCGGGGGTGGTGGGGGTGCGGAGGCCTCCCCATTGAAAACAAAACACGATTGCGTTACAGAAACAGATGTTCCTCATCGTGTATAATCTCACACAGGCGGTGCGGCGGTGCGCGTCCCCTCGTACTTCACACCCCCATGCGGATGCGCCGCCCCCGCGCCGCCCCCGCGCCGCCCCCGAGCCGCCCCCGCGCCGCCCTCGAGCTCCGCACACAACTCCGCCCCCGCGAGCGCGCTCAGCCCTCCTCGAGCCCCCCTCCGCAGTTCGCCAGCCATGGTTGTCTCTCAAGCTCCGCGCCAACAACGGGACTGTCGCCCAATTTCGCGTTAAACCTTGAAAAAACAAAACCCGCGCCAGTGCAAGCGCACGGGCAGGCGTCCGGGCCGGGGCGGGGGGCTCGCGGCGGGGAGGAGAGGCATCCGTGGTGTCGGCGCAGTGAGGGCCGCGCGGCCGACTGATTCCGAAGATCGCTCTCGTGCCTCCATCCTTGTCACACCTGTGGCGGCGGCGGCCCCCTAATGCCCGGGGCCCGGGGGGTGGCAGTGCCCCATGAGTGCGACAAGGACGGAGGTTCGAGAGCGATCTTCGGAATCAGACGGCGCGGGGGCGGCGCAGCAGTCTGGTCCCGAAGATCGCTCTCGCGCCTCCATCCTTGTCGCACTCATTGGGCCCTGCCATCCCCCACACTGTGAAAAATATCTCCGTAGATTTACGATAATTTTGTAAATCGTGATTTACGAAATATGTTGTAAATTTACGACGGACCTTTTTTGCTCGTGAATGAATTTCAAGCCGATATGTAGTGCTTGTAATTTTACGATTCGCAATTGTAATTTTACAACTGCACTTCGTGGAAAATTTTCCCGTAACCTTACGACTATTTTTCACAGTGCACATAGTGCTCCTCTGCCATAGGTGCGACAAGGACGGAGACGCGAGAGCGATCTTCGGAATCAGCCTGCAGCGGGGGCGGTACACAAGTGGACTATTAGTCGGCGCGGGTGAGCAGGGGGGCCTGGTGGCGGCGGCGGCGGGGGCGTATCAAATAGTCTGCAACATGAACTCATTACCGGGCCATGTTAGCACTCTGCGGAAGAGGAGCTGGGCGGGGCGGGGCTGGGCGGGGCGGGGCGGGGCGGGGGAGGGCAGGGCAGGGCAGGGCAGGGCAGGGCAGGGCAGGGCAGGGGAGGGGAGGCAGTTCGGGGTGAGCAGTGGCCAGCGGAGCGCGACGGGTAGGGAGGTTACAGTGGAGGACCGCCACCTGGGCCTGGGCCTGGGCCAGGGAGAGGAGCATCTAACCACCCTCCTCGAGGGTTGGACCATTTTACTTGAAATTCAGGTGTTCATGGAATACATATTGAGTTTTCGGGATATTCTTTCTAACACCTACAGCTTAAAAAAAATAAGGCGCCGCTTATGAATTGCCACCGTTATAACCCAAGTTGAAGTTGAAGGGGCCGGCGAGATCCCGAGCAGCGCCGCGCACAATTTGCTCCCCACAGCGGCGGCGGCGGCTGTGTTTGCGGGAGGCCCGCAGCGGGGCGTGAAACCCTACTCCCGTGCCGTCCACCCCGTGCGGCCACCTTCATGTAGTACATGTGCATCTTGCCTGAGTCACGAGGGGGAAACAACTCTTAATTATGGTGTACACATCTTGTAAATTTTCATGATTTTTTTTTTTTTTTTTTTTTTTTTTTTTTTTTTGAATTTTCACTTGAAATTTACCGAAATTTTTGTGATTTCTCCAGAACTTTCCTGAATTTTCTTATTGCTGTGATTTAAAAAAAATCTGAATTTTTCTGAATAACGTGGTGTACAAAATTTTTTATATTTGTTTCCCCCTCTCCGCATCACCATAACACGCACCGCTCATCCCGCTCATGTTCATGATTACATACATAATATTCCACGTGACCCCAATACAACTTAGGCCCTACTGGGTCCAAGGCGCCGGATCCGTTTCGGCGCGGTGCGGGGTGGCGTAGCACCGCTTGCGGTTTCCGCCGCGACGCCCAGCTGTGCCGTTGATTGACTCGCACAAATGTTACCCTCGTATTAAGTGCCTATTGAGGGCGCGACGGAGGGGAGCAAAGGCCAGCCGAGGTCGGGGTGGGGCGGGGTGCGCCGTGAGGTAGGTGGGGTGGGGTGGGGCGGGGTGGGGCGGGGTTGGGTGGGGTGGGGCAGACCCCCTCCACACACACCTCCCCTAACGTCATGCATTATCGGGTGGAGTGGAATTAGTGCACCGCTATTGTCGCCCTTGGTAATCGCCCCGAAAAAAAAGGGGGTCATTCTCTTTTCACTTCGACGTCGTCTTTTTACGCCTCGCGAGCGATCTTTCTTATCGTTAAATTATGTATTTATTTGTTTAAATTTTTAAAGCTGTTCAAGCGGGTGGCTCCGCTGCGATGGTATGAAACGCGATTTGGGACACGGTGGCGGTGGGTTGATGACAGACATTCACTGCAGGTCTGGGTAAAAGTGCGTCGCAGGTGTTACTGACACTGAGATCCAAAACAGCCACGTTGGCGTTAGTGCGTCTTTCCGAAAGAAGGGTCGAGATGAGTATTTGTTCCCTCAAGACACAGTCAGTGCCGAGGGCGCCACATAGCCGCCCTGAACGGCGTGGCGCTCACCCCGCCAATGAGATTATTTCCTTTTCATAATAGGCGAAGCGACCGACTGGCGTTAAATCTGCAGATATAAATCTCCGCCCACGCGAGGAGTTTACAAACAATATCAATCGTGCATCATACGGGGCGGGGCTGGGTGAGGAGGCGACAAGCGGAGACACGTGACGAGTGGACACGTGCGCGCGCGGCTTGTGGTGGCGTGCCGTGGGGCGGGGCGGGGCGGGGCGGGGCGAGGCGGGGCGGGGCGGGGCGGGGCGGGGCTACTCGGGGGGCTTGCGGGCTTAGCGCAGGCCTCTCTAATCTCTCCGCCCCCTTCCTAATCAGGGATTACGGCCGCGCTGTCAAAGCTGCCGCTGCTCGCCCTGATAACATCGCGCAGCGCTGTGCGGGGGCGGCGCGGGGGCTCGCGGCCACCTTACTCGCCCCAGTGCTCCGCGCGTGAGGTCTACAACACTTTGGAAACTTATTCCATCCTTCAGTCCCGCACATTTTTACAAGGGTGTACCACTTCCATAATCCTCGTACACCCCTCTAGATGATTATTGATAATCACATCATCATGTAAAATTTCCAAATAATGACAAATTTTGACAAAAATGGAGAAAGCTCATCAAAAGTTCACCAAAAGTTGCGTGATTATTTGGCCAATAATCAGTAAAAATGTTAAAGATAAACTCATATAATCATTGATAACCACCATAATCGTGACTGCGATTATAATCCTCGTACGCGATTTTTCGGTAGACCCTTGCATTTTTAGCAGATAATACGAATGTATCAGAGCCTGCTTGTACTGTTATACAGCGAGCAGCCAGCAGAGAGCAGCGCAGTGAGCAGAGAGCAAACGGCAGAGCGAGCAGCCAGTGCGGCAGAATATTTTTTTTTTTTTTATTTTTTTAAAATCATCTTCAGAGCCCAGATTAATATATTTCTTTTTTTTTTTTTTTTCAAAAACTGCGACGATATAAAAAGAGGAAAGAGGGTGCTGCTGCAGCGGAAAGCATTTGTCAATACTTGATGAGCGACAGTGTCAGGTGCTATGGCTGGTGACGACGTGCAGGTGCTGCCGGCGCGTGCGGGGCGGGGCGGGGCGGGGCGGGGCGGGGCGGGGCGGGGCGGGGCGGGGCGGGGCGGGGCGGGGCGGGCTGCAGGTGCAACGGCTGCGGCCCGCGAGCGGAGCGGACAGCGGACACAGGCCACTCTGAGCCTCTCAATTATTCAGCGCGTCGTCGTCCGGCCCCCGGCAAGTAATAAGCGAGTCGTGCCGGAGTCCCGGAGGCGCGGGTCGCGGGACGGGTCGCGAGGCGAGCGCGTCATTTTTCAATAAAAACTTTTGCAAGGGTGCCGCGATACTGTACTCGGCCACTACGGGGCGGCGCGGAGGGGCGTTGGAGCGGTCAGGAAGAGAAGCATCAGCCAGCTGCATAGTGCATGTGCAGCGCCCCGCCCCGCCCCGCCCCGCCACGCCACGCCTCATCAAGGCCTGGCCGGCCTGGCCCTCGCACGCGGCGGGATGGCACCAGGTGGCGGGCGGGGCGGGGCGGGGCGGGGCGGGGCGGGGCGGGGCGGGGCGGGGCGGGGCGGGGCGGGGCGGGGCGGGGCGGGGCGGGGCGGGGCGGGGCGGGGCGGGGCGGGGCGGGGCGGGCAGGGAGAGCATCACTGGCACTACCAGTCACAAACCCCCGCATTCCCCACCCACACGCACACCCCCACATATATCGCTTGTTTACGAAATTCTGACCAAATCGAGGGGGAAACAACTCTGAAATTTAGCGTACACATTTTGTGAATTTTGGCGAATTTGTCTGAATTTTCACTTGAATTTTACCTCAAAATTTTGTGAATTCTCCTCAATTTTCATGATTTTTCCTATTTTTTTCTGAAATTTTCTGAATTTTCCTGAATTACGGGGCGGGGCAGGGGCGGGGGCGGCACTGCGATAAAAGTCTGCAAAAACACAACGATCGTTGTCCTCGAGGAGAGCAAACGCGCAACCGGCACGTGGCGCAAGCAGCGTATGCTCAAACAACAACTCTCTCCTCTCCCTCTCCCTCGCCCCGTCCTCCAGGAGCACACGCTACGCGCCCGCGCGCTCTCTTGCTCCGGGCGGCGCGACGGCGGTAAGGACAACTGGATAAACACGTCGGAATGGCATTTTAATGGAGCGCGAATGGGGTGTGATCACACCGCCAGAAGAGGGGATCCCTCCCCCTCCCCCCCCCCTTTTCCTCTCCCTCCCCGTCTCGTCCCTCTCCGCGACCTCCGGCGGCTCCGGCGGCTCCGGCTGGCCCGACCCACCGGAGGATTATCTTCGGAAAAAAGAAATAGAGCGAGTCTGGGTGGGCTGCTGCTGCTGCCGCTGCGGGGAGGGGAGGGGAGGGTCGGCGAGGGGCGCGGGGGTAAGGGGTAATCCACACGGCGCGATCGAGGCGCTTGCGGGAGGGAATGAATGCAACTGTGTAACCGACGTGCACTGAGAAAAATTTTTGGTTGCAGAGTCATCAAATCTTCAAAGCCCATAACGTCAAATTCTGTTTGTTCGATCCGTCGGAGTGGTTCTGCGCGAATTGAAATATTCAGTTACTCTAACTGACAGTTCCCCTGAACTAAAAGTTCGATTCCTGTGACGCTACTTCGACGGATTGCCGTAACCATTAAAAAAAAAAAAATTCCAGTGCGACGCGTCCGAGAAGCGCAAAGACCGGATGGTACTAGAAACGCAATTAGAAGCGTTAGAAAAATAAAAAGGAACGGTAAGGTTGTAACGATTATGGATAATTTATTACAATTACACGTCCAAACAGAAATAAAACAAGAAAAAAATACAAAATAAAACGATCACAATATGAGTTGCTAGTGTGCTTATCATTTAAAATCAAAAATGGGTTCTGGTAAAGCACCGTCGATGAGTTGTCGGTATTCTTATCATCTTGACTAGATCGGTAAACATGAATGACTAGACGAGGACTGTTGAGACCCTCGCAAGAGTGAGGTACAACAACACTAAATTATACAGCGCGTAAAAAGTAAATAACACAACGCTTTCAAACGCGAGGCAGGGCTGCTGCGCTGGCGCCAAAGGGGGAAGGACCTGATACGTTCGCCCGCCGTCGTCTTACAGCAAATTTTAGACACAGTAAATATTATATTTATCACAGAGCTTCGAGTCGGTTCCTAAAAATAATAAAAGGAACACCCTCTCCCACCATTTCAATTTCTTCCATTCCGTTCATATGCGAGATACCACAGAGACGTTCCGCGCCGCAAACAATGTTTCTTCTATTTTGTTATCATCACGGTTTTTAGCGAGGGAGGAAACAACTCTGAATTTTGGCGTACAAATTATGTAGTTTTTTGTAAATGTGCAGAAATTTTTGTGGATTTTTATTGAATTTTGCTTAGATTTCGCCAAACTTTCGGTGATTTTTCCTGAATTTTCCTGAATTTTCCAGAATATTTTTGAATTTTTTGAATTTTTCTGAATATTCCGGAATTTTCAGAGTTGTTTTCCCCTCTGTTTTTTCTTCTTCCAGAATCTCCACGTATTAGGGGCGGAGCCGCCGCGGAGGTCAGGGGGCGGGGCGTGCGCGCGCAAGGGGCGGGGCTTGCATAGGAGCCGCCCCCAGCCGACCGCCTCCGGCCGCCCTCAGCCACCCCCGCCGCTCCGCGCCGCCCCCGGCCGCCTAGTCCAGGCCGTAGGGGTTCTGGTCGTGCTGGGCGTGCGGCGAGTCCGTGCAAGGGTTGCCGGCGGCTCGAGGGTCCTGGGGCGTCCACACCTTGGCGTACATGACGCCGTTGGAGCACGTCTTCTTCTCCGTGGACCAGGACAGCGAGTGCGCCGTGTGCACGGAGCCGTGGGAGGCTGCAACGATCAAAAGACCGCGAGGGTATCAGGATCCGCCGGGACTAACCGCACACGTTTACCTGCATTTGCATAAATGAAACACCCGCATACAAATAGCAGAGGATTCGAGGGGGAAACAACTCTGCATTTTAGTTTATACAAATCTCCTAATTTTTCTTTTTTCTTTCTAAGTTTTATTTAATTTTTTGCAGGTTACGCTTCGAATTTCCTGGAAGTCTTCTGAATTTTATGTCATCATTGGAATTTTATCGAATCTTTTTTTTAAAATTTTATTTTAAATATTTGTATTTCCTTTGAATATATCTGATTATTTTTTCTGATTTTCTTGGCATTTTTCTGGATGACGAGGTGTCCGTAAATTTCCATGGAGGGGTATCACGAAGCTCCTCGGAAACTTTCCTCCACCTTCCCCCCCCCCCCCCTGTAGACTGGTTATAGAAGGCGCTTCCGGGGAGCTCCGCGATACCCCTCCTGCTCGAAGGGCCTATTCTTCCCACTACTTACTCCTCAGGATGACCTTGGGCTGCGGCGGCGGTGACGGCTTGGCGCCCTTCCCGACGCGGGTGACGCCCTGGCCGACGGCGCGGTCCCGCTCGCGCACCAGGTCGCCCAGGAAGCCGATGTAGCCGATGGCCAGCTTGAGCGTGTCCACCTTGGACAGGCGCTTCTCGTAGGGCAGCGTGGGGATGTGCGCGCGCAGGCCCTCGAAGGCCGAGTTGATGCTCTGCATGCGGCGGCGCTCGCGCAGGTTTGCCGCCTGCCGCTGCGACGCCTGCTGCGAGGAGCTGCGGCGCCGCCCGCTGCCCCGCCGCCTGTTCTCCTGCAAGCACGCCCGGTCCCAGTCCACGTACGCGTTAATACAGGGAGTCTCAGACAGCAGACGACGCGCGGGCCGGACAATCGGACCTCTCGCTCTCTCCCACACGGTAAAAATAATGTCTGATTTTTTGAGGAAAAGGGCGGAAAACTTTGAGGACCTTGCACGGTAGAAACGAGTCCTGGGATTCCCAGGAGAGTTGGAATCCCAGTGGATGTCCTGGAAAAAAGCAGCTTTTCCCAGGAGTTTTTCCTGGAAATCCCAGGACATCCCCCGGGAAAGATGATACCTCCTGGGAATTCAGGACTCGTTTTAGCCGTGTGGATACTTTGAGGAAAACTCCTTTGGTTTTGAGGAAGTTTCCTCAAAATTTGTGGAGATTTCCCTTATTGTTTGAGGAGCCTTCCTCAAAATCTGAGAGATTTCCCTCAAATTACGGAAGTTCCTCAAAGTTTTCCCTTTTTCCTCCAAAAATCAGACAATGTTTTTACCGTGCACGCATTGTCCATATATAGAGCCTCATCTCTCTCTCTCCCTCGCGGGACCGCTTGAGGCCTGGGCGACGCCAGTCTGAGACTCTGAGACCCCTGCGTTAGTAGAGTGCGCCGTCCACGAGCGAGAGGTTCATCAACCCTGCACTCTCATTTCCTTACGGATGTGCTTTCTCCATAATACGGAGAATTTTGTGCAAGCGTAATATGGATCACAAATCATCTGTAATACGGATAAAATCATCCGTAATATGGATTAGTTAATCCATATGACAAACTTTGCTTGATCTGTAAGTTACGGTGAATGGTGAATTTGGTCCATACTTTATGGATGAGGGAATGTTTGTAATATGGATTAAATTATCCATATTACGAATGATTTTATCCGTATTACAGATGATTTGTGATCCATATTACGCTTGCAGAAAATTCTCCGTATTGTTGAGATAGCACATCCGTTAGGAAATGAGAGAGGGAAGATATCCAGCCGCAGTCAGTCGAAAAGTGAGGTCAAGTGATGAAGTGAGGCGACACCGAGGGAGGATCACCCATACAAATTTTTTTAAACTGTTGATTGTTTTATTTATTTATTTATTTGATTTATTTTGGCTTTTCTTTTGATTTATCAAGGAAAATTTCTGTCACTTCTTGATATATTTTGATCTTTACCCCAATGTCTGAATTTTGTCCACTTTTATTTCGGTATTTTGCTCATTTCCACTGTGAAAAATATTTCCGTAGATGTACAATATATTTTGTAATTCACTATGTACAACATATCTCGTACATGTACGACTTTACACATTACGACTTTGTTGGCCCACCAATCGATTCTGAGTTGATACGCATAGTTATAAAATGTTTACAATATGAATCGTAATTGTACAAGACCTCTCATGGAAAATTTTCCCGTACCGGTACAAGAATTTCTCACAGTGTCTTCTCGATATTTCAGATTTTTCTGTATCTTTCCACCTGTTTTTTTTTTTAACTTTAATTATTGTTTTAATGACTTTTTGGGGGGCCGTACAATGATTTTTTGAAGTGACTTCCCCTCGGGTGAAACCGAGTGAGGCTGTCTGGAGCGAAGCCGAGCAAGGAAGCGTAAAAGCGTATCAGTGAAAATGACCGTAGGAATGCTAAATTAACGTCAATATGGGTAAATCTTAGAATTTTCGGAAAATGGAAAGATATAAGAAGATGTCGCAAATAATTACGATCCCTCGCTTGGTTTCGCCCAGCCTCACTCGCTTTCGCCTAACTTCTCATCACTCGAGCCCACTTTTCGACTCAGTGACAATTTTCAGGAAAAATTTTAGCCATGCTTGTTGAAAATATTGTTAAGGAATGTCATTTATTCACAAGTTGCACCTATTGGCGAAACAAAATTAAATTCATCCCTTAAAATCTCAGATGACCTCCTGTATTCAAGTAGTCAGGAGAACACTCAAGCGATAACTGACTCACCCCTCGAGTCCAGGAAGTTCCATTTACGGGTTGTGGGCGTTAGTACGACTGAGTACCTGCTTCACGATGTTGTTGCCCTTTTATATTTCACCATATCTCAAAACTTAAACATGGCATTGGCTCACTCATTCCCCCCCCCGGCGGGGCGGGGTCACTCATTAAACTCGTATTCACGCGGCATTTGCTGCGCTCCGCTCCGCGAGGCCGGAAAACGGACGCGTCATCGCCGTCACGCTGGACGGCGCGTGGGGCAGACGGGACGGGCCGGGGTCGGGATCGCGACTCGCGGGGCGGGGCGGGGCGGGGCGGGGCGGGGCGGGGCGGGGCGGGGCGGGGCGGGGCGGGGCGGGGCGGGGGCGGGGCGGGGCGGGGCGGGGCGGGGCGGGGCGGGGCGGGGCGGGGCGGGGCGGGGCGGGGCGGGGCGGGGCGGGGCGGGGCGGGGTGGGACGGGGTGGGACGGGGTGGGACGGGGTGGGACGGGGCAAGCACCTGAAGGGGAGCCCAGATCCGCACGAGGAAGGGCAGGAGCGCCCGAAACTAGGTCGATCTTTGACAGCGCGGACGATTTAAAGCTACCTTTCACGTCCCCCCTGTCGCCCCTCGCTCCTCACCTGGTCGCTGAAGGCGTCCTCGCTGTGGCTGCTGCTGTCGTCGTCCAGCCACAGGTCGTCCCCGTGCGACGAGCAGCTGTCGCCCAGGTTGCCGTAGCCGTCGAGGCTGAACATGATCACGTCGAGGTCCCCGTCCACGGCGGCGGCGTATGGGCTTGTCCGGTGGTGGTGGTGTGTCCGCGGACAGGGACGGGGACAGGGACAGGGGCGCGTCAGAGTCAGGGCCACCGGAGGCGGGCGACGCCGGCAGCTCGTCGTGGGGCCATGCTGCTGCTGCGCGCTCGGCGCGGTCGTGGTCCCGGTCAACGACGGTCTCGCTGTGCTTGTGCTCGCCGGCGATGCGCGGGCGCGGCGCGCTGGCGGAGTCGAGCGGTCGCGGAGCCGTCTGTCGGGAGACTGGCGCGCTGCGCGCTGAGCTGAGCCGGGCCGGGCCGGGCCTGGCCACCCCTGCGGCCCGAACCACCCCGGCACCCCGGCCCGGCCCATCCCCCGACCACAACGCTATCTGTGGTGGGGAGGGGACGGGGGACGGGCGGAGCGCGGAGGAGAGTCCGCCATGGTCAGGTGCGTGAACCGTGAGGGAAATGTGAAGGGGGTAGGGGAGGGGGAGGGGTCACTTTGAAAAATCATTGTATGGCCCCAAAAGAATCAAAAAGTTAACGAAAAAATCGAAATAAAATCAAGATGAAAAATACAGAGATACGGAAAAGACGGGAAAAAGGGAACTAAAAACCGAAATAAAATATTAAAAAAAAAATCACACTCTAAATGACTGCACGTCACTAACTAGATACAATTTTCACCTCTTAATTGTGTGCAGTTAGTTACAAATTGTAAGGAGTTCGCTACAAATTAAGTATCGGAACAAAATATTGTCTGTTGTCTAGTGGCGTAATCTTTCGTAGTTAGTTACAAAAAAAAAATGTCCATAGACATTTAGGGCGCAGAAATGGGCAGAGGGTAAAATATCAAAAATTTTCAAACAGTGATAGAAATTTTCCTTTAAAAATCAAAAGAACAATCACATAAATAAAAAAGTTACTGTACACATTTTGTGATCCTCCTCTTGGGGAAGGAGAGAGAGAGAGAGAGAGAGAGAGAGAGAGAGAGAGAGAGAGAGAGAGAGAGAGAGAGAGAGAGAGAGAGAGAGAGAGAGAGAGAGAGAGAGAGAGAGAGAGAGAGAGAGAGAGAGAGAGAGAGAGAGAGAGAGAGAGAGAGAGAGAGAGAGAGAGAGAGAGAGAGAGAGAGAGAGAGAGAGAGAGAGAGAGAAGACGACCAGCAGCACCCCGCCGGCCTGTCTCCTGCTCCTGCAGCGCGCGCCTTCCGGCCCGTGGGTAGGCCGACCCGCCGAGCGCACGTGCGCCGCGGGCTGGCCTATCCAGTCTTCATTAGGCGCGGAGTGGAGGGCAGGCAGGCTCAGGCTCAGCCCAGCCAGTGGGAGAGAGACAGAACCGAACCGAGAGGCAAACAACTTCGACATTTTTGCACACGTCGTATTTCAGCAAAATTCAGAAAACTTCAGAAAAAAATAAGAGAAATTCAGAAAAATTCAGAGAAATTTTAAAAAAAATTGCAAAAATGCAAAAAAAAAAAATTCTGAAAAGAAATGAGAAAACATCAGGTATTTTTTCTAAAATTTACTGAATTCCTGGAAAAGCTCCAATAAAATTCAAAATACATCACGAAAAATTGACTAAAATTCATAAAAACTCGCAAAAATTGTACACCAAAATTCAGAGTTGTTTTCCCCTCGGACAGAACACTGGTAGAGGGGGGGGGGCGAGGGGGTCACCATCTCACTATCTCTCTTCCTCTTGCGCCCTCCGCCATGTACATGAACTGGCCGCGCTCGGCCCGCGGCCCGCGGGGGTGCGCTGTGGGGTGGTGGGGCCCCTGCAGGGGACCGGGTGCGTTCTGCCAGTAGCGGGGCGGGGCGAGGCCTTCTCTGGGGCGCGCGCTGGGGGCGGATTGGTGCGCCTGGGAAGACCCGCACCTGACTCTCGCCCCGGATCAATAGTCAGTAGGGGCGCAAGATGGCGGCCCGACTGGGAAAGGAGGCAGCTGCCTATAAGCAGAATCAGAGGGGAGTCCGTGCCGGTCCCGGGTACCACGAGGGAAATGTATTTGCATTGCTGCTGTGACGCGAGCAAAAGAGGAAACAAATGTACGTCATTTTGCATTGAATGTTATCATTGTTGTAAGTTTATTAAGCATTTTCTTGTAAAACCTACAGATTTTGACACATACAGTCCGGGGTTTCATTACACATGCAATTATTCCAGTACAGTTGCAGCTTTTCTATGTTTCGTTTTGTTTTGTTTTCGAAGATATAACAGGGAACACAGAAAATGTCACAGAGGATAAGTTAACCAATAGAAGGAAACAATCTAAACTTTTACGAGAGTTCACGACTTTTAAAATTCACAATTAAGGCTTAGTTCAGTGCATGCCTTTTTAGATTTTCACTAGCTTTGACACTTTATAATAAATACTATAGTAATAAGGTCTTAAAATACTTGTGCTTCTGCTGACGCCGAGGCTATCGCCATATCGCCCACCATTGTTTTTTTTTTTTTTTTTTTTTTTTTTTTTCAAGCATTGACAGCATCATAATGAAAAATAAATAATTATTTTAAAAGAATTAAGATAAAACACGAGTAAATTGAATATCGCGTCGTGCATCAAAATTTGTTTTTGTTTAATGTTTTTCTTTAAATATGTGAACGTTCCTGGCGTTCTCAAAATGAACATCTTTGGCAATTCTTTCTCAGCCTCAACAAGTTACTACAGAGCATGATAATCAGTCATAAGTAAATTACTACCATAGAATGCGTATTCATAGTTAAACATTGTTCATATTCCAGTGAGGCTATGCCATGATCAGCACAAGTTGTCTTTTTTTTTTTCAGTAGAAGATTATACACATGTGTCAGTGAGAAGTTCAAATAATCCAAACTAACACAACGTGTAAGGAGTAGAGCTTGAGAGAGCCTTCAATTTTTAGAGAAACAGCAGGACGAGAGAATCATTTTTTGGAGTTAATTCTGATTAGGTTTTCAAAATAGACATAATACACAAAATAGACATCTTGTTAAAGAGGCACTCTTGCCCAGTACTTGGCTAGGCCAGATTACATCCTACCTTACTCAGCCCAAAACTAATGATAAGGGGTATTGTCCGCGGATATATTATCTTGCATCAGTTAAATGAATCATTGGAATTAACAAGTTATTGACTTCTTTACATCTTGCAACGATTGAATTCAAAACTTGGTCAGAGAAGATGACGGGGAAAGTATCTCACGACTATAGTTCTTTGGTTCGCAAAAGCACCCGCCTCAAGAGACGCGGACGCCGTACTCCGGAGGAGTCGAGCTACCGCCTCTCGAAGTGGAACTGGTACGAGTCCCATGGCAGGGCGAGGTTGCCGACGGGCACGGTGTAGTCCCGTCCCTGGATAGGCAGTATCCTGTACTCGTTAAGCAGGTTGGCAATCGTGGCGAAGGAGACGTACTGTACCATCTTGTAGCCCATGCAGGACCTGCGGCCGCCGCCGAAGGGCAGGAAGTGTTCGGGTTTGGCGAGGCGGCCCTCGGGCGAGACGAAGCGCTCGGGCATGAATTCCTCGGGTTTGGTCCACAGCGAGGGCGACATGTTGAGCTCGTAGTTGTTCAGGAAGATGAGCGTGTCCTTCTCCACCTTGTATCCTGGAAATGGCGAAGAGGCGAAAATGATCGTGAGTCCCGAGCGCGGTGACAACAAGGCTGAGAGCCCCAACCGAGGAGTCCTTCACTATTGAATTCAAGCGTACACCGATTTTTCTGATTCTTCTAGTGTTTCGTGATTTTCCTTGATTTTTCATATTTTTTTCTAACTTTCCAGATTTTTACCCTGATTTGTTTCTGGGTTTTTCTTGATTTTCTTCTGATTTGTTTAGGGTATACCCTAATTTATTTATTTTTTGAGTGAGTTACCCCTCGGCCCCACCACACCAAACGCGTCTTACCTGCGATGCTGGCGTCCTGGTTGGCGACGTGCGGCACGATGGGTGACGAGATGAGCCGGATGGCCTCCAGGACGACGCCCTCTGTGTAGGGCATGAGCGTGCGGTCGGCCAGGGTCACACTTTTGCCCGGGGCCACACCGGCGCGCACCGCCTCCTCGTGGACGCGGTCCTGGACCTCCGGGTGCATGGCGACGTACGCGAGCACCTTGATGAGCAGGTTGCCGACGGCCGAGTGTCCGCCCACGATATCCTCCAGGGCGAACATGGCCGTGTCCCAGGACATGGCGGGCTCCGCGTTGCCGCGCACGTGCCCGATCAGCTCCTCGACGTAGTCCTCCTTGGCGGCGTCGCTCTGCTTGCCGTGCTCCCACGCGTCCAGTCGCTCCTGCAGGATCGAGTCCGTCATGAACTCGCGGATCTTGTGGCTCCAGCCGGCCAGAGTGGCGAGGTGGCGCGAGTGCAGCGGCAGGAGCCAGGGCAGAAAGTCGGCGGCGTAGCCCTGCGGGGAAGAGAACAGCTTCGGTCAGAGCGGGTGGGCCCAGCGCGGGGGGAGGACCGCGGCTATAAATTTCAGCATACACCGATTTTTTCGTATTTTTCTGTTTTTTCGTCATTTTCCTGGACTTTTACTGATGTTAACTGATTTTTTCTTTTTTTTCTGATTTTGATGTAGAGTGTACAATTTTTTTTTAAAGTGAAGGACCCAACGACCGCGGCTCACAGCCCACGACCATCCGTACCTGGTTGACCTCGTCGAAGATGCGGTCGAAGTTGCGGACCATGTCGCGGAAGTTGGCGTCGTCCGGGTCGAAGCGCTTGCTGCAGAAGTACGAGGTGAAGACGTTGGCGCAGGCGCCCAGGAGCAGCGGCTTGGCCTCGACCGCGGCGCCGGGCCCGGCCGTGTCCAGGCGGCGGCGCACCGAGTCCAGCTCCGTGCCCAGCAGCGCGTCCAGCTGCGTCCAGCGCGCGGACATGGCGCGCGGGAACGTGTGCGCGCGCAGCATCTCGCGCCGCGCCTTCTGCACCGAGGACCAGTCGCAGAACGCCAGTGCTGCCGAGCAGAGAGCGGAATCTTTATTATCATCACTTATTAATTATTATTGAAGATTTTATGAGAGGGGTTGATTTTGGACCATCATTCAGGGTGGCGAGGAGGGGTATCCGGACGCAACGCGAAAGACACGCCCGAGGCGCACTGGAGCTGAAAAGTACCCCCACCCCCACGCCCCGCCCCGCGAGGAGCGTGAGAACACCCCCATCTGTGACCACCCAAGCTCCCCCCTTCCCCCCGGGAGCCCCTGATCTCCAACCCCCCCCCCCCCACCTTTCTTCTGCGCATACTCCTCGCTTGTCGCTACCCCGCGGCCGCGACCCCGCCGGGCGGCACCTCCGCGACGGGCATTTTGCATTTGCATCTCCTCAGGTAAAGTGATACGCCGCGCTGCGCTCTGGATCGGGTCGGGGGCTGAGTCCGGGAGACGCAAAGTTTCGAGGCCGCGGGCGGCTCGGCCCAGCACGCCTTCGGAGGCAGCCCCGCGCCGGTCTGACCCGGCCCGGCCCCGCCCGGCCCCGGGGGCTTTGCAGATGATAATGCTGATGGTTGTGACACGGTTCGATTCAATTCGAGTCCGATTGACGGACGGCTGACCTGAGCCGGGGCGGCTCAGTCATACGGCAGTGAGCGGGTCAGGCTAAGTGTGTCACAGGCGGTGGCTCAGACCTGGACAATGAGCTGACTGACAAACTCCATGTCGCAACGTACTTGAAAGGAGGACAGGGGTGGCTTTGGGTCCGGGGGGAGGGGGGGGGGTAATGCCGCGAGTTGCCGACATCCAGCAACAGCAGTGCCATAACGCAAAATACCCCCTCCTCAATTTAGGTAGGGCAATTAGATATGACGCAGGGGCCGAAGTTTCGAATTATGGTCATCCGGGACATCATCTATAAGAGACCTTCCCCCCCCCCTATTTTTTCTCTTTTTTTTCTCCAACGCAAAATTGCTTTTAGGCTGGTACTCACAGTTTTCCTTGTCGCCGCAGAAGAGCTCGTGGTAGCGGCGGAAGTTGGGGCGTCCGTCGAACTGGGCACCCTTGGCGACGAGGACTTCCTTGATGTTGGCGAGGCCGTTGACGACGACGCACTGGGCGGAGCCGAGGCTGAGCTTGAATACGCTGCCGTACCGGTCAGCGAGAGGGGCGAACGCCTGGTAGGGCACGGCGTACCCGGCCAGCAGGTGGAGGTTGCCGATGACGGGCCAGGCGTGCGGCCCCGGTGGGGGAGGGAGCTCGTCGCCGAACTCAGAGTCGAGGAGCTTGGCCTTGGCGAGGGCGCGCGCCTGGCGGGCGCGGTCCGCCAGGAAGAGGACGGCGACCACGGCGGCGGCGCACAGGAGCAGGGAGGTGGACGCGCTCACAGCGAAAAGGGACTCCATTTTTGTTTTTGTTTCAAAGATAATTTCAAAAGCACCGAAAGAGAAAATGATTTCAAATTTATCAGCACACTTAAAAACCACTATAATTCTTGAGAGGGGAAAATGTCTTCGTTCTTGAGTTTCTTGAAATGTGTTTATTTTGTTTTTTTTGTGGTGTTTTGTTTGTGGTGTAGTTTTTGTTGTTGTGTTGTGAGCTGAGCGAGAGGTATGAGAATCTCTACCAGCGCCAGGAGTACTGGACAGCTAGAGGCTTTCTCAAGCTCTGCGTCGCCGTCCTGGTCGCGCGCCCTTTTATAGGGCTCAAGGTGGGCGCGCGGCGCGCGGCCCGGCGGGGGGCGGAGCTAGGGCGGGGCGGGGCGGGGCTGCGCGGGTCCTCATATATTATGAATGCCGGGCGGGACGGGGCGGGGCGGGGCGGGGCGGGGCGGGGCGGCCGGACCAAGATCTCCGCCCCGCCGCCGCGCCCGCCCGCCCGCTTGCCAGCCTGCTGCCGCGGAGCCACGCCCCACACCCAGTCTCGCGCGTTCATTTCTAACTTTAAGGGATTTAGGCTTTCCCCGGTGTAGAAGCAAGCTCATGAGGTACTACATGGTGGTCACGGGCGTGGAGATCACGGCGCGGCGCGTTTGCGTTTAGCAGCCGGCTCACGGTGAGCTGACCTACTGTGTCCACTGCACCATCCGGAAGGACTAAAGAGATGCAGTCTCACGATTTCTCACCAGGCCACTTTATTGAAGAGGCCCTAGCAGTGAACGCGCTAAAAATAATTGCGACATCACCGCATACACTTTCAATAACAATTACTTTATTTGGTCTCGATTAAGTTACTTGAATAATGATTGTTTTTATTTTGGAAGCTTCCCCCCCCCCCCCCCAAACAAAATCGCTTTTCTTATAATTCGAAGTAGTGAGTGGTTAGCTGCCGTGGTCGCCGTGGTGACACGGCTGTCGGGCATAGCAACCGAAGATCGTCGTGGGCGAGGTCAATGTGGCAGCGATGGGATCATTCATGACATGAGTGGCGGCGCGGGGCGGCGTGGAGCGGCGTGGAGCGGCGTGGGGCGGCGCGGGGCGGCGCGGGGCCGCCATCCACTGACGCTCCTGCGCCACGCCGCCACCGCGGGGGTAGCCAGTATGTCGTCACACAGCAAAGTGTAGGGAGCAGAAACACGCAGCTTTGTGTCTCAGATGACTCCGCGCTTCGCCTCGCCGCTGTTGCGTTTTAGATGTTTTTATTTTTATTTCTTGTAAGGGGAAGGTGTGGTGTTGAGAGTGAGGTAATGGGAAGCGTCTTGCAGTTGGGAGATGCTGCGCTGACCGCGAGCTGACCGCGAGCTGACCGCGAGCTGACCGCGAGCTGACCGCGAGCTTACCGCAAGCTGAACGCGAGCTGACCGCGAGCCGACCGCCAGCTGACTGCAAGCTCACCGCGAGCTGACCGCGCTAGCTGCTTACTGCGGTATGACCACGAGCTGACCGCGAGCTGACCGCACGGGCTGACGGTGGCTCTCGCACGCAGCAGAAGGGTGTCCCAGGGTATGTTCTCTGTGCGAGCTGCCTACACTGTAAAAATTTTTGTTGTTGATTAACAGCAAAAGTGTTGTTAACTTTTTAAACAACATATGTTGTTTACAAACAAACTTTTTGTCGCAGGTCAAGAGTTCAAAAAGTTTCTTTCGTTCCAAAAAAGAGTTTCTGTCTTGTTACTGCGCAGAAAGGTTATTAATTACAAACTTCGCTGTTCTCCGACAAAATGTGTTAGTTAAAAAGTTAACAACAGTTCTGTTGTCACGTTACAACACATCCATACCGTTCCATACACATCAGTTTCTTTTATGGGGCCATATGGTAAGAACATACGGATATTTTTAAGTGGAATACTTAAAACAACTCCTTTGTTCGAGAACAAGGTGCTCGTCGTTCAGCTTCTCGTCTCCTGACAACTGTTTTTTACAGTGTACTGCGGTACACTGTAAAATGCTTGCAAACCATATTCTTTGCAACGTTGCAAAGAATTTTAGTTATTCGTATTACGAAGAATTTGTTCGTTTTGCAAAGAAATTCTTTGCAAGCTGCTAGAATCCTTACAAACTATTTGTGCGTATTGCAATGAAATAGTTTGTAATAAGCTTACGAAGAATTAGTTCGTAATGCAATGCTTAAAAGTAATTTGCAGCTTGCAAAGAATAAAGTTTGCAAAACGAACCAATTCTCTGCAAGCATGTTACAGTGTCTGACCACGAGCTGATCGCGAGGTGACAGCGAGCTGACCGCGAGCTGACCGCGAGCTGACCGCGAGCTGACCGCGAGCTGACCGCGAGCTGACCGCGAGCTGACCGCGAGCTGACCGCGAGCTGACCGCGAGCTGACCGCAGGGGCTGACGGTGACTCCCGCACGCAGCAGAAGGGTGTCCTCCCTGCGACGCGCGAGAAACATATTAAGTCTGAAGGCAATGGCCTGGCCTCCTCATTCAGCTATAGACCTTCTGGCCCACCCCTGAGATTTGAGCAGCGGAAAATACAGGTAAAACGCAGAAGGAAAAGTTTTTCCCCTTCCTCCCCTCTCCCTCTCTCTCTCTCCCCTCTCGACCCAGTGGAGGGACTCCTTGGCCTTGGCCGCCAAGCCGCCCCGGTCTCGGCCGCCGCGCCCCGCCGACCGCCGGTGACAAATGCTCGTCGTGGCAAAAGTCTTGCCGGAAACATCGTCATGCGCGTCATGTCCATCACAAAACGTCGTCGGGCGGGGAAGGGTGGGGTGGGGCCGGGGCAGAGCCGAGTGAGGAAGTGCGTTCATTCTACGTGCCCCCCCCCCCCCTAGGCCATTCCACCCGGAAAAAAATTTTTAGTTATGGACCTCAGACGATAGTTTAGACCTAGAAATGACCCTGTGCAAAGTCGGGAGTCTGTGCGACGTCGTTTTCCCGGATCGCATCGCGATTTTCTGAACTGCCCCAAAGTGGGGGTGGGCCGGTCCGCCATCTTCTCGCCCCTGCCCCGCGGCGCCGGTGGGTTCAGGTGGGTCGGCTCGGGTCGAAAGGGTGACCTTATAGGTCCTACTTGACATCCGACATGGCCGATCCGCCCTCCGGACGGACTGGTCGTGTCCAAGGGGCCTAAATGTCGCGGCAGGCGTCACCCGCATTTTACGGCGAACGCCATGGAAATCGGAACTTTTTTTTTCCCGGAAATCAAGGTCGTGGTGTACCCGTCCAGAATCCGTTCAGTGTGCCGGGTAGCTCCGCCCCGAACACCGCGAAAACCAGGGAAATAATGCATCGTGCCACCCGAGCGCCGTTCGAACTGCCGCGCGGCGCGCCAGCCGGTAGGTGGTGGGGGGAGCGTGACTGGAGGGGGACGGCCGGTCCGGGGCCAGTAGTGGCCAGCGCGCCTCTCCCCCTCCAGTCATGCTCCCCCCACCACCTACCGGCTGGCGCGCCGCGCGGCAGTTCGAACGGCGCTCGGGTGGCACGTAGCATATTTCCCTGGTTTTCGCGGTGTTCCGGGCCTTCCGGGCGGAGCTACCCGGCACACTGAACGGATTCTGGACGGGTACACCACGACCTTGATTTCCGGAAAAAAAAAGTTCCGATTTCCATGGCGTTCGCCGTAAAATGCGGGTGACGCCTGCCGCGACATTTAGGCCCCTTGGACACGACCAGTCCGTCCGGAGGGCGGATCGGCCATGTCGGATGTCAAGTAGGACCTATAAGGTCACCCTTTCGACCCGAGCCGACCCACCTGAACCCACCGGCGCCGCGGGGCAGGGGCGAGAAGATGGCGGACCGGCCCACCCCCACTTTGGGGCAGTTCAGAAAATCGCGATGCGATCCGGGAAAACGACGTCGCACAGACCCCCGACTTTGCACAGGGTCATTTCTAGGTCTAAACTATCGTCTGAGGTCCATAACTCTGCAATCCATCATTTCGACCATCGATTTGGAATGACCTACCCCCCCCGCCCCCCCGGGCGGGCTCGCCAAATGGATACAATAATTTTTTGGGCTTCAGTTTTCTTTTGATTTTCACGTCACCTTTTGATAGATTTTGAACTTTACCCCCATTTCTGATTTTTTTTCAAATTTATGTCGTTTTTCTTTTTAATTTTTCTCGATTTTTCGAACTTTTTGTATCTTTTTTCTTGATTTTTTTCTGAGTTTATTTTTTTTCACTGATTTTGTTGTAGGGTGTACACTGATTTTTTTTAGGGAAGGACCTCTCAGGGGCACCCTGGGGTAGCGGGGACGGTGCTCCACAGACAGCACATACCTAACTCCTGCCCTGCTAGCAGCTAGTGGGCCCGTAGCTATAGCTACGACCCGCCACGCCCCGCCACGCCCCGCCCTGTGCTCTGCTCCGCCATACATGAGATTGACCTACCTACCAGTCCAGCGAGTTCGTGGACCCACGCCTTGCCAGGCAAAACTGTCGATGTTGTCCATAGTCAACAGCGTAGTCAGAAATTCCGTTTTTTACTTTCCCGGCTAGAGCTGCTTGCTGTTTCGAGCTACTTTGGAGCAGGGGGTAGGTTACGGTCTGGCTGAAATACCAGGGTATAAACCCGAAGGGACCTTAACTAAAAACTCAAGCGTACACTGATTTTTCTCGTTTTTCGTGATTTTCTTTTATTTTTCCTGATTTTTCTTGATTTTTTCTTGATTTTTTCCTGATTTTATCTTGATTATTGCTTGATTTTTTTTCAGATTTTTCAGATTTTTACTGATTTTGTTCTAGGGTGAACACTGATTTTTTAAAGTAAATAAGGACGCCTCGGACTGAGGGGGCCACCACTTCAGCTTAGGATGTACACAGGATTACGTGATTACAGGGATTGCACATGAATTTTGTTGGATTATACACGAATTTCTGGGGCTCAGACCAATAAATAAGAACAATTAGGTGAAATTTAGTGATAATTCTCAAAAATTTTGCTAAGGATTACACGGATTACACAGTGATTGCACTTACAACAGTACACAGGATTACAAGAGTGGTGGCCCCCTCACCTCACTGTTAAAACCTTGCGAAGAAACGCTTCGCATTACGAAGAGAATCGTTCGTAAGCTGCGAAGCATTTAGCTGCTTTGTTTTGCGAAGCATTTTCTTCGTAGTGTGCGAAGAAATTTCTTCGCAAGGCGGGGCTTGCGAAGAAAACACTTCGTATTGCGAAGCAACGCAACGCTGCGAAGAATTTTCTTCGTAAGAATTTTACAGTGCTCGGATGCACCACGACAATCGACCGCAATCGCCGTCACAAAAGAGGACTTGCTGCGGGACATGCCCATTTTCCAAGGCGGCTCTCCACAGGTCTTAAAAATTGCGTCTGCTGTTGCGGTGGCTCCAGAAGTCATACGGGAGTGTACTACACTGGTAAAACTAATGTTCAGCTGTGCACACTTAAAGTGTGCTTTTTATAACTTTGCACATTACATGGTGTCGAGTTTTACTAGACATTACAATAACGTCTAAACTTTAAACATCTCGCAAGTGTCGAAAGTTGGCACACTTGGACACATGCACCAGCTATTGGGAAGCCATAACAGACGTCGAGTAACTGCACACTTAATGGTGTGCAGTTTTTATACGTTTCGGAAGTGTCGAAACATTGCACACCAAATGACGTTTAGTTAAGCTCGACACCTTGAAGTGTGCAATCTTTGCACATTTGAAACTAAACGCCATTGATGTATTAAAACTAAACATTTGTTTAACCAGTGTAGTACTCTTCTTATTCAACCCTCCCTCGCACGCACGCACGCACGCACGCACGCACGCACGCACGCACGCACACACACACACACACACACACACACACACACACACACACACACAACACACACACACCGCTCGCAATCAGTCGTTCTCTGTCTCATATAGTTGAGGCGGTCGCAGACCCGGGTCGTTTGTTTTGTTGTCACCTCCATCTCCCTCGGTCCTGGAGGCCCACCTGCCTCAGGGCGTCTTCCAGCGCGCCGGCGGCCGACCTCTGGCCGACCTACATGAGGCGGGGGAGGAGGGAGGGAGTCTTCTTGACCTTGGTCGCAGCTGCGGTCCCCGCCCGCCGCCGCCCACCCACCCTCCCTACACATCCTCGATACGCTTAAGCCCGTCTATCCAGGTGATTTGGAGGGGGGGGGAGGGGCGGAGGGGAGGGGCGGAGGGGAGGGGGGCGGCGGCAGAAGATCTCGCAAGCTATCGGTCTCAGACGATCTGCATAGGAAAACAGTAACACCCCCTCCCCTCCCCTCCCCTCCTTGTCCTGGTGGGGTGCGCGTCCACGCGGGTAAACGGGCAGCAAAGGGAATGCAATGAGCACCCAGCTCGTTGACGTTCAAACAACACTTTACTCTTTTACGCGCCAATGTGACTCTCGCTGACACCGAGGGGGAGACAACTCTGAACATTTGTGATTTTTTTTAAAAAAAAATTTTTGAAGTTTTGGCAATTACTGTGAAGTTTTGTGATTTTTTTTTCCTGATTTTTTTGCTGGAATTTTCCTTAATTTTTTTTCTAAATTTTCCTGAATTTTCCGAAAAGTTTCTGATTTTTTCTGATGTTTTCTGAATTTTTTTGACTTTCTCTAAATTACGAAGTGTACACAAATTTCAGAGTTGTTTCCCCCTCGGTTGACTTAATGCGCAAAAAAGCTCGGCTGAGATGAGAGAAGTCACAGTTGTTCGGCGCTCATGAAGTACATACACTGAAAATGGAGGAGTCGCCTTTTTCGATCTTGGAAGAGCGACTTTTCTGTACCAAATTTTCATGCTCCTGGGAGAGCGACATGCATGAACATCGCTCTATTAGAGTCACTTTGATGACTCTTTTTGAGTCAAATCATCAAATGTCACTCTTCCGGAGCGATTTTTAAAATTCCAGAAAATACTCGATTTGAGTCGTTTTAGAGAAAGTCACTTTTACTGAGCGATGAAAAAATACTCCACTCATTACGGGCGAGAAATGTGACTAGTACCTTTCCAGTGTAACCATATTTAGATTCGACTTTCGACGTCCAGGGATATGTCATCGCAAATGCTTCCCGAGAACTCAGAACTCTGCTCTGGAACATTATCTCTGCCTCTGGTCAATCACTCAAAATCAGCGTTCTGATAACTGGAAATTTACTTACATCATTAACGTTTAATGATTTTGATAATAGTTGAGTGATATCAGCTGCTTCTCTGATGTCAGATGGCTGATACCCTTTGTCAATGCTGACATTATGATGTCACATTAAGTACACAGATATCAGTTTAGTGATAGAAAGCCTAGCTCTCTTGGCTGACATCAAAGCTACTGCTGCAGAATTAGAAAAGATCACGCAACTGACATAATTGTCACTTTACTGTTTTGAGTTAGATGATATCACAATAAGCACATTTAAAGTCATCACGTTGCAAAATCCGCTGTTTTAGAGTTTTTTGCTCAAATTTGGTTTTTGCGGGTTTATGGCATCCACGCCCAACTTTAGGGCCATTTTAATATTTTTAAAATCGAAGACATTTTTCATGCCGATTTGGAAACGGCTATAAAGCGGGGGAAAACAGACTGCGGATTTTGCTCCGCCTCGATTTGGACACCTTTAATTCTCATTAAAAATGTTACATTGACTTGAATTTCTTTGTGTACATTGTTGAAAACATAAATGACTTCTCTTGCAAAATTAACTGAAATTCTAAATATTGATTACTTCGACACCTTAGACTGAAAGGCACGCAGTCCAGCCGCCCGTTCCAAGACTAACGCAGTTCAGCCGCGCGCTCTGAAAGACACGCAGTTCAGACGCTCAATCCAAGACTCACGCAGTTCCTATCTCTGGAGCGGTAAACTGCGTGTCTTTCGGACCGCACGGTTGAACTGCGTTAGTCTTGGAATGGGCGGCTGAACTGCGTGCCTTTCGGAACGCGCGGCTGAACTGCGTGCCTTTCTGTCTAAGGTGTCGACTTTGCCTTTACTAAAAGCTGATATTCAGCATTAAGAAATAATAGACCTCTTTGTTGTGATGTCATTATGCTATCACACTACTGATTCACCCCAATTATCAGAATGATGTCAAAAACTGATATCAAATGCTGATATATCATATGCTGATATCAGCTTACTGATACTCTGACCAGGGTGCTGCGGCCCTTCTGCTTGGCACAATTCCGTCGCTGCGAGGCGCGTCGAGACGTAAGCGTTATATAAGAGAACGGGACTCGCGCCCCCTCGATCCCCCTTTTCCCCTGATGAATGTCCCATTTCTTTGCGGGAGGGAACGACAACGGCTTACATCACCGTGGCCCGCGTGGCCCTGTGCCCTCGCAGCCCCTGCCCTGGACCCCTGCCCTGGGCCCCTGCCCTGGGCCCCTGCCCTGGGCCCCTGCCCTGGGCCCCTGCCCTGGGCCCCTGCCCTGGACCCCTGCCCTGGGCCCCTGCCCTGGATCCCTGCTCTGGGCCCCTGTCCTGTGCCCCTGTCCTGGACTCCTGCTGCCCTGCGCCCCTCCTGCCCTGCGCCCCTGCCCTGGACTCCTGCTGCTATAGGCCCATGGGCCCCTCATGCCCTACGCCCCTTCTGCCCTAGGCCCTAGCCTGGAGGGTCCACCCAACAATCGTAGCATATCTCCTTCAACTCCTGTCCGTCACGAGGGACAGGTTGGGAAGTGTAATGTGGTTGCGCTGACTAGCAATCGAATAGGATTCAAAACTCTCAAATTCTTATCCGACGAAAGGCAAACTTCCTGCCAACTCTGAAAATTTTGTATACCACATATTTCAAGAAAATTCAGAGAGAAAAAAACATAAAGATTCACAAAAATGTAGGTAAGATTCGGGTGAGAATTCACAGACACTCAATAAAAATTCACAAACATCCACTAAAATTCAGTAAACTTCACTAAAATTTACAAAATGTATACACCATCTCCCTCAACCGAGACCAAAATTCAGAGTTGTTTCCCCCTCGTATCCTGCGCATAATTTGTGTTTCTTTGCGAGATTCTGTCCACATGCTGCGGTTGTTACAGCTGTCGGCAGTTTTTCTAGCGCGTCCGTAAGCGATTCGTGGCCTGATCTCGAGTTTCCCGTTAGAATTGGCGTTGACCGGCGCGTTTATACGGCGGGTTCAGCAGGCCAGCAGAGGCATCCTCGGGTCGGCTCGGGCGGGGCAGGGCAGGGCAGGGCGGGGCGGGGCGGGGCGGGGCGGGGCGGGGCGGGGCGGGGCGGGGCAGGGCGGGGCAGGGCGAGGCAGGGCGGGGCAGGGCGGGGCAGGGCGGGGCAGGGCAGGGCAGGGCGGGGCAGGGCGGAGCAGGGCGGGGCGGCCGGGGCGTTCCGGGGCCGAGAGGGCCACATCTAACCCCTGCATCTCTCTACGCCACGCCCCGGCCGCGCAGAGCTCCACAGGCCAATAAACAACAGAAAACGGCGAGTCTCCTGCATTGCATTCCTCGTGTTGTTTACCTCCTTCAGGTCAAATCACACGATCTCTCTCTCACGCAGCTTTCGCGGAACCCTGCTGGACGGACGTGAACCGACGCGGGGTGCGTGGACCCCGGCGCGGTGCCCACGTCACACTGCAGCTCGGGGAGGGGCGGGGCGAGTAGGGGGTCGCGAAGAACGATGACCCGAATGGGGTCAAGAGCCCTAAGGGGGAGGGTGGCGCGCCGAGGGGGGATCACTAATACAGAATGTGTACAAACATTTTTTTGACTTTAGATTTTGTCGATTTTTTGTTTTGATTTTTGCTTTGATTTTCAAGGAGAATCTCTGTCACATTTTGATAAATTTTGATCGTATACCAGAGCCCCATTATTTCTAATTTTTCTCCAATCTTATTTGTTTTTTGTTTTTTAATTTTTTATTTTTCCTAATTTTTTTAAAAGGATTTTTCTGAATTTTTCTTCAAGATTTTCTTTATTTTTTTTTTTTATTTCTCAAATGATGGGGGGGGGGAGGGCGTATAATGACTTTTCGAAGTGCCCCCCCCCCTCCCCCCTCGTGGTTCGCTGCCCTGCCTTGCACCATCTCGCGGGTTGCAGGTGTATGACGTCAGGGGCCGTGGTCCGCGCTGGGGCTGGGGCTGCGCCCCAGTTGGGGCCCTCCGCGACACGACACACTTCGCGGCGGGGCGGGGTGGGGCAGGGCGGGGCGGGGCGGGGGCGAGCCCCCTCGGGGGCACGTGCGCTAGGGAGCAGACGACGCCGGCCGCCGGCGCGCGGACGTCACCTCTGCCATATAGCAGATGCCCGCCGCCGCGCCTCTGCCTGCGTGGGATCTAAATCGCCTTCGATCGAAAATGAAATATGGTGTAGGAAACAACACTTCCTCCAATTCAAATCGGAAAAGATTCTCCTCCTCTCTTCCATAATGGAAACCCCCTGCGACACCCGGGAGAAGAGAGCAGCTCTGAAAGGAGATCGCAGACGTCCTGAGCGAGATCTTGCCGGCCGCCGTCGCGCTGCCTACTTTTCAATTCGGACCTGGGCAGGGTGAAGTCTTCAGAATGCTTACTGCTTACACCACAGAATTACGCCTTTGGATAGCTGTGAAATTCAAAGTCCAGTCCGCCGCGCGCGCGGTGAGGACCTCAAGGAGGGGGTGGAGGAGCAGGGGGCGGCACGGCGGCGGGGCTCCACGGCGGTCGAACAGCCGATCGCCAGGCCTCGGATGTTCAGGACCTTCCAGACCTACGGTAAACAAGTGAAGTGAAGTGAGAGGATCACCGTTGGGTACACTGGACATTCCCCAGGTGCGACAAAGAAAGTAGTAGCAATGCTGATCCCAGCTCGGGCGGGGGCGGCCGAGCCCGTGGGGGTTATCAAATCTTAATTTTTATGTACAAACTTGGTAAATTTCCGTGAATTTTCGTGAATTTTGACCGAATTGTTGTTAATTTTTCCTAGATTTTTTTCCGGCAAGTCCGTGAATTTTCCTGAGTTTTCCTGAATTTTTCTAGATTATTTTTTTTTCAATTCTGAAGTTTTCTTATTTTCTTTTTCTTTTCGGAATTTCTCTGAATTGGCAGGTGTACAAAAATTTCAGGGTTGTTTCCCATGGGCCGAGCCTCAAGGCGCCGAGCAGGTTAGGCCACCCGCCCGCGCAGCAGCATGCGGTACAGCCTACTTCCCGCAGCAGTCCAGTAGGAAGATTCCGCACAGTTTTGTCTCTCTGTCCTTGTCGCTCCCCTGCGGCATTGCCGTATGAAGCAAGAGAGAGGGCACTACGGAACGCTGTTCGGAGTCAGCCTTCTGACCGGCCCTCCTGGCTGGCAGTGGGCTGGGTGGCCCGGTCAGGACTACAACTACAGGGGCTGGCAGACAGTAATGCGCGGGAGGCAATGCAAATCGCCTTTTGCAGACGCCGTGAAACGAATAGCGCAGGGAGGACTTTGGTAGGTCAGATGCAAAACCTTATCGCCCGCGCCGTCCGCCCGGCCCGGCCCCGCCCGGCCCCGCCCCGGCCCCGCCGAGCCGCCCGCCGCCCGCCGGCGCCGCCGCGGAAGCGGGTCTGGGGTCTGGTCTGGTCTGCTGCTGCGACGCCATTTCGTGAAAGGCGGTCGCTGGGTCCTTCTCCTTCCGAGAAAAGGGACCGACCCGCGCTCATTCCGCATTGGCGTTACGGTATTCGTGCCGTTCCGTGCCGCGGGCCGGGGCCGGGGGTCAAGACCAGGTCAGCTTTGGGCTATGCCGACTTATTTTGAAGAGCGCTTCCCCCTCCTCTCTCTCTCTCTCTCTCTCTCTCTCTCTCTCTCTCTCTCTCTCTTTCTCTCTCTCACTCACTGATGGTCTTCGTCTTGTAGGTGCGAGAGAGACAGGGAAAGGAGAGCGCTCTTAGGAAGAAGCTGGAAGAAGTCGGCTGGACTGCGCGTCGGGCACCACCAGCAGCATTCCCTGCGGCACCCCTCCCCCCTCCACCCGGCCCTTTGCGCGGGGTGATTTTGAACAGCGTTTGGTAGTGCTCTTTCGCCTGCTCCCTCTGCCCTCCGCCTCGCATGATTGCGACAAGGACAGAGAGACGAAACCACTGTGCGGAATCAGCCTACATGTATACCGCCCACGCCTCACGCGGTCAGGCGCTTTGGTCACTAGATAGTCGCCTGGAAAGTAGGCAAATAGCGCGACAAACCCCCTGTATGTAGGCAACCGGGGTGCGCCCCTTCCAGTCGGACCTTCAACCGCGCCTGCACGCGGTGGCGCGCGCCGGCACGCGAGCTCGCGCTGCTGCCCCGCTTACATGGCAATTTGACTTGACTTGAGCGAGCCGAGTCACGGCTCCATGATATCTTTGCGGTTGCCGAGCCAATCCAGCTCGAGAGCTGCCGGACGCCGGACCTGCAGACTGATTCAGAAGATCGAGCGCTTGCTGCACCCGTCCGCAGAGCGCTCTGAACATGACGAGAGAGTGATGGAGCGGGGAGAGCGCTCTTCTGATGCTATATTCAGTTAAGAGAAGAGTTCGTTTCCACGCCTGCGCTGGTGTGGATCTTACGCCTGCCAGAGCGTGGAGGCAAGAGTCCACGCCCTCAGTGGTGTGGAGCCACGCCTCGGCAGGCGTAGAATCCACTCCAGCACAGGCGTGGAAACAGACCGAGGGGTACCTCAATGTCTCCAATCAGTGTACACCCTTAACTCCAATCATTTTCTAATCACTTTGCAATCACATAGTTTGACGTCCAAAAGCCCCATTTCTACGTAAAATTTCGCAAAATTTCCGAATTTTGTTAAAATTTTTTGAGGAAATTTAACGTTTTTGTATATTGTGGCGGAGATTTTAACTCCAATCATGAACGAGATCTCCAATCAGTGTACACCCATCCAAGTAGTGAGGTACCCCTCGAAACAGACTCTTCTCTTAATTGAATATAGGATTCGAAGTCAGCCTGCAAGAGTGCGGTGCTTCAAAACCAACTTCACCCACTCGGTGTTTCATCGAGACGGCCCCCTACGACTTTTCAATATAAAACGAAATCGCTAAGAACTGAGATTGTGGCATCCCGAGACGCGAGGTGATTTTGAAAAACCCTGCTAGTCCCGCGGGCCCTGCTCTGCAAACTTAAGTGTGAGACAGTATCACACTTTTTACTGCAGTACCACTGTGTCTCACACTTTCAAAAACTATTTTCTGTCATTGAAGAGCAATATCACGTTTTAGAGAACAGCGTCAGCTTTGGTAGAAAATCCCGATTAAAACAAGCTACCATGTGATGGGGTTCTGATCACAAACAACAACGTTCCTGTAAATTTTCGAAACCATTAATTTACGATTATTTAATGTATTGTTGTTCCAAACCCCATCACATGGTAGCTCGTTTTAACCGGGATTTTCAACCAAAGCTGATGCTGTTCTCTTGAACGTGATTGCTATTCAACGACAGAAAATATTTTTTGAAAGTGTGAAACGCAGTGGTACTGCAGTAAAA
The DNA here is from genome assembly GCA_029379305.1 of Frankliniella fusca. Taxonomy (NCBI): domain Eukaryota; kingdom Metazoa; phylum Arthropoda; class Insecta; order Thysanoptera; family Thripidae; genus Frankliniella; species Frankliniella fusca. The sequence continues at coordinate 105,291 of JAHWGI010000290.1, read as the reverse complement.
AGTGTGATACTGTCTCACACTTGAGTTTGCAGAGTGGACGGACACGGACGTGTGACCCACATGCACCTTGTCCACATGGAAGGGCGCCAGGGTAGCGCACGCGCAACCAGCCCGCCTCGCCGTCGCCTGCTCCCCTGTGTTTTGGAGCGTGCGGCCGTCTGATTCCGAAAATCGCGCTCCTGCCTCCGTTCTTGTCGCACTCATGGGGCACTGCCCTCCCCAACATAGGGCACCGCCATAAGAGCGACAAAAACGGAGGTACGAGAGCGATCTTCGGAAACAGACGGCAGGCGAGCAGGCCGAGGAGAGGGCGGGAGGCGGCGGGAGAAGGGAAAAAGGGGGGGGAGGGGGCACGCGTGTTGTTTTCTGGGGCGATGCGGAAGGAAGGAAGCGAACTGCGCGGCAGATCGGGCAGGGCCGGGCGGGGCTGGGCGGGGCCGGGCGGGTGGGACACCGGGCCCCGTGCCCCGTGCCCCGGGCAGGCTGCGCCGAGGCGACACACCCGGGCGGGCGGGAGCGTGCGTAACCTTGGCCTCGGCGGGCTGGGCTGGGCTGGGCTCGCCTACCGTCGCGCCCCGTCCCGCTCAGCCTGCGCGGCGCGCCCGAGCGGCGTCGCGGGTTCCACGCGGGGTGATTCCTCACCCCGGCTTTAGTAGTGCGAGGGGTCGCCTAATCGTATATTACTTCGTACGCGGTGGCTGTATTACCTATATATTACGAGTATATATTACCACATGTTACTCGCATATTTCCACAATTTCGCCTCCTATAATCACTATATATTTACTTTACATCATTTTATATTACATACATGTTACCTATATTACTGGTAATATACGTTTACTACCTCGGACACGGCTATAAGGGGAGTTCCCAAAGCCTCGCGGTAGTGTCGCCACTCTCTCTTGCTCCCAATGGCCGAGAGACCCGTGCGAGAGAGACAAGGACAGAGAGACGGAACCACATTGTGCGGAATCACCCTACCGGCCACTACCGGCCCCGGGGTGCCTCACGCCTCACCCCTCACCTGGCCTCACCCCTCTACCCGCGACGTGAGGAGGTGTCGAGTCGAGAGGTGCGGACGTGCCGCGGTCCGCGACGTGGCGAACCCCGTCAAGCCGGCGCACTACGGCGCGCGAGGGTTCCAGCACGACGCGCCATCCCCCTCTTACTGCGCCTCTTCGGGGTGGACCTGGACGCTCTTGAAATGTGGAACAAATTCCATTGGAATTTTCTTCATAAAACGCGAAACGCTCGGAATATTGTGAAAAAAGTGTAAAATATTTTTCTATGTACTTTACGACGTAGAAAGATACGCGGTGGCTTACAGTCTGTCATTGAAATACCCCGTTGACTTCGCGAGTCAGGGAATTCCGCAGTAGCATTTGCACTTGTTCCCAATCCAACAACCCCTGTCAGAATGAACTCATCTCCATCTCCAACGCTTCCGTGTTCCTATCCCGTATAACCAGGACAGCTTTAGGGGTGGGGTGGGGAGGGGAGGGGAGGGGAGAGAGAGAGCTGAGAGAGAGAGAGAGAGAGAGAGAGAGAGAGAGAGAGAGAGAGAGAGAGAGAGAGATGGAGAGAGAGATGGAGAGAGAGATGGAGACGCGACGAGCGAGTGAAAGAGACGCCGAGCTTGCGAGAAACAGAGAGGAAGCTCTGCGCAGCTCCACAGAGGGACGAATCCATGAATAAGCCCAGAGCCCAGCTCGAGGTGCAGGACCAGCAGCGGGCGGGGTGAGGCGGGGTGAGGCGGGGTGGGGCAGGGTGGGGCGGGGTGGAGCTGGGCCGAGGGGCTCATGTTTGCCGAGTTGCTTATGCCGGTGCACGCCGCTTATCAAGGTCAAACAACCTACCTGTAGCCCGGCCCGAGGGGAGGATCACTCACTCAAAAAGTGTTCATGACTTTTTTGCCTTTTTGTTTTGTTTATCTTATTTATTTTTAGTTATTTTACTTAATGCTTTGATTTTTCAAGGAAAATTTCTGTCACATTTTCGTAAATTTCGATCTTTTCCCCCCTTTTCTTATTATTTTCCAATTTTATTTCGTTTTTTTTTGTTCATTTTTTTGTTCATTTTTTTGGTGTCTTTGTTTTTGATTTTTTTTTATTGGTTTTACATTTTTTCAATGACTTTTTGGGGGCCGCACAATGCTTTATCGAAGTGATCCTCCTCCTCGGGGGTGGAGAAAGCCGGTGGCCGCTGCTAAGTCGGTTTTGCGGGCGGGACGGGGCGCGGGTAGGCGCGGGCACGCAGATGAGCCCGGTGCCTCCCGGGCCCGGGCGGGGTGATCGGCCAGGGTCATCCTGTCCCTTCCTCGCCCTCGCTCTACCGGCCGCGGCCCACCCCACCCCACCCCGCCCCACCCCGCCCCGCTCCACCCCGCCCCGCCATCACACTTCCAAATGGTCCGCAACAAACAGACAGTATCCGGCGGGCGGAGAGGCGGGGCGGGGTGGAGAGGGGTGCAGTTGAGTAGGGGGCAGCAGGGAGAGCAGCAGAGAGAGCACATTGGACGTCAGGCGTCAGATTCAGAAGAGCGCTTTCGTATCTCTGTCCTTGTCACACGCATGGGTCTCGGCCAATAAGAGTGAGTGAGAGAGCTCTTGAAAACGATCTTCTGAATCTGGGGGCTGAATAGCGCGAGCGAGCGCGTTGCCGGGAGCGTTTGGCGTGAGATGCCCGCGCAGATACCCCGCGCCAGACGTAACCAAACCGCGTTGATATGAACTTAACTCGGGGCTCCCTGAATCAGGAAGGGTGACTCAATCCACTGATTTTATTTCATTCTAGGCAGGAAGCGGGGCAGACAGCCATTTACATTGCCCCCCCCCACCCCACAGACAGAACTTATACCCGCCCCCCTTCCCCGGCCCCTTGTAAGCGAGAAACGCCGCGAGGGCTAGGCTGGAACAGTGTTTCCAGAAAGTAGGCAAAATCCCACGCAAGCCACAGCTGTGTGGAGCGGTCCGTATTCCCGTCTTCCTTGAAGGCAACATCTCCGCACCTGAGTAAAGCGATGACCTAGTAGGCAAGGCAGGCACGAATACCGGCTGCTCTACACACCTGTGTGTTGGGCTGTTTTGCCGACGTTTCTGGCAAACACTGGACTGCTCAGGGTGTGGTTGTTCAGCATGAGCTCTGTCAGCCTGGTCAGCCCCATCAGTATCACGAAGGGGGCGGCGTACTGGCGTACTCTACCAGGTTGCCTCGATACATACAGTTTTTTCCCCCCTTTTCGCGCTATTTTCCTACTTTCCAGGCGGCCATCTAATGACGACAGGGGTGAGGGGGCGAAGGGGGCGATTTCCCCCCCCCCCCCCCCACCACCACCACAACTACCACTACCACCTAACACCCTGCCTATACCAGCGGATCACTCCAGTCAGGGTTGTTACAAGATCTAGATTTTCAGTTTTACTGACTTTTCCCTGACTTTTCCCTGACCAAAATACCGATTTTTACTGACTGTTTTAGATCGTTAAACATGCATTATTACGCAATGAAAGGAGGAAAAATTGAGACTACCATGGCGAGGGGGGATGCACATTGAAAAATCTTGTACAGACTACTCGGTATTACACGGTATTACAGCTGTATTACGCAGAACATTTGATCAATGAAGGGCATATTTTTGTGTATTTCGGTATTACATTACGGGTATTACACCGTAATACATGGATCAGGTGTACAGTGTATTACGGAAGTGAATTCCCCCTCGTACCATGGATCTTGTCCACAGGCACGGGGTAAAAACGCAAGAGGCGGTCGGCGAGCAAAAGTTTACTGACTATCATTTTATTTTTCCTGACTTTCCCTGAACTTCCCTGGCCACTTTTAGAATTCCTGACTTTCCCTGACTTTCCCTGACTTTACTGACTTGTAACAACCCTGTCCAGTGCGGCAGCAGTCCGTGTCGCACCCGGGGCGGTGGACCATACGAGTGCGACAAGAACGAAAGGTTCCAGAGCGATCTTCTGGATCAGTCGGCTGGTTCGCCCTGCTGCCGAGCCTACTGCACCTCGCGCTCACATACACATGGACGGACGGGCATGAATAAGGAAGCAGCAGTCGGAGCTGTACGCCCGTCGGATGCCGTCTCGTCCCGTCCCGACCCGGCCGCACCACAAGGTTAGGTCCGCGGGAGCGTTTGGGGAAGCAGTTGCAATGAGTCGAGGGGACAACAACTCTGAATTTTGGTGTCCAAATTTTGTGAATTTTCGTGAATTTTTATTGAATTCTTGTCAATTTTTGCTTGGATTTTGTCTAATTTTTAACGAATTTTTGTGAACCCTTTACTTGAATCTTACCTAGATTTTTGTGGTGTTTTTTTTTTATTGTTCCTGAAATTTTGTAAATTTTTGTAGTTTTTTCTTTAAAAAAAAAATTCTAAATTTTTCTGACTTTTTCCTAAAATACGCACACTAATGGGTTATGTAGTATTTTGTGCATAACTACGTACAACTGTGCACATACGTAACTTACGTACAATTTTGTGCATAATTACGTACGAAATTATGCGTAATTTGTGTACAAAATCACGATATTATTGTGCGTAATTATGTAAGAATATTGTGCGTAAGTTACGTATGTGCACAGTTGTACGTAGTTTTGCACAAAATAGTACATAGCCCGTTAGTGTGCGAGGTGTAAAATCAGTGTTGTTTCCCCCTCGACGTCTTTCCGTGTGCATGTCTGCTCCCTGCCCTTCCCCTCCGCGGTCACACGGCCCGGACGCACTGTAAAAAGCTTACGGTGAATTTCACCTTAAGTTACAGCGAATCCTGCAGCACTGTAGCTTACGGTGAATTTCACCGTAAGCTACGGTGAATGGCACCGTAAGCTGCGGTGAATATCGCTGCAAGTTACAGTGACTTCCCTGATTCACCGTAGCTTACGGTTCCAGCCGCCGTAGCTTACGGCGAAATACATTGTAGCTTACGGTGATATTCGCCGTAAGCTACAGTGGTGCGGGTTTCACTGTAACTTACGGTGAAATCCAGCGTAGGCTTTAAAGAGTGCGGGCGGGTGGGCCGCGGGCCGCCCGGCAGGCAGGCAGCCCATACGACGCCGCTGAGCGCTCGCATGCCTACGGGGGGGTTGCACCGGGGGCCGGGGCCCAGCCACTTTCGCGCCGTGCCTGGAGGGAGCTCCCCGTGATGGTCTCGAACAGGCCACTTCCGCGTCGTTCGAAGAGCTCCAGTAGAACACTTAGAGCCTCCCAGGCGCTTCAGTTGCCGTTTTAAGGTGGAACTCCAATGGAACAATCTACGGTACCCATCACCCATCATCCGCCACCCATCACATGCGATTTAGTGTTTTTACATTCCGAAATACAATCATAAGGTGTGTAGTCATATTTATTGTTCACACACATCCTAAGTCTTCACCACAACCCGAGTTGTTGTAAGCGTAAATACACGAAATAGCAAGTGATGGGTGGCGTAGATTGCTCCATTGGAGTTCCACCCTTAGAAGAACCAAATCTAAAAGCGCAATGAAAGCTCTTTAAATCCGGAAGTAACCCGTTCGAGACTGTCTCAGAGATCCCTATTGACCCTCCTGGCGAGCACTCTGCAAACGCAAGTGTGAGACAGTATCACACTTTTTACTGCAGTACCACTGCGTCTCACACTTTCAAAAACTATTATCTGTCGTTGAATAGCAATCACATTTTGGAGAATAGCATCAGCTTTGGTTCAAAATCCCGGTTAAAACGAGCTACCATGTGATGGGGTTCTGATCGCAAACAACAACGTTCCTATAAATTTCCAAAACCATTCATTTGCGATTATTTAATGTATTCTTGTTCCAAACCCCATCACATTGTAGCTCGTTTTAACCGAGATTTTCAACCAAAGCTGATGCTGTTATCTAAAACGGAATTGCTATTAAATGACAGAAAATAGTTTTTGAAAGTGTGAGACGCAGTGGTACTGTAGTAAAAAGTGTGATACTGTCTCAAACTTGAGTTTGCAGAGCAGGGGTGGAATTAGGGGGGGGGGGGACAGAACAAGTCTCCCTCGGGGCTTAGGTACCCCCGAGAAAGGTGGAAAAATAGGAAAGAGAGAGAGAGAGAGAGAGAGAGAGAGAGAGGAAAGCGAAAGAAATAGAAATAGAGAGGAAGAGAAAGGAAGGGAAAGGGAGGCAGATGGTGGCAAACGGTAAATTTAACGCCACCCAGTCCATTCGAGGGATGCACAGTGCACAGTTGCGCAGTTTAAAAGCACATTTCGCTGCATTGTGACCTAATATTACGCTTATTTTGGTGAAATTCCCGAATTAGATGAAAAGTGCATTACAGAAGTGAATATCTCCTCAGATCCAGCCGAGGACCGGCCGGGCAGCGGGCAGCGCCGCGAGTCCGAGTCGGATCTCCACGCTGCGCTCTTTGACTATTAACGTCACAGTGTTCTAATCTGCGCATACCCTAAAATTTGCGTGTGTCCTCGCCTCTGCTTGTGTTTCATAAACAAGTCAATTTTGTTTTGCTCGCCCCGCTCGCGATGTTTTGGAAATAATACCAAGACTTTTCCAGTCCGGCTCGTTGCTCATCTTTTATCAATTTCATCTATTTTTATTGTTAACCCGCTTTGGCGTGGTAGTTTCTGAATGATTCCTACAGGACCCGCTCAATTTTGCCACCTACTATAGCATAACATGAAATCAAAAAAATTTCCTCGCTTCGCTCGGAACTACATCTTTCTGCTATTCAGCTTATGAACTTAGGTCTTCACCGTACGCACCGATCCTTAAAAAAACAATTTAAAGAGTTCCAGTTCTATTGGGAACACTAAATTCTAAAGCATTACATTTTTAGTTGATTTGTTGAGGGTCCCCTGGAAGTAGACAACCCGAACGTCTTGCCCCCTCCTCAGCTGTAAGCTAGATCCGCCCCTGCGGGCGAAGAGCACGTGCAGCTGGGAGGGATAGGTGCGCACTTCGGACTAATTCAGCAGGGGGCTCTCCTCGCTTGGACTCCCTCTCTCTCTCTCTCTCTCTCTCTCTCTCTCTCTCTCTCTCTCTCTCGCTCGCTCGCTCATGGGGTGCGCCGCATCGTTGCGACAGACACAGCTAGAAGAGCGTGCCCTGCCGAACCATCCTGCTCGCGAGTATACACTCACGGAGTGTGGGGGGCGGAAGGGGGTGTGTGTGTGTGTAGGGAAGGCACGCCCGGAGCGCAGCCGAGGCAGGTGCAGTGACGGGTGACGGTGACGGGTCGGCCAGGGGCAGGAGGCACTGTCGGAGGGCGGGGCGGGGCGGGGCGGGGCGGGGCGGGGCGGGGAGGCTTGCACTCACGTGCTGCACGAGAGAAGCGCACACCCCTTCTCTCGTGCGTGCGCCACGCCGCCGATTGCAGGTGACGCCCAGGTCACGTGCTGAATGCAACTCTCGTGACCCGACCCTCTCTCCCCCTCCCCCCCCTCTCTCTCTCTCTCTCTCTCTCTCTCTCTCTCTCTCTCTCTCTCTCTCGCTCTGTCTCTCTCTCCCTCTGCATCTTTCGCTTTCGCAAAAGCGCGCTTAAAACAGCTGCTTTAAGGGCGGGATCAGCGTGTGGGGATCTGTGGGGGGCCTGCATGCTGGGGCCCAGGGGGACCGCGGGGAAGGGAAGGGTAGCGCGGCACGAGCGGCACGGGTGAATAGGTAGGTATGTCACCGACCCCTAGCAGCAGCCAGCAGCAGCCAGCAGCAGCCCTCCCTCTTTCAGTGAAATTCTGATATCTCTTCCACCCCGCTCCCCCCGGCTCTCCTCTTACTGACGCACGCTCACACACACACACACACACACGCACACACACACACACACGCACACACTCACGTGCGGAGCGGCGGGCAACGGCTCCACCGAGACGGCACGAGACGACGGACACGAGGGGCACATCACGTGGGGCGGGCCCAGCCCAGCCGACTGATTCAGAAAGATCGCTCTCATCTCTCCGTCCTTGTTGCACCTACAGCGGTGCCCTGTGCTGGCCATATAGTAAGTACATGATTGCGACGAGGACAGAGGTATGAAAACGGTCTTAGGAATCGCTAGCGGCTGCCCAGCCGCTGATGAGCTCCCTCGCGTCTTAGCGATGATGGAAGCCGCCCGGCCGCCGGGGACTTCCCTCTCCCTCCCACACAAACACACCACACACCCCTCGACACACCCGCCTATCTATTCCGTATTATAAACAGTCGCGAGGGCGTGAGGATAGCCCTATCTGGCTGGTAACGTGCGGCGGGTCGGCTGACCGCGGCCGTGTCAGGCAGAGGTCAAAATCTGGAAGAGTCCTGCGCCCCAACGACGAGGCGAAATCACATGCAAAACGTGCGACCTCGTTTGAGGGGTCAACATCGCGGTCGTGGTGGTCAGGCCAGGTCAGGCTGGGGCGCCCCGTCCCCTTTAGAGGACCCCCCCTCTCTCTCTCTCTCTTTCTCTCTCTCTCGCTCTCTCTGACAGGCCGACGACGACGGGGCTTCGCAGGGCTTCGCGTGGTCAGCGAAAGGGGTTTGGAAATTCAATAGCGAGTGAGTGAGTATGTGCGTGTGTGTGTTCACCGTCAATCCAGCGTGGACACTCATACTTTCGTAAGATTCGGGCCTGAAAAAACTATCTTAATAAAATTGTGATTTCAACAAATTCATGGGTACATAAATACGAAAGAATCATCTTCAACAGCAATCCACATGTCCTGCCGCGACCCCACTGCATCAAAGAGAGTCGTCCCTCATCCCGAGTAGGCTCGTCGAACTAAATATATAAATAGAGTACCTGTCCCGTGTACACATGAAGAACAAGAACTCCGGAAGTGCCCTTATACTTTTCGACAAAAGAGGCATATATTTATTTTCGCGCTCAGTGGTTTTTGGTTCATTAGTATGGAATAGAGCTAAAAATCACAAGTTTGCTTGAAATTTCGCCATAAGCAGAGATTTGAATGCCACTTCCGGAGTTCTTGTTCTTCTAATTTGTGAGGGGACAGATTGTCTATTGACTATTCCGGTGGGAGAATAGAGGACACTCCAAGGAAGAAGAAAAGGGCACCCATTACGAAGAAGCTAATAAGAGGTGAACGTGCGATAGCGATACCCCTTCGTGGAGCCGTCTCGGCGCTCCCGGTGGAATAATCTTCTGCACCGTATTAGCCGTTTGGGCTAGTTACGCAACAACGCCTCTTGCCTGATTTCGGGGGTGGTGTGTGAGCGAGAGTGGTGGAGAGAAAGGGAGAGCTTCAGGGGCCGAATCGCGGCAACGCAACCCGCAACCCCACCTTACCTTGGGGCCTTGGGGCCCCTTCAGGCCACGCCGTTCAAATGACCCGCACCGCCCGCACCCCCGCGACAGGGGGACCAGCCTTGTCATCGAAATCCACGACGTGCTCGCCGCGCTTGTCCACTCGCCCCTTCTCATCCACTACCGGCATCGAACCCGATCGCGGGTCTTCATCAATATCGAGGGTCGATACAGAACGGCTGCGACACTTGCCAGGGAGTGCTGTCCGAGCAGGACCATCCGAGGCTGCATTTTTTAGCGGCTGGCGGCTGGTGCGACTGGCGCGATCCGGGACGTTTCGCGCATACAAGGCACCGCTCACGGTTTTTTCGAAAAATCGATCGTGACCGAGCGCATTCGCACTCACCCTCGTTAGGCCTTTACACTTGTTTACTCGCGTCTCTTCACTAGCGTTCACCATGTCCGGCGAGGAAGTGTAAGTATTTCGAGCGAGGGTGCACGGAGCTGGAGTGCCGATTATTGAGCGTCAGGTTTAACGCCTCGTGGTTGTTCGTCTGCGACCGGAGAGGCGCCGCGGCCGCGGGGCGTTCACGCACGGGTGTTAGAGGAGGTCTCCATCTAAGCCGCTCCAGCCGCCATCTTTGCTGCCGGGAAATGTGTTCTTTGTTTCACAATTACCCGATTAGATGAATAACGCGGCACTGATACTGCACTGCTCCTCGCTGCAATGTATGATTTGTTGCCTCCCTGCGCTCATGGCGTACACTATCACCGCGCCCTTGTCCTTCGCTTGGTGTGCGGCCTGCCTCACCCGCCTAACCATGTGCGCAAATTAAGCACCACGCTCCGTCATCTTTTTTGTCCGTGACGGTCGAAGTAAATAAAAAAAATCGTCGCGTTTTGAAGGGTGTTGTTGTCTAGTCCTTATCGTTACGTGATTTCGCAGCCCCACAATCTCCCTCCATTAATTGATCAGTTAGGTTCTTCCGGGTTTGTAGATCGGGGTACAAGAGATTTCTGGATGTTTCCTATGAGCCCAGTAAAGATTATTTTTTGTCATGCAGAGTTCCGACCTAATTCTTCGCTTTTAGCGATTACATTTCTTTATTTTCACATATTTTCTCATAGTTCGTGAATGATAGTGGTTGTCATGACAACTGATCCTAGTGTTAGTGTTTGGTTAATTGCTTAGTGCTTTTTTCTCTTTCTTTCTTTTGTTTATTGAATCAAGTTGTCTGATATAGGCCTCTTATTTGCCAAGTAACGCTTGTCTTAACTGTTGACATGCAACTATATAATCAAAGATGCGGGCATTGTTACTTAACAAGTAAAAGCGATGGATGGTTGATTGTTGTAGTTAAACCAAATTTTAGTCTTTGGTTTACTTTGTTTCAGAGCTGTACCACCTCCAGTTCAATGGGCCCAGAGAGCGAATGTCATTTTTGCCACCATCTGTGTGGAGGATTGCAAAAGTCCTGAACTCCAAATAGATGCTGATAAAATTTATTTCAAAGGCACTGGTGGGGCAGAAAAGAAAAAGTATGAAGTAACTATACCTCTCTACAAGGAAATTGACCCTGAGGTAAGTGTTATGATTGAGTCAAGAATTATAATCACACTTTATCAGACGCTCCTTAATTGTTTACTTTCCTCTTGAATTCAGAAATCACTAAAGAGCATTAGGGATCGTAACATAGAACTAGTACTCAAGAAAAAGGAGGATGGACCGTACTGGCCATCACTTCTTAAGGACAAAAAGAAGGTTCATTGGTTAAAGGTTGACTTCAACAAATGGAAAGATGAGGATGATAGTGAAGATGAATTGGGTGGCATGGGAGGTGGTGGTGAAGATTTAGAAGAGGTAAGCTTCCTGTAATTTAATTCACATGATGGTATTTGACTATATATGCCTAATTTATTTACCTCTTGCAGATGATGAGACAGATGGGCGGTCTTGGTGGAGGAGACGACAAACCTAGTTTTGATGACTTAGAAGCTGGTACAGACTCAGACGATGAGGAATTACCTGAACTTGTGTGACTGCAGTGAACCCCCTACCACCACCCCCTTATGTAACAACACTAATGCAAAGAAGGCTGACAATCTTATGTGTTGGATGGACCACCTAAAATGATTGCTGTTACTTTATCCTGTGTACCATCAGTGAAGAAAGCCAATTCATTCTCTGGTACCGAGGCTCTACTTATGCAGGGCATATGACCTAGGTTGATTCAATGAACTTGTAACATGCTTCAGGGTAATGCATTATCCTCTAAGGTAATTATGCTTGCTATTCATCTGAATTGTTTGGTTAACTGAGCTCTATGTGGGTAAATTACTTATACTAGTTATTTGCCAACTTTTTGTATTGCCTTTGGCCTGCTACCCATCTGCCCATGAAAATTCAAAATGTATTTCTCATTTTGCATCTGCAATGACAAGTCTTTAAGCTGTTGATACAGGGGACACTTTTATATTTTATTGTCTTCTTGGTAAACCTATTTGGAGTGATGACTACTATATCCTAGTGTGGGTCTCACTTCATACCAGTGATAAAATTTAGTTTCCTTAGGAGATGCCAGCATATTGTGCATTGTTGACCTATAGAAAATATTGTACCAGACCATGTTGCCTGTCTATTTGTTTTAAATTATTCTCCCCTCCTTTCTTTGTTGTGCACTGCAGTTGATTTTCATTCCTTATTGTAAGCATTCTTGATATAAAAACATTAAAAGCCCTAGCATTGATAATGTCTTTTTAAACTTGTGTTTAATTTAATCATCCTTGTACAAAAGCAATGCAAGTCCAACATTCCTATTTGTCAGAAAAAAGACTAGCAATCATACTTTTAAATGAAAACAATTTATTGGTGTCTCAAATGCTAGGAACAAATTTGTTGGCCCACTAAAGTTCAGTTCATTACAACACAACACATGTGAGGCCTTGATTGCATCAGACTAGAATGTTCCCAATCATTTCACTAACTTAAAATTGAATTACCTTTAACTCAACTGCGCAAGATATAAATCACAAAGGGATGCACAAAACACTACACATGGATTAAAGGATAAAATTACTATTTCTAGACACTTTTTATCACAGAACACTATACCTCAGAGGAACTTGTTCAAAAACAATGTTCAGAACAGTATATCATTAGGAGTACTGATGGGCAAAGAAGCAGAAGACATCAATCACAATTTCATAGCTACAAATATTGGCATCATGAATATGAAATATCAATCATGCCAAAGTTATTACCATATTCTAGTTCTTAATAAATGCCAATATCCTGTTTTAAAAGAATAAGCATATTTTGCTTCAATGAAAGAAAGCATCTAATACAGCCCAAATTACTAAAAGTTAAGGAAAGAAAAAAAGACACCACTGGTCAAAAATATTTTAAAAAACAAATTTACCAAAATGGCTGAGATTACAAATTAAAAACTTATTTGATATACTAGAGAGAATGAATAAAGTAAGGGTACAGACAAAAAATGGAGATGACTTGATTACAAAAATGGAGTTTACACTTACTCCTCCATGTTTCGGGCAAATCACTAACCTCAATAAATCAAGATGACATGTAAAACTCGTTATCCATGAATGATAATAATAACAAAACAAAAAAGTTCAAGATTGAATGGAAAATATAGCAATCACTTTCCATGCAGATAGACCAAAACCCACCCTGGTCAAAGGACACAATGTCACTACCCACTGATATCTGCTTGAAATATTACAAAAATCATTTTGGCACAAAACTTTTCTTTCCACCCTTTGCAGATAACAGATGTATTAGTAGGATGATAGGAGTACCAAAAATACACTTTACATAACTGGTAAAAAAGGTGCGTTAAAGAACAGATGCACAAGAAACCACCCCAATATAAGAACTCAACAATAAACTAAATGAGGTGCAGCCTTCAGACATTACAGGCAATTAGCATAAATATCATGTTTCCTGTCCTTGATGCTGTTTGGGAATCATTTTTCTCGGTAAACCAACTTTAATAAATATTTATTTTTTTGGTAATTGTTTTTCTGCACATATGACATATTTTAAGGGTGTGAGAGCACTTGTCACAGGCACTGTGCCCACAAAGGAAAACCACGTTTCGTCGTCGTTCCATACAAATGGAACAGCAATGGGCTTCTTCAATTTCAGCAATTTTGCTTTCCAAGTATCTCAAGCGCTCAGCGCTGGGCTGTCGAGACTTGCATGCAATTATTCGTCCATCTGTAAAAATAATTGTTCCACGTTTAATTATTGTTTTTACTCATATCAAACATTCCTTTTCCCCTTTGATGGATTACCTTGGGTAAGTCGTCTAGTTATATTCTGACCACATTTCAAACATTTTTTCATTCTTGATGAACAGTCTTCACAAGCAATTCGGTGCATACATGGTTCAAACTTAACATTCTGGTCAGCCAATTCTGAACACACAATACATTCCACAGGGATGGGTCTCTCGCCAGCATCCATTTCTGTTGACGATGTTGGATTTGCGTGTGAGCTAGAGCTCGCTCTGCTCTGTCGCTGACTTCTTGAGGGAGTAGATAAGTGTTTTTGATTACTGTCAAGGTCCGAAGAGCCACTTGGAACTGCACTTGATTGAGATGGATAATTTCCAGATAGGTCAGCTTGAAAGAGAGGTGATGCTCTCTCACCACTTCCAGAAGCAGCTGCCTCTGATGGATAACTGAAAAAAAAAGCACAAGGGTAAGTTTTGAGTATTTCATACCTGGTACGGCAATTGCAACCTGGGCACTGGCATACCTTCTTTGTGTGACATATTTCTTCATTATGTCTTGTAAAGACAAATCTGAGATTAGATCAAGGGGAGTTTTCCCTTTGTTATTTTTCTTTTCAAGAGAGCAACCTTCTTGAATTAAGTAACAAGCTATAGCTATAGCCACTGGATGTTGCACACTACTTCGACCACCGCTAACAAGCATTGAATATATCTGTAAAGATACACACTTGTGAATGCAATATTTCATTAAATTAATTAAGGTGGAAATTTTTGACAATAAGTAATTACCCCAAAAATAGTAGGAGCTTCTAATTCATTCACTTCAGAAACCGCTATGCTCCCTCGCTTCATTAGAGCCAAATGAAGAGCAGTGTCTCCATCTTCATCCTCTGCATGAATGTCTGCTCTCAAAGATACACACAATTCTACCAAAGAGCAGTGCCCCTGCAAGTTCAAATAAGTAGAATGAGCAGATAGACAAAGAACACAAAACATATTGCAACAAAAATATTAAGATAATTCATTTAATTTTCAATTTAATTTTATAATATTTTTATTTGACACTATACTAATTAAATATTCAGTAATTTTAAAAAAGATTTTTTGAAACCTGAGAAACAGCCAAGATCAACGGTGTTTGACGTCTGTTATTTCTTAAATCAACTTCTGCCTGTCCTTGGACAAGGAGAGTTTCTGCCACTGCTCTGTGACCATTTAGGCATGCTAAATGAAGTGCAGCAAAACCATCATCTTTCTTCACATCAACAAGTTGTCTTGAACGTAGTAGCAATTTTTCAGTTGCCCTGCAATAAAATAAAGTAAACACCAAATTGGAACTAGAACTAGAAGCAAACTAAAGAGAAAACACAGATAAATTCATATATCATCTGTCATACAAGCTGTTTCCTTTAAGAGCTGCATGGTGCAACACATTAAAGCCGCGATTATTTCTCACAGTAAAATCAAGACCAGGGACGCTACAAAGCATATCTGTGATGTCTAAGTTATCCTTGCCAATGGCATCATGAAGAGCAGTGTCTCCATAAGAATCCTGGAAAGCCAATGAGAAGAGAACTTCAATAGAAACACCAACATAAAGCATGTAAAAAGGGCAGACATTGGAGCTAAGCTACCTGAACATTGACATTACACTTCCACCGTAGTAAAACTCGCACACAATGAACATGCTGTTTGTTGACAGCAACATGTAATGCAGTGCATGATCCTTTATTGGTGGCATTTCGGTCTGCTCCAGTTTTTAAAAGCAAATCCATAATATCAGGCTGGTTGCTGCAAGTCAATATTTTCAATCAATCAAAAATGCCCACTATTAAATGCAAATGAAAAATAACAAAAATAAAATCAAACAGACCCAAATGCTGAATAATGTAATGCAGTGTCGCCATCATCATCAGCAAGTGACAAGGAGGCTCCCAGTGAAAGCAGAAGCTGTACCATTTCAGCATGCCCTTGGTGAGAGGCTACTTGCAAACATGTTCGACATTTTGACTTACAGTCAACCTGAAAGACACAAAAAGTCAGAGAAAGGTGTGTGCAAGTAGAAGGATCTTAAAAATTTGTTGACTTACCATTTCAGGGTGTTTTAATAAGTAGTCTCGGACAGTTTCTAAATGTCCCTGAGCTGCCTCTCGAACAACGTCGAGAATACCGTCATCTTCACCAGAGGCAGAATCTTTTAGAGTAGAGAGAAGAGATGTTAAGGGATCTGCAAGGAAACATTCAGCAATTAGCTAACACGAAATAAGAATGCTAGGAAAAATAATTTGAACAATAACTACAACATACTGGCATGGTCTTCTCTTGACAACTCGATGTTAGTATTATCCTGGTCAATTGATGTTTGCGGGACTAATTGAACACTAAGTGGGTTTAAAGTCCAGGTTTGACCAGCTATAGAAACTCTCAAATCGCCATCAGAGTATATTTTAACCACTTTACCTACTTTCCCTAGTGCCTGGACACATTGATTTGGAAAATGAAGATACAAGGAAATTACTTCAGTACTCTTTTTAAAAGGAAAAAAAAACATTTAAAAAGAAGTAATATTGAAGATAAATACTTACACTTTTCATGACTTCTATCCATTCTCCATGTCCTTTCTGGTACTCTTTAACTTTGTCTGTATCATGAATAACTCGAACAAAGTCTCCAACAGAGAAACAGTTCCGTTTTGTTAAAGCTGCAGGGTTAAAAGTCCAACGATGGTTGCATCCTTCATACTGCACCCGGATGTCACCTCTATCTGTGACTCTGTGAACTGTGCCAACCTTGCCAATATACTGAAGAAGAAGAAAAAAAATTGGTGTAAACATGAAGACAGACTGCAGAAATATAATGTTTGCAACAGATCATACCTGAGCCATTCTTGGGTTCCATCCACCATGTCCTTCCTGCATTGCTTTTAATGTTTCAACATCTTTGTTAACTTTGACCTTGTCTCCTACACTAAATGTAAGAGAAGGGGTTCCTAGGAGTCTGTTGGCCAAAGCTCCAACCAAAACGTGTTCCAAGCCCTGACCTGTAACAATTTTTAATTTTTTTCATATCAATGGGAAAAATACATTTTTGAAACAATCTAAAATGCACTCTGGTTAAAATCCAAATAATTGATATTTTCTTTACCCACCTAAAATGGGTAGATGTTCACGATAATAGTATCCTCCAGATGCTGGTTCCACACACCTAAGGTCAACCTTCCCTTTGTGTCCTAGCCGGTAAACGTTGGTTGAACCTGACGTCCACGTGACATTTGCTACTGATCTTCCAGACTCATTATCCCAGCCTCTTATATCAGTGACTCTTCCAGTTTTGCCTAGGCAAGGTAAAGGAATGAAAAATGTTATAAGGACCACCACTGCAGAATTATTCATAATCTATATGAGCAAACTTTTCTTCCAATACAGACCTTCTCCCCCATCCTGGTTTCCCCAATCCCAATCATGACCTCTAACAACTTTAGCCCCTATAAAAATTCCTTTAAGTGGCACTTTGGTTTCACCTCTTCTTGGCCCAACAAGAACACTGAAATTTCAAAAATAAACAAGACCCTATTCAACTGCCCTTGGTAAAATAAAACAAAAGCCAAACAAAAAAAAATATATATATATAAAACAGAAATAGCTCCAATTGATTTGGAACAGACTTACCCAATAGAAGAAGCTGTTTCAAATCTTTGAAACATGTGAGAGGTGTCATGAGTATCAGTCATATAACATTCAGTGCACAAATCATAATCTGGACAGTTTTCGCATTTCCAGTGGATACCCATGATTCCACACTGAGAGCAACCATCACAAACTATGTTTGGATGTTTTACACCTTGGACCAGAAACAAAGGAAGAATGAGATCAAAATGGGGCAATTTTGATAAAAAAACTTACAGGGAAAATAGCTGAACTTACCTGCAGGGGCATTGTCAATAATTCGTAAATCAAATGCACCTTGGTATCCTACACGGTAATTCGTCCGCATACCTCCATCCCATTGCACAACAACAGTTTTATCTGGCGATGTTGTACTACCAGACCTTCCAATTTCAACGACAGTACCAATGTGACCCTCTCCTTCATCTTGATTGCCCCACTTCCAATCAGGGCCCCTCACAGCCCGCACACCAACTTCCATGACGTTTTTAACAGAATATTTCACCGACAAAGATAGAGTGAACACTCGAACACATCTTGAACTATGGCTTTCATGAAGACATGGCGCAGTGGCTCTAAAATAAGAGAAATCGAAATAAGTATTAAGAGATGATAATATTTAGTACAGACTTCAATGGTGTTTGTCATGAGATGATTAAATCATTCACAATTGTAGGTCCAAAGGTATATAATTTCAGCAAAACAAATAAAACATGCTATAAAATAGCGAAATATAATAGTAGTATTAAGTTGCGGAAACTTGGAATATAGAGAACCAGTGGGTAAAGTAGGTCCCGACAGAAAATAAAG
Source organism: Frankliniella fusca (assembly GCA_029379305.1). Taxonomy (NCBI): domain Eukaryota; kingdom Metazoa; phylum Arthropoda; class Insecta; order Thysanoptera; family Thripidae; genus Frankliniella; species Frankliniella fusca. The sequence continues at coordinate 87,334 of JAHWGI010000290.1, read as the reverse complement.
AAAAAATATCCAAATGCGTTCATGAGATAACATAACCAAACTGACAAACAACAACAAATTTGGACAAATAGAGAATAGTCTGACAGCATACATGGAGAAATCTATGAAGACCAAATTCAAAATTAAATAAAAAGTGGGATAATCTGCCTTCTATACATGAGTGAAAACTGGTAAACAAGGGTTGCGTTATGGGATTTTCCCACAAAACATCATCGCAGTGGTCAAAGTGTCGTATTCTGTATCATCAAGCAGTGGTGACGAAACTCACCTCGCATATTAGGACGACTTTTGCGTCCCTGTCAATTATGAACTGGACTAATAAATATCAATTGAGCCCCTCAGTGAGCTTAAGACAACAAAAATAACATTTGGAGATGTGATCAAAATAGACAACGAGACAACCAGAGACAACACAAACCTATGCTGTTTTCCATTTTTAAACCGCCCAGTCGGCTAACACATGGGAGATCCGATACTACTCATATCTCCCGTGTTTCCTTTAACTACTTTTTGTTACAAGTCTGGTGGGTGGTGTATTTTCTTTCTTTATCACAAGCCTAAGATGAGATCAAATAAGTTAGGCTTCGGTTTTGAATTTTATGTGATATTTGATTGGGTGAGACATTTTTAAATAAGCAATTGGATGCAAAGACGGAATTTGAGATGTTCATGTTGGCGACATTGGTATCATGTCAATAATGATTTTGTATGAGAAAAGCTGCTTAATACGTCCAATGCCTGTTCATTTTCTATTTTTGTTATGATTTTTCTTGACAAGTCACCTTATGATTATGAATGGAACTTAATATTTTTTTGCTAAAACTCTGGAACTGTGACCCTTGGTTCTAAACCACTTGGCTCCATTTTTTTTTACGCCTATCGAACACTTTTTCTTATCCATGCCGTCTACTGCTGTTTAGCAGACCACAATTTACAATGAATTCACCCGAAAAACCAGAAGATCTGTCCTCTATCAATGGGGGTGACATAGCTGATGGTTTAACACAAGCGGAGCGTGATCCTAATTATGCTTTCAAAGGTGAGACTATGCTGTCTGTAAGTTACTATTGTGTTGAGTAGCACTTACTGTTGGGTTATGTTACCCCTGTGTGTTTCGTATATTTCTAGAGCATTGTTTCTTTGAAGTCTATTCAGTTGTTTCCCCCTGTACTCTACCTTAATAAGGTTTTAAAATCGACTTATAAAAATCTGATCCTTTCTCCTTACTGTAACTCTTCTTTTCAGCCACTGCATTTCTTGCTGGAGTAGCTGGATTTTCAGCATTTTTTGGCTTTGGAGCAACACTTGCGTATGCTAAAAAAAAAGATCCCATACATTTTGATAAAGGTGTGGTGATGGGACCTTCTCTATCTGAAAGCGGTGCTGCATTGGCATTACGAGCACTGGGTTGGGGAACAGTTTATGCTGTTGGAGGGTGTGGTATTTTATTTTTTTCCCTCTGGAAGTTATCTGGATGCAACAATGTAAGTAGCTATTTCTTTCCTTTATGTTCTTGCTCTCAAAATTGTTATATATTTTGTTGTTGTTTTAGCTCCATGAATTTCGAATCAAAATGGGTGAAAAACTCCCAAAGATCCGCAGAAATGATCCTCCTCAGAGCAGAACTGAGTTCGATGGATTAAGTGACTTGATGAGATACTTAGAAACTTGGGGCTCAGAGAAGAAAATTAAGTCTGTCACTCAACAAAATGCTGTAGAAGCCAAAGTCCCATCTAATACCAATTAGCTAGCTGATATATAATTCAATGTGCACTAAAAAGAACCAACTTTCAGTTACATTACCACTAGGCTTTGGAGGTTGCAAAGAAAATTCCTCTGAGGCTATTAAATTTGTAATTTCTGGGAAATCTCCAATAAGGGTGGTGCCTTTGTGCAAATAAATATTCTTTTCTAAATTTTGAGTTCAGTATTATTCCTTTTTTCATTGATGTTAGGATCAGCAGTCTACATTTGAACTAAGTTCTCAATAAATGTAAGCAGCATTACAAATTATATTGGCTGTGGGAGAATTCTGTTGTTCTAATGATCTCACATGTTTAGAAAGAAATTTGAAACTGTAAAATACTGATGTAAGACATCTGTCTATGACTGCCATCATATGTTCTTTCTTGAATAAATTTTTTTTCAGTACATATGCTGAGTTACTTATAGAAAAGATTTCTCTAAATAGTTTTGGTAATTTAGGAAGAAAAACAGAAATGTTAACAAAGCACCATAAATAAAATTTATTCTGTTACATATGTACAAAACTGAAACAACAAATAATTATTCTGATATTTGAGACTTAAGATTAAGGTTGCGAAGGAGACAAAGATCCCTTATGGTGGATTTTCGTCCCGTTATGCTTTGAATATCATAAAGTCTTACTATAAGGTCAGTTGAAAAGTTTTCAGGAAGAGCTCTTATTAAGCTAGGAATCTGAAAAATTGAATTAGAATTATGCAAAGAAACAAAGAAAACTCATCATCGTTTCAAGAAACAAGTATTATCAGACTTACCAATGAACTAGGCATGTCATGTAGAACAGCAGCAGCATGTTCTTTTCCTGAGAAAACAACCAGTTGAATAAACCTCAGGGCGAAATGCGTCTGTTGAGACACTTCTCCATCTCTTGTGACCAGAATATTTAATGTCTGAAAAAGCTTCCGTAAGGCAGAAGCAAGAGGTTCCTTGATAGCATTGACATTCTCTTCTTCATTGAACGCCAAAGATGGCACTGACTGTTTCCCATCTCCATTGCAATTTCCAAGCCGCATTAATTTACATGCAGGAACCAACAGGTCTAAATCCTGAAAAATTTGAGAAGAAATTGTTTAGCAAAATATCAATGTTGAAAATAAACACCACTGTTACAAAAACGATATCTGTGCATGTAGAAGACTTTACACAGAACACAACATTAACTCACTTCAAAGTCCTCGGGTCGATTTCGTTTCCGAGCATTGGGAGCAGAGAATGGTTCCACGCTATCCAGATTGGCAGAGGCAAACACACAATACGCACTAAGTTTGGCAAGAGCAGAGGCTTGGGGCTCCATCAATTCATCACTCCTAAAAATTTCAAGATTAAATATTACAGCTGTACAAATTACGGGACTCACAAAAAGAACTATATAAGAAACACATACATGAGGCGATTGTGCAAATACTGAGGTAAAACATGCAATATCAGGGTGAGAGTGCAGTGTTCTAAATCAAGGTGGAAAACTGCAAAGGCCACATCTACTGCACGGTCTAAATCTTCCTTATATCTGTACTGCAACACTTCCTGTAACGAAAATAAAATGGTCTCAGCTTCTAGAGTGAAAGTTGTACTACATATTTTGATCGCCGACACACAAGATTATGTTTACCTTGACCACATTTGTAACAAACCAATTGGCTCCTCCTGAGTTCAATAAACTTTCAAGTTGGTGAGTAGCTTCATTTTGCATCCATCCTCTCTGATGTAGAACATTCCAGATATTAGTTAACTGCTCACAGATTGGTTGACATGAGACGATACTGAATATTAAAAGATGGAGTAAAAATATACATTGCAGTGTGAATGTAATTATATTTCTTTCTGACATACCAGCACAAGTGGCACAAGTTAAATCATAAGTTTTAGTACCTGGTTGGAGACAGAACTCGAGCTTTAGATTTTGGCTGGGCAATAGGAACATCATTTTGCATTTTGCAAATAACTGCAGCCATCAGGTCTGCACGCTCAGTAAAAGTGCTGACTTCCTGAGAGCTATCAACAGCTCCTGAATTTGATAAAAATTGCTGTACCATATTTATGGGCTTCAACAGCTTCTCTTGGGGTAATATCTGGTCAGAGCATTACTACACATTAGATTAAAAGGGAAAGGGAAACTCTGCAATTTTTGACCTACCTGCATGTAACTGCATAACCAGGCAGTTGCACAGATAGGCAAACAACACATTCTAGCTTTCATTGTGTCTAGAATACGCTTGACATCATTTGGTGTTAAAGCATCATGCTCCCAAGCTACAAGAACCTCTTTGATTGCCAAGGGAACACTCCAACAAACTTCATGCCACTTTACTTGACTAAAAAAATTTGCATAGTTAAAATTAATATATTGCAAGTTTCTAAATATTTGTCATAGTGTTAGCATGCATTTGCAAGTCACCTTATGGGAAAATCAGCTTCCCCACTATTGAATTGAGTTAACAACTCATTGGCACGAGTTTGAGCTTGTGGCTTCAGCATCTGATCAGGAGATTTGGCTTGCTTTCTTTCTACCATGCAATCTCTAGCCCACTGCTCAAAGAAAGAATTACCTCCCTGCTCTGATAGAACAACCTGCAGTTATACAGAATAAGTTAATTAATGAAAGGTCACAATATTATGATTATAATCTTAAAAAAATAATTAAAAAAAAAAAAAAAAAAAAGCTACCCTTAAAACTTAGAACTTACATCTGAGCCATACATTTGCACAATTAAACACAACATCAAAAACGTTATATCAAAGAGCATGGCTCTTGTTTGTGCAGATTTACCACCAACTTGTTTAGATCCTTCATTAAACTTTATGAGTTTAGACACAAAAGTGCGCAATTTTCCTTCAACAGAGGCTACAGCTAGAATAAGTTCAAATTTCATTCCATCCAGGACCTGGCATAGTACACCCAGAAGTGGTTCCTTGAGGACACAATATTACAGTTAAGCAGGGTAGAACACTGGAAATGAAGTTGCAGCATGTATGATTAAATACATAACAACATACTGGAATGTCCACATAGTCAGCATCAAGTGTCCTCAGAATTTTCTCAAGTAAACCCTCTGCTTGCTGAAGAAACTCATAGTTGGGAAAAGTAATAGTGCTGCTTTGTTCAGATTTCAAAGCACTGGAAGAGTTTGATGCTTCCCTGTTGAGAACAAATATTGCATTTAATTGTGAAAAACAATAATAAGATAACATAATAATTGCACTGTTACCCTTGTTGCTTTACCTCATAATTGTATACTTTTTGCAATGCTCATCAGTTATAAGTCCAACTTTCAAAATTGCAGTCAACAGAGATTCTATGCAACTGGAAGGCCACTTTGCATCAATAATATCTAGAAGGGGGGTGAACTGAAGGAGCAGTTCTAGAGCATCTACAACATCTTGAGAAAACTCTCCCTTACCCAAACGTCCTGCAACCAAAACACAAACAGGAAATTAATTGAAATATTAATTAATTACACATCTTTTGGTGTGGTTTTACAGAAAACATAGTCTCTAAGTTTTTAAGGTAATGTCACCTTTGCTAGTAGTGTGAAGCTGAAGTAAAATTTGTGGCATTTTTATAAATGTGAAAGCTCCCCATTGAGGAATTTGAGGCATTTCTAAAACATTATTAATAGTTATGAAGCATGCCCTCATGAGCTCACAATATAGCCTTGCATTGCTTAAACCCTGCATTTCGAAACATTTGATTAACAAGTTACAAGAATTGATACCTTGTTGATTTTCTTAGTTTGATTACTGTTCATACCTTCAATCTCTGTATCATACGCAATTGACTAACTAATGTGTAGGTGTCAGCACATGGATTCTGCATCACTTCAATTGCCAAAAGAGGTTGGAGGCAGTATGTGAGAGGCTCACAGCCATCTTTTGTAGCAGCAAGCCCACTCACAACTTGAAAGCTAGGTAGACATCTACTACCTAAATCTAAGTCCATATCTTGCAGCTTGCTGTATAATAATATTGAAAAAAAAAGTAAATACTGTATATGGACTGAAATACTGTAGTCCCTGAATAGACAAATTCAAATTATACTACCTTAGAACTTCATTCAATTTCGGATTTGGAATGAAGTGAGTATTTTGTTTAATAAGTCCCTGAATTTCTTGACACTTCTTTGAAACATCCATATACAATTCTGAAAGCAAGAAAAGGGGAAAAAACTAAATGAATAAAAAGAAAATTATTGAACATGAACAATTTACAGTGCCTACATTATCAAAGAGTGAGGAAAGCAAAATGGGAAACATACCTTGATCTTCATATTTGGCAATATATAAAACGGCTGTCATAAAATCATCATCTATCATGTTTGATAGAATTTTTATTGGAAGATCAAACATTTCTGGATGGGGTAAGGTAGATGAATCGGTTGCAGTTGAAGGAAGAGAGTCCAATACATGCATAAGGCACTGAAGTAACCAATGCACTACCCGCATGAGGGCACCAGGAAGCATGCTTTCCTCTGGTTTACTCCGGCATGTTATTCCCGGCTGAACATAATCACAAAATATTCCCAATTAATTTTGATAGTTTCGCATATAGAATAATTTGTTTGTATAGACTTTTACTCCTTGGCGTACAAACCTGTATACTTTGAAGAAATTCAAGAAGGCTAACAGCACAGTGAGGCTTATAAAACTGCTCGTACTTACTAATTCTTTGAAGAACAGCAGCATAAGAAACAAGCTGCTCAAAGAGGATAAGAGAATCAGAGAGGAACTAGTTAACACAAATAGTTGTGATTGACAATAGCGAATAAAATACCTGAGAGCTGAGTGTGTGCTTCAAATAGGACAGCACTAGCTGATTGGGTCCAGGCCCCACAAGAGCTTGTTGAAGAATGCAATCTGCTAAATTATGAACATCACCACTAACGCCTCGAGGCAGGATCTGTTAATTTTAACATCAAAGTAGTAGATTATTTAGTATTAATATGGCCCAAAGTATCATAGAATGATTTTTGTTTAATTTTTTTATTTCTAACCATTTTTATGTGAATACCCCATTGTAAATCTGACCACCGTTCTCGCCAGGCTCGAAGAAGCAAAGCTTTTAGACTGCTTGTTTTACTTGTCATTTTGCAGCTAACTGTTGTTGTGCCTGACAAGAAGTTCCTCATAATTTAGGAGTGAAAATACTCATTTCATTTAAACCTGTAATTTAAAAGAAAAGAAAATTTTACACGTACTTTCGGGAGTTAGTCTGATATAGGAAATTGCCTGACATTGTCAAAAGTCACTTTGAAAAGGGGTTAGGGGTCGCTTTTAACATGCAGACTTACTTCATTTTGAGACCAAATTTCGCTGATATAATGTTACAAACTCCATGTAATCAGTCAGAGAAGATTATTTGATCTGGTTCTAGCGATAAGAGGGTGATACGAGGCACCAGAGGTATTAAACCGGCTTGCCGGAAGGTTTAGGTCCAGATATGGAACAGACGGCCTGAACAAAATACCATGAGCTGATGAGGGATGGAGCTCATAGCCGCAGTTAATAGATGAATGAAGATAATTTATGACTTAAAAGGCCTACTTTCAGAACTCTAAAACTATGAGTCTAATATATAATTGAACTGTAACTTAGTTTTTCGAGTATAAGTCGGGATTTGTTGATGTTGTCCGTGAAGCTTCTTCTTCTTCGCCATTCAATTGTTTACGTGAGAGTGACTATTCGCAGAAAACTCTTATATGGTCGTCCCAGCGAAAGAATGACCCTAGGCAGATAGGAAACGCGTGCAAGCCTGGGTCAAACTCTTGCTGGGAAGAGTATACGCAGTTATGGTTCCAACATAAATAGGCCTTGCGCGCGTTCAGAGGTTCGGTTTAGAGAGCGTTATGTGGTGTTTTGAGTTTGAGAATTAGAGCACTATTTTGTTTTACTACGTTCTTCGAAGTGTTTAAAACGGGAGTATCATATAATGTCTTTCGACGGAGAACCAACTTGTGTTGCAACAATCTTAAATAGTTTTAAGCGAAAGGCTTCTCCTAATAGGTTAGTGGTAGATGAACTTAACCGGCCCTCTTCAGCAGTGGCGACGAAACTAAACTTTGACAGAGTGGATATTGATCAATCAGAAGAAGAAGGAAATAGTTGCGTAAAGAAAAAAAAGCTAAGTCCTCATGAATCTTCTTCGCTGACCAACAACTCACTCCTTGACACCACCATAATTGGTAAATGAAACGTATATTCTGCCTAAACTTTAAAGAAGCCCTGTTTTACTTATGATTTTGGTTTCTCAGAATCTCCATGGGAACAACGTCAGTTGAAAAGACAGCTTATTGATGCTCGCTCTAAAATCTCAGCTCTTGAAACAAGAGTTAGCCAGCTCCACGCTCTCCGAAGAGAGCTTGAAGTGGTGTTTGAAGCAGAAAAAAATAGTCTCTTACAGCAGCATGCAAGAGATGAGACCCGGGTAAATTTTGATTTGTTTGATATCTAATAAGCTTTATGACTCCATCATCACCTTTATGGCAATTCTTTTTTAACTTTAACATCATAAATGCGCTTTAACATTCTCCTAGATTCAAGCACTAGAAAACAGAGTAGCTCAGCTAAGGCGAAGAGAATCTGATTCTCGTGACAGTAATGTTAACAAAGTCCGGGATCTAGAAGACCAAACTTCACATTTGGAACAGAAAATTATTATGTTACAAAGAGAAAAATCACATTTAAGTGATGAAATCCTTGAGGTAAGGTGCCCCAGGTTTCTCAGCACGTATACAAACAGACTCTGTTATGTGTGGTTTAGGAGAAGAGAAGCTTCTGACGTACTGTACATTCTGGATTTGCATTGAATAATTTTAAGAAAAGGTGTCCTGTTTTAAGAAATTTTTCATTAGTCCTAATTACTGCTGTATCAAACACCTTGTTTGTGGATAGAATTTTTGAGCTTTGAAATGTACAGACCGTTTTTAAGTGAGTGGGTCAGTTAGTTTTAGCCTCTCGCTTCATTTGCTAAGAAAGAAAAATTTTCATAACCCATTTATTTTTAACCCAGCTGAAACGTGCAGTAAGAGATGCAGAAAATAAAAATATTGACTACGACGCAGAGATCAAGCAATTAAAATCAGTTATCAGCTTAAATCAACATGAGAAGCAAAGATCATCATTATCTAATGATTCTTCTCTGCTGGCCTCTCAAAATGAACGCCTCTCTTTTGAGCTGAAAGAAGCCCAGCGCGTTATTAAGGTTTCTGCTAAATATTTTGAAAACATTTTTGAAATTTTTTTTAAAGGAACCAGCTGTTATATAAATTCTTTCTTGTAGGACTTACAATGTCAATTGGAAGATAGCAATGAAGCTATTGCTAATGTAAAAGCACAGCATCATAAGCTTATAAAAATACCTGTCATGGAAAAAGAAATAGAAAATCTTAGAAGCAATGTATTGAAATTAAGGTAGTTATTCATCCAAATCTTTGGAAAGACCATATTTCCTTTCATTAGCTGTGATCTATATTATGTAATATATGATTGTCTTAAATTATTTATACACTCTACTGGTATTCTCTACATTTATAGAGATGCTGTCCACAATAAACTGCTCTTAGAGGAAGAAGTTGCTGATCTTCGTCAGAAATGTGCCTCAAGTGATGAAAGGATACAGCGCCTTGTACAATTAGAAGCACAAAAGCAACTTTTAGAAAGTAAACTTGAGGACTGGAAAACACTTGTAAAAGACTTTTGTACCTCCCCTGGCAGTGATGATGCAAGTAGACGTTATCTTCCAGTGTAAGTTTTCTCCAAATACAATTGACTCAGTGTTTGGCTTTTCTTTACCCAGGGTTGTCCTAGCTTGATGCGAAAACACCTTCAGGAGTTGCAACAGTCTGAGTTACTGCTCTCCTCTGAAGTAGCTGACCTGCAAACAAAGTGAGCAATTTGAAGCATTAGCATTGCTGCCAATATTACAAGCATTGTGCTCTGACCATATTCTCTTCAAATTCCAGGTTGAAATCTAGTAGTAGTTTATTGTGTAAGGCTCAATCCGAAGTTTCAAGGCTTACACTTGAGTTGTCTAGATTAAAAACTACGCAGGAACAGCAAACAAATCTCATGAGGCGCTGGCAAAAAAAATTAGCTCTTGTCAGTGGGGTAAGTGTAAATCGAGCCAAAGCAACAACTTTAATGGACTGATCATTTTAACATGTACTATTCTATCACCATTTATAGGAGAGAAATAGTTATCGAGAACAGCTAGATGCATATGAGAAAGAATTGACAGTGGCAGTGTCAAACCAGCAACAACAAACCTTAAAACCACGTATTGAAGCACTTGAAAAATCCTTAGAAGGATATAGAGAACTTGCTGAGAATCTAGAGGCAGACTTGGTTTCCGCTTTGGGTCAGGGTAAGTTTATTGTTTTCCACAGAGGACAGGTTTTATGTGATAGAGATATTTAGGCCTAGGAATCTGTTTTCAAGGTGGCTCCAATGGTTTACTTGAGAGGCTTCGTCAGATTTCTGCTGAAAGAGACGCCTTAATAGAAGAGAGATCATCCCTTCAAAAGCGGGTAGATGAACTTCAGGCTCAATTTGAAGGTCAAGTACTCAAACGCGATCTTAATCCAACGACAACTAGAGTTCTGCATTTTAGGTATGCTCCATTTGGGTTTTTATGACAGTATTTCTGAAGTAGGAGTCACTCATTAGTTTTTAGAACAAATTTTTATATTTTTTCCTCTAACATTTAGAATGAACCCAGTGGCAAATGCAGAAGAAGAGCGAGAGAAGGAAATAACACTATTGAAGACAGAGGTTGCAAAGTTAAGAGAACGTGTTAAAATTTTACAAGAAGGGGAAAAAGATGACATTACATGCAAGGTTGACAAGCGCCTGGTTACCTCAAATTCTCAAGAAGTGCAAGGTGGTTATGAAAGAGTCATAATTTTGATGATTCTCAGAGATTTTACATTTAATATCTCTTGTTTGTTCTTCAGATCTCAGAGAACAGATCAAATCTGCTGACCTGATGATGCAAAGATTGAAAGAAGCATTCAAGAAAACAAGTTCTGAGTTCAGAGAGTGTGTGTATGCTTTACTTGGCTACAAAGTTGACCGGTTACAAAACAAAGGCGGGTTGTTCAGACTGTCAAGTATATATGCTGAGTCTCCAAGTGATTACCTACTGTTCAAGGTACATTACCTTAAATAGGATCCACTTGTTCATGGTTTCCAAGTTAATCTTTCCTTGAAATTTTATATTTTAAAATTCAAAACTAATTTTTATTTCATTCAACAGTTGGAGGAGGACTCAACCTTTAACCTATTGGAAACTCCATTTTCGGAGTCGGTTGGGGACCTTATTGATACACATCTCCGTCAACAAGGATCCCTACCAATGTTTCACGCCGCAGTTACTATGGATCTCTTCAACCGCCAATCTATGATGATACCTTCAGCTTCTGCAGATGATGATGATGACCCTGTTGTTGTATTGGATTGACAAATTGGATTGTGTTTACCTTGAGAGACTTAGATCTTGTGATACCAAAATTCTTTCTTTCTTGAAGATTGAAGAAACAAAAGCAAAAGTAGTTTAGAGGGTCTATATTTATTTCTTATTAAATAAATAAATTTGACAAGAATAACATATGGCATATAAATTTACATGGTATAAAGAATAAATCAAGAACAAATGGTCATTCAGTCTTTTGAATCGGTCACAGTTGATTTTTAAAACATTAACACTTCATTAATACAGTTTGGCAAGGGGTTGTCATCTTCCAGATGCTTCATCTTGCGCAGCAAATTGTAGTATGATACAATTTCTTTCAACATTGACACATAATTAATTTTGTACATTTTTGGTGATGGTGTATTTATTGTGGGGACTTCTTTGAAATTTCCATGACTTGCTTGTTGTAGCAAAACCATAGCGTCTTTTAAGTGATAAAATTTGATAAGCGCATCCAATAACTGACACCACAAAAGCATTGCAGTTCGGCCCATAGGGTGTAGGAGAGTTGTCAAATCCTGTTAAAAGTATGAAAAATTGCTAGAGCTTACTTTAGCAGCTGGATAAAAGGCAGGGATGGTGTGGGTGCAAATATTAACACAAACACACTGAAAATTCCCGTGGAATCATTGAGGTTAATCAATGTACTGTTCTTATAATAAAAAGGCTGTAAAGAAAAAATCAAGAGAAAAAGAGAAAAATCATTTGGTTTATTAGTAGAAAAAAAAAACACAAAAGAAACCCTCACCAAATAGAGAAAAAAGAATAAGTTTCTATAAAAAGAAATGTTGGAAATTGCAGTACAAAGGAGGGCTTACATTACAAATACTGTGCGAGCAGCATAAATTACAGTCCAAAGTTCACTGGGATTGATCTTAATACTGATCAAAATTTACAAGCTATGGGATGGTCTTTTAATTATACTGTTCAACCAACTCATCATTTTTCTGAAGGACACAGAATAATTTAAGCAATTTTGCTTAGTCGAGGGCAAGAAGGACACAAAGATATGTTTCTCGTCACTATGTTACAATACAGATAAATTTAAAAAATGCCAAGAATACTAGGGAACACTTTACTAAACATCAGAAAAGTAATGTGTTTTAATATTCTTCTGTCACTTGCACTGCAGCTAAGGAATGAGGCATTCCTGAGCTCAGCTTTTAGCTTGTCATCTTAAGTCCATCTCAACTACGGCATCTACAAAATACAAAGCACTGTGTAAAATATCTTATTGTTTAAGTGCTCTTGTATAGGCGCCAAGGTACTATGCTATATTTAACAGGTTTGAAAGATCTAAGAAGACATTTGGCTTTACAAACTGTCTACAAATCAAAGACAGGTACTCTGAACAAAAATAAGAATAGGCGGAAAGATAACATGCTTTATGGAGTATAATTAATCAAATTTGCTCACTTACCAGGGATGCTAGGGTCGGAGAAACATTAAGTAAGTTGGAAGAAGTTAACATCTTAAGCCATTCTGGCTTTATCATAGCTAGTGCTTTTGTCCTTGTCTCTCCTAACAGAGGATCTGAAAATAAATAGATTGGTTAGCAATACCATTAGGATATGAGGAGAAGAAGTGTTACTACAATGAGATGTAGTTGTAAAATAAATTCAAACATACTTCCCAAGACCTCACTGAGTTTTCTTGCAAGATTTTCACATCCATCGCCAATTGATGGGTAGACATTGCCAAAGTTGGGCTCGCTTGCCCTTGTCACTTCAGCGATCAACCCAATAAAACGCTAAAGAATATAGAGAAAACTCATATTCAAACATACTAAGTTATTGCTATAATTAGTTATAATTGTTAAAGAGTAAAAATACGAACGAACCGCTAACGTCTTGAGGTGGCGAGGATGAAAATTCAAAATCCACGCACTTCCATACATTGAGAAGATTCTTCGACAGTGACTAGAATCAAAGCCTGTATCAGCCTCTGGTCTCCAGAGAGCTAAAACAACTAAAGGACACATGGTACGATCCCTGACAATGAAGAAAAAAATAAAAATGTATTTGATTAAAATGCATTTAAAGACGTAGTAATCTGACAACTAAATATGATTTACTTCATTACCTAATATTGGTTTTAACTCCATCCTTAGCAAGCCACACCACTAAGTCCCATTCTAATATGTCAACAAGTGTTTCAAACCTGTCAAAAATATGAGATGTTTTATCAACATCTGCCATTTTCTCAAGAGCCTCTTCAGCATCCAATCTCTTCTTTACAGCAGCTTCTGATAGCAGGTCCATACAACTTTCTGCTACAATATCAGTCTTCTGAAATTTCAAGACATAAACAGTAAGTGATTTTTTTCCCCCTACTTAATAAAACATTGAGATTTATCAAAATTTTCACCTCTGGAATATCAGTGATATCTTTGGTACGTCTTTGTCGAGTTTTCTTTAGGGGGGATGGGGACTGCCTCAGCCGTGCTGGTAAAGTTTTCTTTCTGACTCCAGAAACCTTCATTTTTTCTTGCAATTGCTTAGGGTCAAGAGATTTTTCTATATGACTTTCTAGCTCTCCAAGAATACTCTCAAAAAATTCAAGATTTCTCAATCCCCACAAACCAGAGGGAATTTTCACCTAGAAATGTAGGCATACAACTCATCAACTCATTAAAACTCATTAAATCAAAATCATAGGGCTGACAAACAATTACATTCGAAGGAAAAAAGACCTTAAACTGTAATTACAATTTTGAAGATACATACCATTGAAACAGACGAATTTAAAATATGGATATAGTATCCTCTCATCTTGGGGTTGCAGGGAGGATGCTTATCAAGAGCTCTTTTTAAATAGCTTTTCCCAAGGGCTAATACTCTCTGATCAGAAGATTTCTGTAAGGTAAATATATATTTTTAAAAAAATCAAACAATAACTTTGCGTGAAGCTTATATTGTGAGCACTTACTTTCATCAAGGCAAATATGGAGTGGATCAATGCAGGTGAGGGGTAATGGTTGCTAGACAGTTCTTGACAGCAAGCTCGAAGCATAGCAACTGGTAGATCAACGTCTACCATTGTGGAGTAGAGATTCTCCTGATATGCTGAGTAAGATGAATCCTCCTACAGCAAGAAAAAGTTTTTTTTCTTAAAAGTTAAATAAGTTGAAAAACGTGTTCTGAAAATAATTGAAAACAAGCCAAACCTTGAAATGATTGCAACCATATGAGGATAAGCAGATAGGAGATGGTATTCCCAAACGTTGGCATGGATTATTGATATCTTCATCAATTAGTTTGTCTACTGCCTGCGCCACACACTCAGCTGCTCTTTTGCAGCAGTGTTTTCTAGGACTTAAGTGTTTCATACAATATGAGTGTTCTCCAAAATGGTGATCATCTACCTTAACTAGAACAACTTTAACATCGAGACATTGCTCAAAACTGGAAGATTTTTTGAGAGGAGTAACAGAGGCTGGACTACTGTAAGGAACATTTGAAACTCCTTCGATTTGCAACCTCTTGAACCCATTAACAATCTTGTTTTCTTTGTTCTCTAGTTCTGAACAAGGATTCTCAACAGAGACAGCGTCTTGAGCTTCAAATCTATTTAACAGTCGTTTTGGTTGAAGGTATCTTAAAATTTTGTTGTTTTGGGAAGCTCCTTGCTTCAATGTGAGATTACTCCTTTTCCTAGATGGAGAACTTCCAGGGGACAGTTTTGATTTGCATTTTGATGGTGATAGAGATGGGCTTCGAAATACAGGGAAAACATCTTTCCCTCCTGGGGGAGTTTCCAGATCAGCACGCTTCCTAAGGACATAAAAGAAGTGAAGGAAGTGCATGCACCCAAAATGAAGGGACATTGAAATGCAAACGGGTTGATCTATGGACCTCTTTCGTGGAGGGGTTGCAGCAATCGGAGGCGGAGCAGCAGGTGGTGGCGCCATTCCTCTGAAAGTAGACAAGACAATGTTCCTTCCAAACGATAAGAGATGCGATAATAAGATCATCTGAAAAAGACAAGCATTGCCATCTGTTGAAGTCACGTGGGGCCAAATTACACTGTCATAGGCAAGACAATGCATAAACGTAGCAGATCTACCTGAGAAACATTTCCTTCACTATTTCCTGAACTCTATTCCCGCTGCCAGACCTAACCTTATTGGCACTGTACAAAAATAAAACAAACAATGGAGTTGAGTTCCACGGCTACCAAGTGATGAAAAACATCTGCTCAGCCGTAAGCGCATATAGAAATCTCCCGGAACTTTACGATCATAAAGAAATTAAGACGTATATTAACATGTTACTTCTGATCTCAACGTGATGATGAAACAGTGAGTAGCAGCCGTCTATTTTATCGTAACTATTCCTCTGACGTAGTTGGTCATCATGAAAATAAACAAACATGAGGTTCCGGCTTTTAAAAGTACTTAAAATGAGTGACTTCTTTCGTGAGTTTCATTGAACGCCTCAGCAGCACAATTTGTGTTGGATCATAGTAGTCTCGTAGTATTTTTATATATATTTTATAGTATATAATATGGACGATATGAAGGACAAGAGTATACACTTCACTGCTCAAAAGCTATCTGAAGATATACAAAATATGAAGATTTACCAATCATTTTATACTGAAATTCAGGTGACAGAGAAAAAAATCTTTATCATAGTTTCTTGCACATAATAGAGAAAAAAAAATCTTGATTATGGTTTCTTGCACACAATTTTGATTTTAATTCGTTTTTCTTTTTTTTTCCCCTCAGAGACTTGTCTCTTCACCAAATGTTAGGAAGGATAATTTTAAAAGCACATTGTTGGAATCAATGAAAAAGACAGGGATGGAGACTGAATTGCGCAACACTGTTTTTCACTGGGTGAGGTCTCACAATAATAGAGATTCAGATGGCATCAGTGCTCTTGTTAGGGAACCCTTAACATACTTACGAAAAGCCCAGGTAGTCCCAACGTTCTCAAGAAATTTCTTGCTCTTTTGGTTGAGCTCCCAATGTTAAAAAAAATGTCATTTCCAGTTACAATGGGAGAAACGTATTCACAAGTCTCTTAATTCTATGTGTGGTGAGCTTGGAGTTCCATTAGCTCGGCTCCGACAAACAACAGATAGAGAGGAGTTAGAAGAGAAGTGGACTGAGCTGAGCACATATGATATAGGTGTGTGACATTGTTCTCAAATTCTGTGCTTGCTAAATCTCTTTCCAATTGAGGATGTGACCCAGCGGCCAAAGTCAACGTGGCAACATCGCGCGGACACCTGTAACAGCGTTTTAACTCTGTTATTTCACTTGATATCAAATTCAAAAATAATAATTAATTTGCATAAACTGATTAAAATGACGTTGGTTGCACTCAGTATCTCAATCACGAAAACTCGGTAGTCAAGCAGAAAGCTTGCCACGTTCATTATCGCCGCTGGGTCACATCGTCTATATAATGTGACCTCTTTTCAGATCTCAGTCAATACAGGCCTGTGTATGCTCCTAAAGATTTTCTTGAGGTCCTTTTGTTGATTCGAAGTCCCAATTATCGAGTACTGGAGTAAGTTTTCTTTCAGAGCTCTGTAATAATTTCAGTATTGCCTCATGATTACGTATGTTATTTCTTTTTGATTCTGGATTTTAGGGATGGTGTTTGGGACTTCACTCAAATTCCTTTAAAAGTGAAAAATATAACAGAGCTGGTGTGTAATCCTATTTATTCAAATGACACTTATTTCTATCTTGATTCATTACTTTTTTTTGTCTCTATTTTTGATATTAGAGAGCTCTGTATCAAGAATTGTCAAGAGGAGAAGCCTTACTTGGAGTAAATCCTTATATGGCTTCGTCAAGTAGTTATCCAACGCTGGAAGCTGAGCGTACAACACTTGGGGAAAAAGGTAGTGGAGTTTCACAAAGACATTTTGCTCCTTCTCAAAGTTAAAAGCTTTGATGTTTGCTATTTGTCCGCTCAGTTCTTCTTTCAAACCAAGCACCAGTTGCCCAAGAATTCCTGAAGCGAGGTTCTCCTAGGTGCCTTCGTGGACGACTTTGGGCCCAAGTTTTAGGTTCTGCTGTGAAACAGACTGTAAGTGTGTTTCATATTTAAGAAAATTTTACATGTACTCTACCATAATTGCTAAGTACATGTTACTTTTTACAGCACCGAGAGTATTTTTCAGAGCTCAAACAGCTAGTTCTCCAACATGATCTCATGGTTGATAAGTTGATCATAAAGGTGAATTGTTTTGTCACTTCAAAGCTTTTCACATATGAACTGTAGCTATACTCAAACATTTAAACATTTTTCCAGGATGTTCAACTTACAGCTTCAAATGATGATCAGTACTTTGTATTTGAGGATGTTCTTTATCAAGTATGTAATCTTACCTTATTTATGATTTTCCCTGTGAAGACCAGTAAAATAGTTGTCCAATTCTGTTATCTACTGTGCATTTATTGGTTTCAGGTAATGTTGTGTTTTTCTAGAGATACTGAAATTCTTTCAGTTTTCAACCACAGTTCTGCTAGTCCAATAAATGCAATATTAAAAAGTAAACCACCATCAGCAGAAAATACAGTAATTTACCCTCCGAGTGGTGTCATTCCTTTTCATGGATTCACAATGTATGGTATGTTTGAGCATTAGACTCATGGTTTGAGTTCACATTTTTCCCTAAAACGTGGATAATCATTGATGCATGGAGGTTTACTTTAGTTTTTTTTTTTTTTTTAAATGTTTTAGCTACTCCATTTTGCTACCTGTACGATGATCCTGTTGCACTTTACCATACTTTGAGAGCTTTCTACATGCGGTACTGGTTCCGTCTTCATGAGGTCTCATCTCATCCACAAGGCCTACTTGCACTTTGCATCCTCTTTGAGAGACTGTTACAAAGACACGAACCACAACTTTGGATGCATTTTAAACTTATGAATGTTCAGCCGTAAGTCTTGAGGGAAGGACTAAAATTTTATATCCCTGATTTCAAGCTGTCCTATAATGTGCTAATGTTTCATGCAGCATACGTATAGTTTTCAAGTGGCTCATGAGAAGTTTCTCAGGGCACTTACCTCCAGAACAGCTCTTACTTTTGTGGGATCTTGTACTAGCATATGACTCTCTTGAGATTCAAGCATTACTCGCTGTAGCTATTTTAAGTTTTCGAAGAGAAAATTTACTTCAAGTTACCAATCAACAAAATGTTGAGGTATGTGTCACTTTCCTTGAATACTAATGCAGATAAACAATTATTTAGTTTGATGGTGCTCTTACAGGCAGTTCTGGCAGATTTGTCATCAATTGCTGTTATGCCACTTTTGCAGTTAACATTAATGAGAGACTGAAGGAAACTTGTTTGCTTAGTGTGGTGAGTGGATAAGACATTTGTCTAATTTTACTGTTGATTTCTCTGTGGCTGGAGGCAGGAAAATATATTTGGTATCTTACTAACAATCCATAGTAATTTATTTTAGAAATATTAAAAAAATTAGTTTTATGTCTAGCATTGAACACAAAATCCAAAATCACAAATCATAAATTCATGGTTTTTTAGGCCTTGAGATCTACCTCATTATTATGTCATAGATCTGTTGTATTTGTATTTTGTCCTTTCAAAGTTATTGTCATATTACCACTTTGCTCCAGTCATGTCTTTTATACAACTTTAGTTTCATTAGAGATGAGACTTCTGATTTGTGGAACTGCTGCCCTTAGCCATTTCTATAACATTATACATGGAGTAAAAAGTTTCACATAGGTTCTGAAAGAATTTAGTGGCACTGGTTTCTGCACTGTCCCTCATAACTGATATTGTGAAGTAAAAGCTGAAAACAAGGAAAAACATTATTCCTTAAAGGAATTTCTAAATTAGTTTTTAGTAGAATTTAAAAGAATTTTGTACTAACCTGTCTGGACAAATGTTGTAGAAAACACCATAGCCATCCAAGCACATGGGAGCAACACCACCTCCTACAGGGGTGTAACCTACTAGACTGGTAGATAAGACAAAATTTCCATTGCCACCACTGAGATAATAAGACACAATTATTAAAACCTATTTAGCTAGCAATAATTCAAGTGCAGCAATGTTCCATTGCATTTACCTTTTAACGTATGATGGGTCTTTAAAAATACTAGGAAGAGGCATTTGATTTTCCTCTGCTATGCAGTAAAGTCCGAATAAATGCCTGTCACATCCATATCCCTCACGAGCTTCCTTCATTAAATCATCATGCCTTTGAGCTGCAATTCTGAGAAGTCTGACTTTTTCTTCAGCCTGATGTAAGATATAATATTTACACTTACAAATTTAATTCAAAATTGTGCATAGACAACTTGCAAGATAATATTTTCCTTACATTTATTCCCTTTTCAAGCATAGCCCTAATCCATTCCACAAGTTGTGTAGTGCAGGGCCTCAAAGTTTCTGTTCTACCATTGAAAAATGCCCTGGTTGTTGCAGTTTCATAACATGGAGCTAATCTGGAAAGGAAATGAATGAGAAACTTTTTCTTTTTATAAAGGATTTGAAGCAGGAGAATATTTTTCACTTACTTTTTATGCATTCTAAAATATGTGAGTTGTAGTGCCATCTGCACAAATGTATCTGGATGGATGCGGTTTTTAACTGTATACGCTTTTCCGTAGCTGGAAAATTTCTCACGAACAATAATTACCTTAGATTTCTGTAAAATTAGGGAAATATTTAAGTTCACTCAGTTAAGGTAGGAGGAGATTGTCAGAGTTACATTCATGCATGTTATCTTCACCTACTGAGGTAATCAACCTTAGGTCAGCTGAGTGAAGCTCTTTTGTTAAAGTTGAATCCAGAACAAAAGTCAAGTTTCTTGGCTTTGATAATGTGCGGACTGTGGACGGGCCAGACCACACCCCACCACTCTCCACCAACGATTGGTAAATATAAAAGCTATTTGTAATGCTTATCATTCCATCAAATGCTGTGTGCTAGGAAAGAGAGCGACATATATGCAATTAAGTACCCAATGTTCTTAACTAATTTTCAACAGTTTTGTCTGAAACTTACATCAGCTAAGCCAGCACATCTACCATTACCAAAAAATACTACATGCACTGACTTGTCAGCCCACAAGTTCTTGTAATCTCCTGATATTGAGGCCATGGTCACTTCACTTGCAGATTGTGGCTCAATGTCAGGTTCTAATGTCATCATACAAATAGAAGACTCAATTAAATCCAAATTGTGAGCATTTTCACCACTAATCTTTCTTAGATGTCTGTAATTCTGTGCATCAGAAAATAAGATCCAATTGACATATTCATAATAACAATATAATTCAAGTAAGTACATTTTTCTATAGAGGAAACTTGTTTTCTACTCGTAGCATTCACTGTACCACTTTACCTTAGCCCATGTTTCTCGATCATCACAACTCAGAAGGGAGATTCCTTGGCCAGAGGTCTGTGAAGCATCATCTAGTATAAATTGAAAATGTTGTTCCCATTCAAGAGGATTGAGAATTGATCCAGTAGTCTCATCAAGAGCATCTACAATATACATATGTCCATTGCAGGCAACAACAACATGCATTGGACAAGAACCCTCCTTCTCTGTAGAAAACAAAAAGTAGGACAATAATCAATCTGATTAGTTTGAAACATGTAAAACTTGCAATTTAGCAGTGAGATTTTAACCTGTTTTGAAATGGATGTCAAGTCTATCTTTTTGTGAAAGTGGAATTCTACAGCAATTGAAGAGTCTTCGAAACTGATCCATGCTGAATATTATTTTGCCATCTGCACTTTGAGTTGGAACTAAAAGCTCCGAACGAAGAAGTTTCCACATTTCAATTGTATAATACATCCACAGAGATGCATACTACATTTGTCAGAAAAATAGAGGGTGGCAGTAGTAGATATGTTACATAGTTCATTATTAAATAAGTATTATTATTATGGAATCGTACCTTCACCATCCTGCCTGGTCCAAATTTCCAGAAATTTTCTAAAGGTGACACTCCAATCATTGAACAAAATGGCAAAAGAGGCAGTCTATTTTCCAGGTAGGCTTTATCCTCCCACCATTTTTCAACCTGAGAAACAAAAAATGAAATTTTTTATTAGGTTTGCGTGCTCATCTTGAGAGAAAATATTTTACCACCATAGCTATCTTCAATTATAATTCCTTATTTTTTGAGAAAAACAAAGCAAAACAAAGCTGAAGTACCAAATCACATTAAAACATTAATACCTCATCATCATCTTACCCAATTCTTGTGTGTTGCTGCTTTCATTTGTAGCTTCTCATGCAAAATTTTCCCCTCTGAATTTTGAAATTGCTCAAGAATATTCTTTGTATTTTCCAATTCAGAAGGAGATACAAAAGGTGTCACTGAATCCAGATACCTCTGCAACGTGTGAGACAATGTGGGAAGTGGCAGCGGTGGTAAATTTTTATCTTCAGAGAAGGTTCTCATATTTCCCTCTTCAGGCAGCCTCATTGCATCTACAAGCGACATGGTGATGGTGGTCTGCAACAGAGTGAAGCAGGTAAAATACACAAACCAAAATAACGTTTTTGAAGTGGTGAAAAGAAACATTATGAGCCCCCAAAAAACATTTTCTCAACTCCTTGCTAAGAACAATGAAACGGAAAACCACAAAAATTTGTGAGAAATAATCTCAAAATTCGACATTTTTTTTAAAAGACTGATTTGAATCACATCTGAACGTTCTGAGGTTAGTGTGTGACCTGGCCAGTATCTGCTTTCGCCATATTAAACTAACGTACCTGTCAGTTTGGTGCGAAAGACAAAGGAGGCCCCCTTTTCCGTTGGCTATGTCTTTCGGCCGTCTCCCATCAGTCCGCAGACTTCATTCCCTCCCAACTTCACGACAACCACTCTCACTTCTGTTTACAACACCACAAGCAGACACTTCCCCCACCCACTGCACTCTCTGACCCCCCCCCCCCCCTTTTCCTCTTTCCCCGCGCTCGCGGGCGCGGCGGCGGCCTTCCCTCCTTCCCCCCTCTTCCTCTCTCGCTCCCACCACATTTCAAATGTCGACGCCTAGGGCTGCCGCCGTCTGACTCCGAAGATCGCTCTCGTGCCTCCATCCTTGTCCGTCTCATGGGGTCCTGCCACCCCCGACAAAGCACGCCGCCACAGGTGCGACAAGGACGGAGGCACGAGAGCAATCTTCGGAATCAGTCGGCTGGCCGGTGTTGGTGGTGACCGACTGCTGACGGGCTAGGGGGGAGATGCGTGATGATCGGACGGGGGCCGAAGTCCATAGGTCGTTGTCCGACTTAAGTAGACGAAACAAACAGGAGGTCCGGCCCGGTGTTGCGTGGGCTTGAACGCTTATTTCTGCCAATCTCCAGACATCTCTGTTCCATCAATGGGACTCAAAATTCAGATAAACTTCTGTTGTTTTTCGACCGATTTGTTTTTCTGTCCAAACGCAATGTCTAAAATAATTCATGAGACGCACTAGACACTAGTAGAGTCTTTCGGGTGGCAAGCAGACTACGCCTGCGGGAATTGAGGAGATTCTACTTCTGATTTCTGTCTTGTACCAGCCCGACCAGCCTGATACGGTCGACTGCAGTGCACGGCGTGACGTGTCACCCATAATGTCACCGGCGTGCGATAAGCCAGCGAACCGTCTCCTCAGTCAGCACCTTCTTAATCTCTCTCATGCAGCCATAGAATAAATAGTAGGAGAGCGTGCAGGAAGGAGCTCAGGGAGAAACAGAGGGGAGGGGGGCTCCTCCTTGAATGTGGTTGCAACCATCCTCCCACATTTAGAATCCAGCTACTGCTCCCCCTCCAAATAATTAAGTTCGAGCAGATTATCCATTGCGTCTCTCGCGGTTGTACATCGAGTTTCGCGAGTACTGCAGAGTATCCGTGAGTTTTGGCGAGTATACGCGAGTACTGGCGATTTTCCCGCGCGTTTTCGTTTTTTTCGCGAGCATCTTGCGAGTATTTTCCCTCGAACACAACGAGTTTGTTTGTAGTTGGGGAGCCCGCCCGGGGGAAAGCGGCCTGCCTCCGGCCCCCGCCCCAGCCAGCCCCAGCGCGGCGCCCGCGGCGCCCGCGGCCGGCCCAGGTGCTCCGCGCTCGGACTTTGGTCCGTGTGAGCCAAGCCAAAGCGCGTGGCGTATATAGGTGGGGTATGGGGTGAGTGCGAGCAAAGGGTCAGAAGGCAAGATAATGAAACGAGAACGTACCTCGATTGAAAGCTCGCTTCGGCTATCCGGCTTCGACAGGCGTGTGTGGGGGCGTATGTGTGTGTGTGTGTGTGTGTGTGTGTGTGTGTGTGTGTGTGTGTGTGCGTGTGTATGTGTGTGTGTGTTTGTGTGTGCGTGTGTGTGTGTGTGTATGTGTGTGCGTGCGCGCGCGTGTGTGTGTGCGTGCTCAGCACCGCAGGGCCTTAGCTTAAGCCGCTGCTTCGCGCTACGCGCTGCTGCTGCTGCCCGCGCCGCGACGAGAAGCGACGCTAGGGGCTCACTGCTCACTGTTACCACTCGGCGGCCCGTCCCGTCCCGGTCCGCTCCGCGTCCAGTCCAGCCAGATGAGCCCCGACCCCGACCCGCCCAGCTGGTCCCGGCCCGGCCCGACTCGGCGGCCGTCACTCGGGTGCACGTGTACTCGCGGTGCTGCACGCCTCTCCAGGCGGACTTTGCCGTCCCACTGTATAAAAAGTAGTGTGACATGGGTCACGCCATGCGGTGTGGCCAGTTGTCACACTAAATGGGAAAGGACAATTTTGTCCAGAAAAATGTTGAGGTTTTGTGTACCCCACCTGCTAGGGACAAGTTGAACACATTCAAGGGTACGCAATACGTACTTAACTTGGACAAGTAGTCTCAGAAAATTTGACAAATTTGTCCCAAGCTGGTGATGTGCACAAAATCTCAACATTTCTGGAGACAAAATTGTCCTTTCTTATTTAGGGTGTTGGTCACGCCACGTAATTGCGACCTGAGTTTACCTCCACACTACGAACTGCGATGCCTGCTCCAAAATATAGGGTAGTATACTTACATAGGAGGTTGCATCACAAACGTGGACAAAACTTCGGTCACACCACGTCGTACATGTGACTCCCCCAGGCGTCATTCTTGCATGTGTGACGCAGTTTTTTTCCAGTGTCACCGCTCTCCCCTCGCGGACCGGACAAGTAGTGTCAAATGGGTTGCCTAACCACAAGGCGCGCGCCGCGACTCGCCGGCACCAAGGACCAGTTGAGATGCACGCAGCAGCGGTCGGGATTCAAATAGACTACTTGTCGCATGGAACTTTTCCAAGTTTCTACTCCAAAAAATATGTTCACAAAAGATACACATCTTTAGGCATTTTGAAGCCACGTGAACTGCTGTTTCCAGTTAAGCTGCCCCGGTCGGTTTCGGGGGCGTTCGGGGCGTTGGGGCAGCGGGGCAGTTAGGGTGGGGGGTGCCGATCAGGGGGTGGGGTCGGGGCCTCTGGCGCGTCGCATCGGGCACGGCGCGTCGCACAGCGTCGTAGGGCGTCGCGCAGCCCCCGTCCACCCCGATCTGCCCCGGTCGGCAACCCCCACCCCAACGGCCCCGCTGCCCCGAACGCCTCGAAACCGACCGGGGCAGCTTAACTGGAAACAGCAAACAACATATCAAAAGTTGTTGACAAGTTTTTCGAGGACCTGAAGTGTTTCCTGTTAAAATTAAAATATGAGATGGGTAGCACAGGAGCTTAACGGAGGCCGGTGCCATGAGGATGAGCAGGAGCACCACGCGGGGGGCTGGCGTTGCCAAAGTGCCGCCCATGATGGTGCCCGCGGTGGAGGCTAGGATCGAATATGGTTGCTTTATGACAAGAAAAAAAAAAGCGCCGAAATTTTGCTCCACTATGCGTAAACTATTTTGTTAAATTATGTCAACTGTACGGTCGGTATGCGAAAAAAAAATCGCAAAAAAAAAAAAAACGCGTTAAGTGTAGAAAAAGGGAAATGAAAAGCGAAAAATTCGAAAATGCCAAATTAAGCTGTTCCGAGGGGTGGCCAGCTCGAAAAAAAACGTAAACACAGAAATACCTGTGTATTCCTAGAAATACACTAAAAGTACAAGGAAAAACTCTACAATACACAGAAATACATAGAAATACTTCTCAAAAATACGAGAAAAATACATCAGAAATACAAGAAATACAAGGCAAGTGCACACAGAAATACATGAGTTGGCCGCCCCTTCAGCTGTTCAATGAAATAAAAACAAAAAGAATAATATTTTTCTTAAAAAAAGGGAAAAAAAGTTTGTTGTAACTATGGGAAAGCGTACATTGTAAATACCAGAGCGAGGATTCTCGCCCTTAGGAGAGCGAAAAATTCTCTCTCACTCTTTGAGAGCGAGGTTTGGTTTTCTCGCTTAATTAGAGCAATAGTCTCAAAAATCTCGCCCTATTTGAGCGAGGACTGGGAAACCGCGCCCTATTTGAGCGAGGTTTTGGAAACCTCACCCTTTTTGAGAGGGGATTTTAATCCTTTATCTCACTTAATTTGAGTGATGTTGTAAATTCTTTCTCAATAAGAGCGAGGTTCCTGGAAAAATCTCGCTCCTTTTTGATGAGACATCTCACTCTTGCATTTGAAGTGTAAAGGTGTCAATATCAATACTTTGAATAGAGATCACTATCACAGTCTCAGAACAGAGTAGAAATGATCCGAAGTATGAAACAAGGGATATTTCTCATCAGATTTCCGTGGAAAACTGGAAAATGTGCGCGCACAATACGGAAAGAAAACCATTATGCTCCGAAAAAAGCGAAAAATTAGGCGACTACGAAATGCACTGTAGCATGGTCCCTCAACATCAAAAACATAAGATATTATTTTCTTTTTCATTTTGAACGCTTTTAAAACATTATGCGAAAAATGCGATCGCATCACTGTTAAAAATTCAGTACCCCATGCCCAAGATACTACGGAAAAACCCATTTTGTTTGTTGACGGGACGACCGTATCTGAAAAATACGGCGTTTTCCGTGACCAATTCCGTAGTTTCAGTTTCTTGAAACTTCGCAACAAATTGAAATATAGGCCCATGTGAAATATACTGTCATAGGTAGTACGGACGGACCGTACCCGATAAAAACAGTCCGGGCCTGGTAAAAAATTGACGGGGAAAAACCGTACTAATTACCGTGGAAATTTCTGGCAGTGATAAAGTGACCATCTCTAGTGGAGGCGATGGCGGTGCAGTGCACGTCGTGGCGACAGAGCTCCGGGGTTGTTGCGAGTGTGGCGGGGCGTGGCGGCTCGTGGCGGGGCGGGGCGGGGCGTGGCGGCGCTCTCCGCTGGCATTCCCTCCGCCGCCTGGCCCATCCCGGCCCGCGCCGGCCCCGCGGGCTCCAGCGCGCCGCGCGCCCCCCTGCGCTGCGCACCCCCGGCCCCCGGCACGACTCCAGGCGGGCTCCAGGCTCCAGCAGGCTCCAGCCGCCAGTCCTCTCCCAACCCCCGTGTCGTCAGCGGCCCAGCGCCAGCCCGGCCCACCCCGCTCCCCGGCCCCGCAGCGCAACACGCACTGGAGATCGCTACGGCCAGCCGCCCGGCCCCGGCCCCGGCCCCGGCCTCGGCCATCGCCCGCGCCCGCACGGACCGCCGCACCGGCCCAGCATCGCAAGGCTGCTGCTGTCTCTAAATCAGGTCAGTTTACGGTGTCGAGGCGTGAACAACCCCGAGGTCTTGTCTACCATAGTTACGTCAAATTTTTCAGAATTTTAAATGCAAATTTTTGAATTTTATGACTTAAAATTGTAGAAATATCCCTGCTGCGTTTATTTTTCTTCCCCTATAATTGTAACGGCTGCCACTATCCCTAGACTGAAGCGTCGGCGCGGGGTTGTCCGGTCCGCGGTTAACTGGCTGGCTGACAGCGAAGGTCACGTATTAGTAACCCCTCCCTGTGGCCGCTCTCATAAACGGGATGCGTGTAAAAGTGTCATTGTCAGTGCTCCCCGCCCCCGCCCCCGCCCCGCCCCGCCCCGCGCTCGCCTCCGTCCCCCGCTCGCGCCCCACCCTACCATGCGCTGAGTGCGTTTTGCAATTAGCGGCGCCTTTGTTCCTTGTTCGACCAATGCCATTGAAACATGGGCGGGCGGACCTCTCAAAGAGATCGGCCCGCCGCCGAACAGAGCACGGCGCCTTCCTGCGCTGGCACGGCTCGTAAATGTCAATGTTAATTTGCATTTGGCTCAACCCACAGAACCGACAGGGGTAAAAAAATACCCGTTCAATTAAAAAGGAAAAAAAAAAAACACTTAATAATTTTGCAGTAATGATCGTTATAGCGAGACGTCATATATCTGCCCCTATTCTTTTTTCCGGCAAAATAGAGAGAGTATTTTTACGAATTAGCTCAGCAGTCCGCTGCAGCAAGCGTGCGAGTTTGCTCGGGATCTTTCGTGGAGCCGGAGAAAAATGTAAAATGCTGTTTCGTTATGGCGCCCCCACCCACAATGGCCGATATCGAGGCGGAACGCCTGTGACAAACTGGATAGGCCGACCCGCCAAGCACTCGTGTGTAGCTGGCGGCCTACCCGCAGAGCACAAGCGCATGGGGAAGCACGAATTAAATTCCTAGTACCCAAAATTTCGTTCCGTCACCTCCCGCTGAGTTGATTGTGGGGTCACCTTTAGGCATAGACCGAGGGGTCGTTAACTTCGGGTTTTCGTGTATACCGAACACTTGAAAAATGGTTGAAAACAGATGACTATCGTTGAAATATATGCATGGCATGCACGCTGTATAAACAGTGTGAACGGTATGCTCACTGTTTCTAGCGTGTGCATGGCCATGCTCATAGTGGCCGCGGTACACGTTACATACTGAAAGAATCGCGCATTTTGTGAAAGAAGCACCAAAATTTGCAGAGACGTTCTTAAAGGTATAAGGAACAATTCTGTCCGAAGGCCTTTTGAGATTTTCGAACCGTTCAGCCTGTACCGTTCAATTCGTTCAACTTGAACACAATGGCATAAGTAGCAGTAACGCAGACCCTAATTAAGCTAACGAGAGGCGTGGGGTATGCAAACTACCTAATTTGATGGTGCCCAACACGATGAAAAGGTCGGTTGGGCGATTTGAACACTTTTGAACACTTCTTTGAACGTTTTTGTACATTTTCGAACGCTGTCATGCCTCGCGGCAGAAACCCCGTAATTTTGACCGTTTAAGCAGGTTTTTTTTACATCCTGAAATTCTGACAGGCTAGAGGGTTGTATAGGACCATCTCCCTAGCGTGTACAATTCCGTTCCGAACACTGACTTGAACACTGAGTTGAACAAAATAAATTGTTTTCGAAGCTAGGTATCAGACACGTTGATTCCATTTGAAACGGGTACGCTAGTGACGAATCTGGACACAGAAACAAGGTTTCTACACTCTGGAACACTTTCTGCTACGTTCCGAACACTGACTGGAACACTGAGTTGAACAAAATTATTTGTTTTCGAAGCTAGGTATCAGATACGTCGATTCCATGTGAAAGGAGCCCGCTAGTAACGAATCTGGACACAGAAACAAGGTTTCTCCACTCTGGAACACTTACCGCTCCGTTCCGAACTCTGACTG
The DNA here is from genome assembly GCA_029379305.1 of Frankliniella fusca. Lineage (NCBI taxonomy): Eukaryota > Metazoa > Arthropoda > Insecta > Thysanoptera > Thripidae > Frankliniella > Frankliniella fusca. Next base: position 58,554 of record JAHWGI010000290.1, on the reverse strand, counting down.
GAACACTGAGTTGAACAAAATATACTGCTTAAAAACCCAGATATTAGACACGTCAAGTACGCGAGAAAGGGGTCCACCAATGACGAATTGGGACACAAAAACGATGTTTGTCTACTCTGTCAATTCAAATGTATACATTGTATACTTTAAATAAAGTGTACATGGCATGTATACTTCAAATAATGTATACATACCATGTATGCATTTATAAATGTGTACATGCCTATGTGTGCATTTATAAATGTATACATACCCATGTATTCTTTGTAAAGAATACACATTTTGCCCTCAGTTTACATACCATGTACACTTTGAAAAAATGTATACATGGGCATGTATACATTTATTGAAGTATACATAGACATGTATACATTTATCAAAGCGTACATGGTAATGTATACTTTTATTAAAGTGTACATGGCAGGTATACATTAATCAAAGTGTACAATGTACACATTTGTGTTGACAGAGTACTCGAGAACTCTTACCGAACTGTTATGGACACTAGTTGGATCAATGATATTTTTCTTTAAATCTTGAACCTAAAATAGGTTTAAAATTAAAAGGGTATATGGAGCTTCCTAAATTTGTACAATATCCTGTAAAATGTTCCAAGTAAGTGTTCACTGGTAAAACTAAGGCGTAGCCTTACGCCCCGTTTTCAAGCGTACTGAGATTACGCTTGAAATCAAGCGTACCAGGTCGATCTGCTCCTATTGGTCCTATCTAAATGTATGGGAGAATTTCTTCCGTACGCTTGATTTCAAGCGTAACGTCTTCAAGCGTAAATGTATGCTTCATTCAAGCGTACAGTTACGCTTTAGTTTTACCAGTGTTCCTGTAAAATGTTCCAGCCTAGATCAGTGTGAATCCGTTCTCGTCCAGCTGAGGGTCATCAATGGCCTGATCTTGTGCATCGCTGCGGAAATAAGAGTCACGCGACTATCAGTTATACGTTCTATAAATGTAGAATTTATATGGTCTATGTTTGTCTTACGTGACTGGTGGCTCGGCGCAGTTCCCTTTGCATCGGCAATCAATTTTGCAGACAGTGCCCGTTATCTTTCAGGGGCACCTCCATTTTATCACCAACCCTCTTCCATCCCCATTTTGTTGGGTCACACTGGAAAAACAAAGGCACTAAACAACACCTTTCCTGGGGCACCAAAGTCAAGGGCGCAGTTTAGTGCCTTTTCTAAGGTACTAAAGTTCAGTGCCTTTCCAAAGGCACTAAACTTGTATGGAACTTATATGAAGCTAGTCAGCCAAAGGTGTGAAAGGTCGACTTTCGTGCCTTTCCAAAGGCACTAAACTTTAGTACCTTTGGAAAGGCACTAAACTTTGTTAGTGCCTTTTAAAGGTAGGGATTCGCAGCTTTGTTTTTCCAGTGCATCAGGGGAGCCCTGGGGTAAATGAGCTTGACCCCAAACCTGGTATGCTGCACGAAGAGAGTGCTGTCGAAGAGCTTCTTTGCTTGCTGGTATCATATTTAGGGTTTTCACACCGTCGTAAAGGTCTCGTCGGACAGAGTTAATATCTGATTCTTTGGTTTTCGCATCATAAAGGCAGATTAGGAACTGCGCCGAGCCACCAGTGACGTAAGACAAACATAGACCATATAAATTCTGCATTTATAGAACGTATAACTGATAGTCGCGTGACTCTTATTTCCGCAGAGATACACAAGATCAGGCCATTGATGACCCTCGGCTGGACGAGAACGGATTCACACTGATCTAGGCTGGAACATTTTACAGGAACACTTACTTGGAACATTTTACAGGATATTGTACAAATTTAGGAAGCTCCATATACCCTTTTAATTTTTTTTTTTTTTTTTTTTTTTTTTTTTTTTAAACCTATTTTAGGTTCAAGATTTAAAGAAAAATATCATTTATCCAACTAGTGTCCATAACAGTTCGGTAAGAGTTCTCGAGTAGACAAACATCGTTTTTGTGTCCCAATTCGTCATTGGTGGACCCCTTTCTCGCGTACTCGACGTGTCTAATATCTGGGTTTTTAAGCAGTATATTTTGTTCAACTCAGTGTTCCAGTCAGAGTTCGGAACGGAGCGGTAAGTGTTCCAGAGTGGAGAAACCTTGTTTCTGTGTCCAGATTCGTTACTAGCGGGCTCCTTTCACACGGAATCGACGTATCTGATACCTAGCTTCGAAAACAAATAATTTTGTTCAACTCAGTGTTCCAGTCAGAGTTCGGAACGGAGCGGTAAGTGTTCCAGAGTGGAGAAACCTTGTTTCTGTGTCCAGATTCGTTACTAGCGGGCTCCTTTCACATGGAATCGACGTATCTGATACCTAGCTTCGAAAACAAATAATTTTGTTCAACTCAGTGTTCCAGTCAGTGTTCGGAACGTAGCAGAAAGTGTTCCAGAGTGTAGAAACCTTGTTTCTGTGTCCAGATTCGTCACTAGCGTACCCGTTTCAAATGGAATCAACGTGTCTGATACCTAGCTTCGAAAACAATTTATTTTGTTCAACTCAGTGTTCAAGTCAGTGTTCGGAACGGAATTGTACACGCTAGGGAGATGGTCCTATACAACCCTCTAGCCTGTCAGAATTTCAGGATGTAAAAAAAACCTGCTTAAACGGTCAAAATTACGGGGTTTCTGCCGCGAGGCATGACAGCGTTCGAAAATGTACAAAAACGTTCAAAGAAGTGTTCAAAAGTGTTCAAATCGCCCAACCGACCTTTTCATCGTGTTGGGCACCATCAAATTAGGTAGTTTGCATACCCCACGCCTCTCGTTAGCTTAATTAGGGTCTGCGTTACTGCTACTTATGCCATTGTGTTCAAGTTGAACGAATTGAACGGTACAGGCTGAACGGTTCGAAAATCTCAAAAGGCCTTCGGACAGAATTGTTCCTTATACCTTTAAGAACGTCTCTGCAAATTTTGGTGCTTCTTTCACAAAATGCGCGATTTTTTCACGTACCTCGGCCACTATCACTGTATAATGTGTGCATGGCCATGCTCACTGTAAAAAATGTGAGCAATGCTCACCGTTGGGTACGCAGGAAGCATCTCCATGCACACGTTGAGTTGCAATGCTTACTGTTGAAGATTAAGTGAGCATGTCCATGCACACATTATATACAGTGAGCATCTCCATGCACACGTTATAAACAGTGAGCATACTGTGCACACTGTTTATAAAGCGTGCATGACGCTTTACACTAAATATGACAAGTTGTTGACCTCTTGAGACAGACTATGCCGCGCTGTCGGGGTCCGCGGTGTCGGGCGGGGGCGGAGTCCGCGCCTGGTGCGCCTGGTCCTGGGGCTCCGGCGCGTGGTATGGGGATGGGCGGGACCCCGCCCCGCCCCGCCCCGCCCCGCCCCGCCCCGCCCCGCCCCGCCCCGCCCCGCCCCGCCCCGCCCCGCCCCACCCTGCCCCGCCCCGCCCCGCCCCGCCCCGCCCCGCCCCGCCTCGCCCCGCCCCGCCCCGCCCCGCCCCGCCCCGCCCCGCCCCGCCCCGCCCCGCCCCGCCCCGCCCCGCCCCGCCCTCGGGCTCGCCGTCAGATCCCCTTCAATTGACGCGGAAAGGGGGACGAGCCGAAAACAACAGCGCGTGGCGCGGGGAGGGAGTGCGGAGGCGCCGGGCCAGGACGCGACACGGCGCGAGGCGTCTTACTTTTAAAGTAATTGAAACGGTCCGTAAAATGAGGGCTCATTTTTCGCACCACTTCGCTTCATCGAACTTGAAAGGAAGTGGAGACAGCGTGGCGAGAGTTTCACACAGAACGCGAATCCAATGTCTCACCTCTGATTGTTCCCTCCTCACCCACGACACGACCCTTGCGAGTTTCGTGTGTTTCTCGGATCCACCAGCAGCAGCCACTTTTGCACCGCCCCGCCCGACCTCGCCCCACCCGCCCCCGCCAGCTCCGCCCCGCCCCGCCCCGCCCTGACTGCCGTTCCATGGCGCCACGGCGCTCGTCTCGCGAGGCACTATTATTGCAAATAATAAATAATAATATGAATGACAATGACAAAGGCCTGACCGCCATGGCCGCCATGGCCGGTGGCGGGACCAGGCGGGACGGGACGGGACGGCGCGCAGCTGTCACGCTGAGCCCGTCCTGTGCGCCTTTGTTCAAGCTGTCCCCCTGGAGCAACAGAATAAAAAGAAATTAAATAAACGGGATCAATCCGCTCATTTATTTGATCGCTGGAATACTTGACAGCATATGTGGGTATGCACACGAACTGTTATGTATAAAGAATGCGTACATTTGTGCTTTCTTTTTTTTTCTCTTTCTTTTCTTTTCTTTTCTTTTCTTTTCTTTTCTTTTCTTTTCTTTTCTTTTCTTTTCTTTTCTTTTCTTTTCTTTTCTTTTCTTTTCTTTTCTTTTCTTTTCTTTTCTTTTAGTCTCAAGTTACCCACCGAGATTTAAGTTGAACCGACCGATCTAGATGAAAATCGCGGGCCAGACCGCAGTGGTTTTCAATTCGTATAGTGAATAAGGGACGCGATTTAGATGCGCGATTTCGATCGCAAGGGGATTTCCATTTCTGTTTCCGGCTCTCAATTTCCCCTCCCTTGGCCATGCTCCGGCTCGCTCGGGGCGAAGGGAGCATCTGGTCGTATGGCTGGGAAATCGGTGCTCCCCGTCGTGTTGGCGGAGGTTACCGACCGCGCGTCCAACCAAAAGCACTTGCGCTAGCTGAGCGGCCCTGCCCTGCCCTGCCCTGCCCTGCCCTGCCCTGCCCTGCCCTGCCCTGCCCTGCCCTGCCCTGCCCTGCCCTGCCCTGCCCTGCCCTGCCCTGCCCTGCCCTGCCCTGCCCCGCCCCGCCCCGCCCCGCCCTGCCCTGCCCTGCCCTGCCCCGCCCTGCCCTGCCCTGCCCTGCCCTGCACCGCCCCGCCCCGCCCTGCCCCGCCCCGCCCTGCCCTGCCCTGCCCTGCCCTGCCCTGCCCTGCCCTGCCCTGCCCTGCCCTGCCCTGCCCCGCCCCGCCCCGCCCTGCCCTGCCCTGCCCTGCCCTGCCCTGCCCTGCCCTGCCCTGCCCTGCCCAACCCCGCCCTGCTTCTGCGCGAGCGAGGCGAGTCGCGGAGTGAGGAGTGAGGGTGGATAGGGAGGGTTTGCTCGCGGCGCGCCAGAGCAGGCCCTGCCCTGCGCCCTGCCGGGCCGTGCTGTCACAGAGCGTTATCTTGACGGGAGGGGCACTAAGTCTCAAATCTCCCTCCATTTTTTGATGACTGTAACGTCTGCCGCTCGTTGCTCTTGGAAGCCCAGGGCACAGCTCAGACCCCCGGCCCGGCCGCAGCGCAGCGGGCGGGGGGCGAAGCGGGGGGCGGAGCGGTGGTGGCATTACAGCCATGGCCTACCATGGCCATGCCGACGTGCCCCGGCGCGCCGCACGCAATCAGGGCATGCTCTCCAGCAGGCTCCAGCTAGAGTCCAGCAGGCTCCAGCGGGGACAAGATGTGTCGACTGCCTTTCGAATCCCGTGATGCATTCTTTTCTTCTTCTTTTCGAGCAGCCCTCTCTCCTCTTTATTTATTTAATTACTCTATTTCTTTCCTTCATCTATTTTTACCCATTATTCTGCCATTTCCTTTGAAACGCAGTGTCCTGCCTTACAAAAATGTTGGTTCACCTTTCCCCTCTTGGAAGTTATTTTGCTCTCCTCATTTACATATCGTATTTCGTCACGTGCGCGAGTGCGTGCCTGCTGCCCCCCACCCTCTCCATCGATCCCCACCGGCCGGGGCTTCACACCATTCTCACTCACTGGTACTGGTGTTATATGTTCAGTTAAGAAAAAACTAGGAGTGGGGAGGCGAGGGGCAGGGCAGGGCAGGAGGGGGCACCGGCCCGGCGGTCAAGCGTTCCGAGAAGTGGCGTGGAGTAGTCGGGGCGCGCCGCGCAGCGCTCCGCGAGAACCCCCCCCCCCCCCCCTGTATGATATTATGCCACACTGGCTGGTCGATCTGCCGGTTGCTCTCTGCAGGCTGCTCGCTGTAGGACAGTACAAGCAGGCTGATGCATTATTCCTATCATCTGCTAAAAAGCAGCCGGGGCGGCGCGGGCGCGACCCGTGACATTAGCACTGGGACCAGGACCAACCCGCTCACGTCAGAGCCGGGAGTGGGGCCGCGGCACGGCACGGCGGCAGAGAGCTGCGTCCGGGGGTGCCACCCCGCGCCGCCCCTTCCCGCGCCGCCCCGGTCCTCGTTTTCTTAACTGAATAGAACATCGGTATTCGCCCTCTTTCCCCCGCCCTCGTAGAAGTCGGCGCACCAGGGCCCACGGCCCGGCCGGGTCCGGCCCGCCCTCGCTGTCTGCTAGAAGGGTCACCAATTTATTCGCAATCAGGACGGGTTGGGGGGGGGGCGGAGGTGAGGCGAGGCGAAGAGAGGTGCGCTTTCTTGATAGGCGTGGCGGGGCGTGGCGGGGCGTGGCGGGGCGTGGCGGGGCCGGAGGGTGAGTCACAGAACGCGCGCTGCTCCGATTGCTGTTTGCTGCTGCTGCTGCTGCCGCCGCCGCCGCCGCCTGGAGAATTTAACAAGAGAGGCATCAGTCAAAGTCACGGCCAGTCGGCGGTACGTCACGACACCGGGCCACCGGGCCCGGCCGACTAGACGCCGCCGTGCTGCGCCCCGCCCCGCCCCGCCCCGCCCCGCCCCGCCCCGCCCCGCCCCGCCCCCGCCCCGCCCCGCCCCGCCCCGCCCCGCCCCACCCCGCCCCGCCCCGCCCCGCCCCGCCCCGCCCCGCCCCGCCCCGCCCCGCCCCGCCCCGCCCCGCCCCGCCCCGCCCCGCCCCGCCCCGCCCCGCCCCGCCCCGCCATCGGGGCCCACTGGTTCCCAACTCCACCCCTGCCTGCGCTCAGAGGAATTAATTTTAAATTAGATTTGACGATTTGTAGCCAGCAGTGCCTCTCGCGCGGCCAAACGGGGCGGGGCGCTTCAACCCCACCCGCGCCCTCGTCTCCCGCCTTGTCCCACCCCACCTCACCCCGTCTTTAGACCACCTCGCGACGTCCCTCATGACGGCCTTCATAACAGCGCACGCAGTGCTTCGAGAAACCAGAAAGGTGGAATTTCATCGTTTGTATTCTTTCCTTTTTTTTAAAATTTTTATTTTTAAGAGAAAAATATAATTCGTTTTTCAAATTGTCGCAAATGTCGGGTCACGAGATTCACAACGTGTTTATCAATTCTGGATAAGCGTTTGTACTTTTATTTTCCCTCCGGCAACATGTGCACAGGGCAATAGAGTTGGCTCATATCAGAGCGTGCGAGTAACAACGAAACGACTTGAAAAATACTGAAAGAAAGTGGGTTTTCGAGACATATTGTTTAATGAATTTGGTGCAGAGTACGAAGACTATAGTTCTTTCACTTTTTCACACTGCTCCCTATGAAATGAAAATATGCGATTGAACCTACTGATGGTCGGCAGAAACAATTCTTACCATACAGGACTTAACGAGGGGGAAAGCCCTCTGAATTTTTGAGTACAGTTTTCGTGATTTTTGTGTGTGAATATTTGTGAATAATTGTTGACATGTGCAGAATTTTCTGTGGGAATTTTCACTTTACTTTTACCTTCATATTTGTAAATTTTCAAAAATTTTCGTGCATGTGTATTTCTTATTTTTTGTTATGAATTTTTTTGATTTACGAAGGTGTGTGCAAAAATTTCAGGCACAATTTGACTCTTTGGCCCTAATTATTATCGATAACGTCATGTTTCTTCTCGCTACTCCCCCAAACTTCTATTTTATTTTAATAGATTTTTTTAAAGCCGCTAATCGCGCTAATCACACCGCTTTCTTTAGATATCAACAATTTACTGACCAAGTGTGCAGAACGGGCGAGAGAGCGCAGGTCAAGGGTCTACCACTTCCATAATCCTCGTACACCCCTCTAGATGATTTTTGATAATCACATAATCATAATGATGTAAAATTTCCAAATATTGACAAATTTTGACAAATATGGAGAAATAGAGTCAGATTTGACCAAAAGTTACGTGGTTACTGGCCAATAATCAGTAAATACAGTCAAGTGCCCTAATTTCGGACGAATTTAGCGGTTTTCCCTTTCTTACGTGTAGGCATGATGGAATTTGAAAAATCTGTTGCGATTGGAAAAACTGTGGCTCCGGACACGTCGGATGACACCCATGCCGAATTTCTATCTAAATGTGTGTAGCTACAGCAGCCTTCGAGAGAGTGTCCGAAATTAGGGACGAAAGTGCCCTAACTTCGGACACGTGCTCTAAATGGCTAGTTTCGCTGTAGAATGAAATTTTATGGAAACGTTTTTAGTTGCAAATTTAATTGTAAATAATTTTGTTTTTATGGTCTGCAACGATATCTGTACTAGTTTAGGCCCTATAGCCGTCTATATCCCTACAAAGGAAGCAACTTCAGCACACTATTTCTCCTAAACTAGCAGAGATATCGTTGCAAACTATAAAACAAATCTTGTTTAAAATTAAATTTGCAACAAAAAACATTTTCATAAAATTTCTGTAGGACACACTCTAAAAATCTCCATGTATTTGGCCCATAAGAAAAAGTGTCCGAAATTGTAGCACTTTCAAAAATCGTCCCGTACCAAAGAACGGTTTGACTTATACAAAGTAAATTTTTACGTAGTTCTGTAGCCAAAATACCATACATTCATTCGTTAAAGGACCACCCATGGGGCAGCTCACACCTACATGAGCCCCAGTTTTTGGGGGAGCTTACTTAACAACAGCAATTTTGTTCTATATGCTTTTTTCTACTTTAAATTCCTGTGTGCTGTAAAACTTTAAAGGTACTTCAACCGACTTGACGAAACATGGTACTCTATACTGCAAACTTTACGATGCCGTTTCCGGATTGTGAATATCTCAAAAGGTGACAGAGATAGGTTGAAATAAGCACTTCTCTGCAAATTGTCCGAAGTTAGGGCACAAGTCCGAAATTAGGGCATTTGACTGTATGTTAAAGATAATCTCAAATAATCATTGATAATCACCATAATCGTGACTGATTACAATAGTGTGTTTCGATTAGAAAAGGGAGAAGAATAGCGGACAGAACAAAAAGAGACCTGCTGATTGGCTGAGCCCCCCACCACCATTAGCGCGCTCACGTGGCGCGAAGCGCTCAGCCAATCAGGACAATTTTGTTCTCTCCGCTATTCTTTTCCCCTTTCTAATCGAAACACACTATACTCTTACGCGATTTTTCAAAGTGGTACTGTAGGGCAGCGTTGCGCGAGCGGCACGCATGCCTACATGTGCGTTGTGCGTGGCTAGTGCAAGGGTCAGCGAGGCGCCGGAACCAATATGTGTTTTTGCTATCGCAGAACAAGCGCGGGACAGACACGCGTCATAATGGGGCGTATGAGTGGGGGTGACCGCGTGACGGTCAAGGTTCAAACTAAACAGCCCTTAAAAGGCCGGTGCGCCATGCTGGAGCATCTCAGTTGGAGGTCTGAACTGAAGAGGGAAGGTCTTGTAGCGTGGCTCTCACCGAGACTTCTGCACTTGAGCCTGGCCATCCGAAGTTTCAGACCACGACCGGCAATAGTGCCGAATCCAGCAAGCGCTGAGGTTGTCCCTAGCAATAGGTAGACAGTCCGGTTGCCAGCGGGTTTTGGAAATAGCCGTGTCAGTCAGCTGAGAGGCTGAGACAGAGAGAGAGAGAGAGTGAGAGGCTGAGACAGCGAGAGAAAGAGAGAGAGTAAGGCCGCGAGCGAGAGAGAGAGAGACGCCACTGCCACGCCCAGCCCGACCGCTCAACTGGGAGAAAGGATCACCGCTCGTCAGCTCACCGCTACGTCAGACAAATCTAAGAGTGAGTGTTTTAGTACTGGAGGTTGCTAGGAAATAGAGTTAGGGACTCGTCAGGGTAACGACTGTATACTGTATGTAAATACCTATTGATAGAAATAGACAAAATAGTCAGAGCAGTGAGTAAGTTAAGTAACAGTGTATATGAATAGATAATAAATCAAATTAATTGTCAGCATTACATCTGTGTTACTTTTATTTGTCAGAGCCTCGAACCTATCGAACCAAAGCGTTCCCGAAGAGGAATACCCAGGCAAGTGTCAGACCTGAGGTTACGCTGAGTAAAAAGCGGCGGCCGTTATCATCAGATACACGCGCCCGCCCGAACTAATAAGGTGGCAACGCCCGCCTTACAAAACTGGTGGCAGCGGTGGGATCCGTTTTGTAAGGCGGGCGTTGCCACCTTATTAGTTCGGGCGGGCGCGTGTATCTGATGATAACGGCCGCCGCTTTTTACTCAGCGTAACCTCAGGTCTGACACTTGCCTGAGTATTCCTCTTCGGGAACGCTTTGGTTCGATAGGTTCGAGGCTCTGACAAAAGTAACACAGATGTAATGCTGACAATTAATTTGATTTATTATCTATTCATATACACTGTTACTTAACTTACTCACTGCTCTGACTATTTTGTCTATTTCTATCAATAGGTATTTACATACAGTATACAGTCGTTACCCTGACGAGTCCCTAACTCTATTTCCTAGCAACCTCCAGTACTAAAACACTCACTCTTAGATTTGTCTGACGTAGCGGTGAGCTGACGAGCGGTGATCCTTTCTCCCAGTTGAGCGGTCGGGCTGGGCGTGGCAGTGGCGTCTCTCTCTCTCTCGCTCGCGGCCTTACTCTCTCTCTTTCTCTCGCTGTCTCAGCCTCTCACTCTCTCTCTCTCTCTGTCTCAGCCTCTCAGCTGACTGACACGGCTATTTCCAAAACCCGCTGGCAACCGGACTGTCTACCTATTGCTAGGGACAACCTCAGCGCTTGCTGGATTCGGCACTATTGCCGGTCGTGGTCTGAAACTTCGGATGGCCAGGCTCAAGTGCAGAAGTCTCGGTGAGAGCCACGCTACAAGACCTTCCCTCTTCAGTTCAGACCTCCAACTGAGATGCTCCAGCATGGCGCACCGGCCTTTTAAGGGCTGTTTAGTTTGAACCTTGACCGTCACGCGGTCACCCCCACTCATACGCCCCATTATGACGCGTGTCTGTCCCGCGCTTGTTCTGCGATAGCAAAAACACATATTGGTTCCGGCGCCTCGCTGACCCTTGCACTAGCCACGCACAACGCACATGTAGGCATGCGTGCCGCTCGCGCAACGCTGCCCTACAGGTACTTAGACCCTTGGCGCAGGTCGACTAACCTCACCGACCACCTCATGCCACCTCGCCAAGCCGCACCGTCGCAAACTCACACCTCTTTGGTTTCAAAACATTGCTTACTCTTCAGACCTGATCTTAAATTAAACGTTCACATATGCGAAAAGCTTGTTCAGATTTGAGTTAAAAATGATGTTTGAAAACTCGAGTACAGGGAGCAGACAGGGAGTTTGACCGAGTTTGACGTATGCATCAATTGCCTGGGTTTTGTGCAAATTAATTGTTGCCGGCTTTCTGCTCCTCCGAGCCCACTGAGCGGCGGCACCGGCAATACGCGAAAAGTAGTGCCGAATCAGCGCTCTACTTATTAGGGCTCCAGCCCGTTGACCCCCATGACCAGCATCCCCCCCACATCCCCTGCGTCTCCCTCGGTCTTCCCTGCGCTGCGTGCGCTGCGTGCGTAAGTCAGGGTTCCTCTCATACCGTTTTGTCTCGGGCGGGGCGGGGTGGGGCGGGGAGGGGCGGGGCGGTGCGGGGCTGGGCGAGGCGGGGCGAGGCGGGGCGGGGCGAGGCGGGGTGGAGTGGAGCAGGGCGCGGGTGCGGTGGACCCGGGCGGGCCGCCGCGGGCCGCCGCGCTTGGGGCGAGTGAGGAGGAGCCTTGTGAGGACTTTGCCCCCCATGCCCCTCCCCTAGCGCTATGGAATCAATCGATTGAGCAAACTCATTTTCACCACCGCGCCGCATCTCTGTCCCTCTATGGGCTAATTCCTATCGGTGGCGCCCGAGCGGGTTTCGACTTCGATTCCGTGCCTCGATTTTCAAACAGCTTCCTTGAGAATCTGCGCTAAAACCAAAACGTTTGCTTGGGAACCAATCAGTGTCTTTTACCGCGTGTCGCAGGTAAAGAGTTATAATGCTTCTACGCACAATGATAACGTATGGTCTCACACTGCCAGAAAAGATAGCAAAAAGCGGCCAACACGTAGATGTGTCGAGCGCGAGCGCCGCGAGCGCCTGCCTACGAGGCAACATCTACACTACACACCTGCGCTGGCGGGTGGTCTGGAAGCCAAGAGTGAATACCGACCGCTCCTTACAACTGTGTGTTTAGGTGCTTTTTGCCAACTTATCTGGCAATAACACTGCTGGGTTACACAGTATTATACGAGTGTGTGATGCATATTCGTACGCCTGCTTTGCAAGCCTAGCCGCAATGGCCGACGGGCACTCGCTCTCATGTTGTCGAAGAAAATAAAATCCCCTGCGAATGAGCGACACTTGTACACTCGGATTTCCAATGTTTGCTTGTCTTTTTTAAAAAATTATACTTTTTAATCATATTTTTAAAAAAAATCTGTGTCGGCAGGCCGCACTGCACGAATGAGCGCCCCGCCATGAGCTGGCCGCTCTATGCGGAGCCGCCGGAGGTGCTGGCCGCGGCCCCGGCCCCGGCTCTGGCCCCGGCCCCGGCCCCCGGCCCCGCGCCGGCCTCGACCCTGGCCGGCGGCGCCCTCGACACGCTGGCGCGGGCTGCCGAGGAGGCCTCGGCCCTGAACGCCAGCCTGGCCGGCCTCGGCCTCAGCTTCGGCAACGACTCGGGCCCTGCGTTCGCCAACGGCACGTTCGCCAACGACACGGATCCCGACCTCAACAAGTACTACTTTTTTCAGGTGAGTTTGACATCGGGAAGCATGATTATTCTTTTTTTTCGTTTTCTTTTTCTCATTATCCGTGAAAGACGGCATAGTGCGCTTCGGGGATTTTCCTTCATATAATTACCTACCTGACGTCCTACGCCCCTTATAAAGTAGGCAGTGAACAAGTGTGAATAACAAGATGCCGGTGTTTGGGGGTGGCTCAGGGCGGGGCGGGGCGGGGCGGGGCGGGGCGGGGCGGGGCGGGGCGGGTGTGCGCGGCGTGGCGCCAGGAGGTTAATTAGCGCCCTGCTCGCCCTTTGCTCTCTGTAGTACACGTGGCACCCCGGCCCCGGCTCCCGCCCCCCGGCCCCCGCCCCCCACCCCGGTCCCCACCCCCCGGCCCCGGCCACAGCCCCGGCCCTACCTGGCACCCCCGCCACGCCGCGGCACCTCCCCTAATTTCACTCTCTAAAAGTGACTGGCTACGCACGGCCGGGCGGGGCAGGGCGGGGCGGGGCAAGGCGGACCTCTTCTCTCCTCCGGGGGTAGGGTCCGGACAGTCCACTTGGGAGCCAAAGTTGTTTGCCACTCAGTCCTCGTTGGACTCGGGGTAGGGGCTGGGGACGCGCACCCCTCCCCGTCGTCTAGCACTCCTCCTTGCACGCCCGGCTCCCGACAGTGTGCTCAGTGCTCAGTCTGCATCCTCTGCGCGAATCCCCGAGTCCGGAATAGAATTTCCTTTAAAGTGCGAATAACAGAGGACGTGGTATGAATTGGATGCGAACTGACGTTCAAATTTTTGTAGACAGCTGTCGTAGATTCGTACGTATTTGAACGTTTGGAAGTGGTTTTTCCTTCCGCTCGGATCGGCTCGGTACCAACCTTTGGCTCTATGGTGGTGCCGCCCTGCCCAGTGCTTGTGCTTGGTCGGGGGCGCCCGTACTCCAGCTCACCTTGAGGAGGGGCCAGGCCCCAAGGCTCTTACCGGCGCGGCGCGGGGCGGGCTGGGGCGGGGCGGGGCGAACAAGCATTGGTGCGTGAACCGGACCCGCCCCACCGCGCCGCGCTAGCTTTTACTGGGAAAAGTCGCCCGGGGCGACGTACGCCGGGGCGGCGCGGTCGAGGACCCGCGTGGACCCGCGGACCGGACCGCAGCGCTTCTAGAACACCCGCAACTCCGTTTTTCCTAGAATATCGTCTGTTTGAATGAATAAGGGCTGCCTTTATTCAAGCAATTATTTGTTTCAAAAGAGGTTCAGAGAAATGTTTGGTTTAGATCAAATATATTTTCTTATTTCATCCAAGCGGTTCTATGTTTAAGGAGTGAAGGAGGCTGGTGTGATTGAAACTAAATATCAAAATGTTTAAAAAGTAATTTTAAGGAAAAGACTCTAAGCTCTGACCACACTACTTTCCCGGTTCTGAAGCGATTTTCGTAAACCCTAAGAGCAGAACAGTACTGTTAGTGCGGGAGCGAGGTGCGCCAGGGCTGGCCCAGCCCCTGCTCCACATCCCCCACCCCCTGCCGCGGCTACGCCATCACTCGTGTGCGCTGCGCGGCCCCGCTCCGGTCCGGACACCTGTAATTGGCGGCTAAGTTGGTTAATTAGTCAACAGCGCCCCTCCCGACCCCGGCTCACCCCGCGCCCGGCCAGCGTCAGCGACAATATTCGAAGCATTGATTGACTGAGCGTCCAGAACCGCCCCGACCCGCCCCGCCCCGCAGCCGCTTTCTGGAGGTTTGAGCTGCTCCGCGCCCCGCCCCGCTGGGCCGCGCTGCGCAGCTCCACGCCACCTCACCCGCGCGTAGATCCAGGTCAGATCAAAGACGCCTAGGCCGCCTCGTCCTGCCCTGCCCCGCCCCGCCCCGCCCCGCCCCGCCCCGCCCCGCCCCGCCCCGCCCTGACAGCAAGCTGCTGAGCGCCGCCGTGTGTGGCAGGTGCGGCCTGGCCGTGCGGCAATAGGGTTGCCCTCCCCCTCCCCTCCGCCCCTCTCACCCGGAGTCGCGTCTGGGAGCGTCTGCTGGGGGGCGTCTGTCAGGGGGGGGGGGGGGGGGGGGGGGGGGGCGTTTGGTCGAGGCGTGGAGGCAGCGCCCTGCGCCTCCCCCTCCCTCCACCTTCCCCCTCCGCCAGCCTCCTCCTCTCTACCCCCCGCGCATCCGGACGACGGCGGCACGACGCTCCTTGTTAATTAATTGGAATTAATTGGTGAGCCATCAGCCATCGTGACGTCGTGATGCCGATGAACGCGTCCGTGTTTGAACTAGTCTTTGTTGTTGTTTTTTTCTTCTTTTTTCTCCGATACGTGTGGATGGATGGATGGATGGACGAATGGATGCATGGATGCATGGATGGATGTATGGATGCATGGATGGATGCATGGATAGATGGATGGATGCATGGATAGATGGATGGATGGATGGATGGATGGATGGATGGATGGATGGATGGATGGATGGATGGATGGATGGATGGATGGATGGATGGATGGATGGATGGATGGATGGATGGATGGATGGATGGATGGATTCGTGGATTCGTGGATGAGTTTTTATGGATTCTTCTCTTTGATTGTTTCTCTGGTGATGAGGGGGCAGAAATCTCTGAAGTTTTGAGTTCGTAGGCGCCGTTGTTCTGCGACGGAGGCGAGTCGGTGCTTGTTTGAGGTGGGAACAGGCGTATATTCTCGTCACTGTGGGAGTTGAAAGGAACGCGTGTTGCCTAGTGTTGTCGGGGGCTGATGCATGTGCGTGACGGTTGTAGGTCACGCTGTGTGTATGTGGTATGTGCGTGTGTTTGCGGCGCCATACGCCATGCGCGCGCATGCGCGTGCGTACGGCTGATGATAAAGGTTCCGGCGGAAATTAAGCATGAGCGCGCCGGGGAGTGTAGAGCGGCGGGACGAATTGAGCGGGGCGTATTCGAAGCGCTGTCTCTTTTATTTGTATCTGTTATTTGCTCAAATCAAGTTACACAATCTATTTTTCTCTGAACTTTGTGCTTTAATTTGCCACGCTTTTGCGTTATATTTAAACCGAACTGAAGTCGAACTTTGTCCCGTACAAATTTGTTTGTCGAAACGAATCATATGTCATACTTTGAACAAATAACATCCGAGCAAACACAAACAGATACACTTAGAATGAATGCTCTTGTAGAGGCGCGGGCTGTCTACTACTCGGCGGAAAAAAACTAACCCTGCGACTTGTGGAGAGTTTGCTGCCTAGAGGCCGGCGTCGATGTCGATACCTCCCGCTACACTCTCGTGTGTATCAGTTTGCCTACCTCTCAAGTGGTACTAGCTGCAGCCAGCAGGGCTTCGCTTTACTCCAAGCGCAAGCAGCACCGCGCCGTGCTGCAAAAAGAAGCTCAAGAGCTGCGGGGACCTGGGAGACCTCCAAGTCCAGTCCTAGCCACTCGCAGTCCTGGTGCGGAGAAAAAAATAAAAATAAAACGCTAATGCGTAAAACGGCCCCCTAGATTTTAACACTTTATTGAGAATAAGAAATACTTTGATCAGTGTCATCAGTTAAAGTCGCATGAGCCTTCATAGCTCAGTGGTTAGAGCATCAGTCCCGTAACGGTTGCGTAGTAAACTGGAAGTCGAGAGTTCGATTCTCTCTGGAGGCAGCTTATGTATTTATGTCTCCTGACGAGGTTGTGGTCAAGTTGGGCAGGGTAAGATTGACCACCACCCTACCGCATTTGACATCGGCCTGTTGGTCTAGGGGTATGATTCTCGCTTTGGGTGCGAGAGGTCCCGGGTTTAAATCCCGGACGGGCCCTCGTTTTGCGTCGTTCGCCCGTCCACGCTAAATACAAGACGGAAAGCCAAGAGCAGAAATGAGAGGGATAGAGAGGGGGTTGGGAGGAGCGAGAGGGAGATAATGAAGATAATGATATGCACTCCGCTCCCTCGCCGTTATCTTGTCAGGATGGCCGAGCGGTCTAAGGCGCCAGACTCAAGGGCACCTTTCTTCCTTACCCGGTCTAACGTGGGTCGAGTGTTCTGGTCCTCGTCTGAGGGCGTGGGTTCAAATCCCACTCCTGACAGGTTGCCTACATACAGGGGTTTTGTCGCGCTATTTGCCTTCTTTCCAGTGACCGAAAGAGGGGGGGGGGGCGCCCTCCCCCCCTCTAAAAAAAAGGAAACAGAAAGGATGTGAGCCAGGATTAGCAGCACCGAATTGCTGAAAGAGGTAGAGGAGGGAGGGGGGGGGTGCAGAAGAAGCCCTTGGTCTCACGACGACGACACCGTGCCGACTTCCCCACGGCCCCGCCCGCGCCCCGCGCCCCGCCCCGCCACCGAGCTCGCCCCCGCCTCGCCGTCTCCTGCCGCACGTCTCTTTGAATTCCTTGGACTTGCCGCCGCGCTTCTTTCCGGGTCCGGGGCGGGGCACGGGGGACGGGGTGGGGTAGGGCTGGTCGGAGCACCCGTCGGGGAGCATATTGGGAGTCCATCGGGTGGGGTGTGGGTGGGTCGGGGCGCATATTGGAAGCCCATCGGGTGGGGTCTGGGTGGGTCGCCGAGAGGACTACCGTTCCTCTTGCCCTACCCGTCGACTCTCTTCTCCGCCCTCTGCCAGTTTCTCCCTGACGACATGCATTCCGCGTGTCCACGACCATAAAGGGAAGCCGCCCCCTCCCCCTAGCACCGCGCTCGCGTCGTCCTGTGGGAGCGTGCTGGCGGGGCGCCTCGCAGCGGCGCCTCCTGAAACCTTCCGCCTCACCCCGCCCCGCCCCGCCCCGCCCCGCCCCGCCCCGCCCCGCCCCGCCACGCCTCGCCTCGCCTCGCCCCACCACACCCCGCCTCCTCGCCCCACCCCACAGCCACGCCCGCCCCGCCCCGCCACGCCCCACCCCGCCCTGTGCTTGTGAATGAGGCTGCCGCCCCACCGGGCTGGGCCGGGCCGGGGCGCTTCGCGGAGTTAATTGATGGGCGTGGTTGTTTGAGGTCGGTGAGGAGCAGGTGGTGGTGGCGGGGCGGGGCGCGGCGCGCCACGGAGCTCTCTTGGATGGGGAGGGGGGTTGTTGGTGTGGGCGGGGTCGGGGTCGGAGTCAGGGTCGGGGTCGGGATGGGCCTGTACTATGTCGAGGGCGATGACCCCGGCAGGGACAGCCCACCACCTCTGACATTTATAAAACGGTTTCTTTATGTGAAAACCCTGACGGAGCGGGAAAGAAATGTCTTCTTTTTTTTTTTCAAGGCAGAGAAAGACTTTCTTCAGCTTGACGACTTTTTAGTGAACTTCAGCAGAAACCTCTCTTCGACGATAGTTTTCGTTACAGTAAATGTTTTTTTTCTTCATAAGCAATGGAATATGAAGAGTCTTAGAGAGGACAAAGATTTTGTGAAGAAGAAAACGTAGATGGGGCGACGACGCCATAGCGTGTCCCCATCGAGCCCTAACAACACAAGGAATTCATCGTCTACCGAAAAAAGTGAAGTGTGTAACAACAACAAAAAAATCAACATTCGCCGGAGGTGTCTTTCTGAGTGGTTATTGAACTCGGGGAGTGGCGGAACGTGGCTGGACGCGCGATGTTGTTAGACCTCGGTGAGATGTTTGATGTTCCGGTGGGCTGCCTGGCCAGTAGCCGGCACGCGCCTCTCAGGGACTGCTGCACAATAGGCAAACCCTTCCCCCTTCCCCCGGCATTCTCAACGCCCCCCCCCCCCCTGCTCCCTGTGACTCGAGTGGAGTGGGGGTGTCTGCAGGCGGGTCGGGGAGAAGTGTGTCAGCGACCGTGAAATCGGAGGGTGATGGCTTGGAGGCGGCCAGCGGGGCTCAGGGGTGACTGCTCGCGCGGAGCTACAGTTGGCGGAGCTAGGAGCTCTCTGTTGTGTGCCTGGGCCTCGGGGCCTCGGGGCTTCGGGTTGTCCTTTCGGATCACGTGTCGGGCCGAGCTGGGCCAGAGGTACATGGGTCTATTTGGTGTCGAGGAGTAGCGGTGGTTCTTGGGGCTGCATTGCGACCTTTAGGCCTGCTGTTTGGTCACGTGGCGAAGAATCTGCTACGAACAAGGCACCGCCGTTCCTGCAGAACGAGAGAGACTGAAAGAGGAGGGTGATCTCTCTGTTTCGTGTGGCATTTTTGCTGCTTTTTAGCAGATGATACGAAGGTATCAGCCTGCTTGTACTGTCATACAGCGAGCAGTATGCAGAGAGCAGCGCAGCCAGCAGAGAGCAGCCGGCAGAGCGAGCAGCCAGTGTGGCATAATATTATACAGGGGGGAAAATTTCGCGCGGCGCGCGGCGCTCGGCGCGCGGCGCGCGCCCCTCACTACTCCACGCCACCTCTCGGGACGCTGTGCTGCCGGGCCGCCGGGCCGGTGCCCCCTCCCGCCCCGCGCCTCCCCCCTCCTAGCCCAGCGCGACAGCGCTCCGCTTCCCTGCAGCCTGCGACGCGTAGGGACATCTACCATATACGTATCATCTGCTTTCAAGTTCCGGCGCTCCGGAACTTTTTGGTGACGGTCGCGTGGTCTGTTTTTTTTTGCCAAACCTTTAGGCAATGCCAACATTACGCGACGGAACTCATAAATTTAGAAAAGCTACTTGTAGCCGTATCTGGCCATCATTTATCGCTTACATAGCGGCAATGAGCATTCATCGCCAACGGTTGCCTTGTTCGTTTTCCGCTCATCGCCGAAATCTGCCATTACTAATTGCCACTTTTCACTTGGTTTAATGGCAAGAACCAGTTCATTTGCACTGGATTGGCATTAATTTTGTCTCATTGGCTACCTTGCTTCAATGTCTCGTATGGTTTTATCGCCAAATGAAAAGCGGTGCGGGTAAAGCTTCATACAACGGGATGGGCTGACGCCTGCTGGCCTGCTGAGGTGGCCCGGGCGGGGCGGGGCAGGGCGGGGCAATAAACACCTTGGCCGGGGAGAGAAGGAGAGAAAAAGTAGGCCTAAATTAAACAACGAAATAAAGAAATAAAAATGTGAGCAAAGAAGGAAAGCGAAGCCGAAAAAAGGAGAGACATGAGAGGGGGGAGAGGGAAAGAAAGAGGTGGAGTGTGAAAACGGAGGTGGAGAAACCGGAGGAGACGGAGTAAAAAGAGATAGCTTGCTTGGGGTAGGCTGGCTGAAGTTGAGACTACACTGCGGTGTTCTTTGATGTTTCGCCTCGCCGTAACCTCTTCTCCCTCTGTCCCTGGGTCGGGACCTCTTTGTTCCTTGCTTGAACCCTCCCCCCCCCTCGGCTGCTTGACGCTACGACCCACCCAGCACGCCTACACTAGATAACTCCGACCACTGCTACACTCGCCCATCCGCGTCAGATATACTGCCGCCCCTTTCCCCTGGAGAGCCGCCGACGCGCGCAGATTTCCCTCTTAGCCGACGACATAATTTTTCCGCCATATCCGCGAATAGCGCAATCCCTCATGAAACTTTTTGCTCGGCGACGACCGGAGCGGTGGCGCTGCTTGGCGACTGCTACGCTCAGCCGAAGACGCTCAGCCAGCAGCCGCTCAGCCGAGCCGCAAACATATTTTTGTTGCGGATCTCGGTCTCACTCGATCTCATTCATCTTCCACTTGCACCCGGGGGCCCCAGGGGCGGCTGGCCGGGCCCGGGGTCCTCTCAGACCACAGAGAATATGTCGGGACTCGACTCGGTCGGGACGCTTGCCGGGCGGCCGGGTGGGTATTATAGTATGGGGGTGCTGTCACGGAACCGCGACAAAACAGAGCCTTCACCCCCCTCCCCACAAATTTTCGCACCGTCCACCTCAGGGCCAGCCGAGGGGTAAATAACTCCGAATTTTGATGTACACCACTGATTCAAAATTCACACTAATTCAAACTAATTCACGCGAATTCAAAACGAATTCAAAACAAATTCAAGCGAATTTAAGGAATGACCTCAAAAAATACACGCACATCTGATCCAAATTATTCTCTCAATTACATGATGAAATAGGATTTTTAGTAAATAATTGTGAATGATTTCTATTTATTCCAAATTATTGGAAATTAACTTGCAACTGCGCAAAATAATCACAATCATTTCAATTATTTTTTAAAACTTTTCAGAAACAAATTTTGCTCTGCAATTGAAAGGGTGGCGTGAAAACATGGAAAATTTTTGCGGCAGTAAACCTCCCGAAGGAGGTTGCGGTTCCCGCCAGGCACAGGGCTTTTACCCCCTGTGGCAGCCAACTGCTTCGGTGTTCCATGGGAACCGGCGCTTTGCTGACTGCGATCCTATCGCGCAATTCGACAGATTTGATCCCCGTACCACCATTGGCCTACCCCTAGAGGTACGAGCGGTGTCAAGAGCGTTAGACTTCCTGATCCCAGTTTCAGAGGCCTTACCTCAGAGGGGTACGCGGGATTCGAACCCACAACCCCGAGTGCCGACACGTAGCCAGAACAGGAAGCGACCCAACGCCCAGAGCCACCGAGCCAACGGCGGTGAGACGTGTTTAACTTCTATTTGACCTGCCATCCAGCTGCGGCCAAAGGGAATGTCAAGCGCGAAAAACACTTTCCCGAGTGGGAGTCGAACTTGGGACCACTCGGTTCGGTGCTGCGCGCTCTACCAACTGAGCCACGACGCCACGATGACTGTACAGTGCGACGGGTTTGAGTTGTATTTGCCCTGTCCTCCTGGCTGGAGTTGATTTTTACCAACAGTGTTGTTGTTGTTGTTGTTGTTGTTGTTGTTTATTTCGCATATTTTTGCTAATTTCTTCCAGAGCGCTTTCTAGTATGTGTAAATACCTGAGGGGTGCTTGATATTTTCCCTATTTGTTTTTTTGTTTTTTCATGGTAATATTATTGTAAAATTGCTAAGTGGGCCCTCCCTTGAGGTGCTTTGAACCCACTTTGACGCAGCATCACTGTAAATCTGAGAGTCATGTTTCTGACTGAAATTGACCGAGGTATATAACATCGCCCTAAAGGAGTGAGGAAATTATATATCGCTCATTTGGAGTGATAAGGCTCACTCAAATCGAGCGAGGTCACTAGATATCGCTCGTTTTGAGTCATAGAATCGACTCAAAAGGAGTGATATTTAATAATATCACTCCCCAGGAGCGACAAAATTTGGGTCACCAATCTCGCTCTCCTGAGAGCGAGATTTCTCACTCCTCGATTTACAGTGGTATGTTTGTCCCGCCCCCTCCCCCTCCCCACCGGTCTGCAAGAGAAAAGTTTCAGTGCCTAGGAAAACCCCACTCTCAAAGAGGGTGTACGAAGAGTTTCGCGAGTGTTCGCGAATATCATGCGAGTAATTCTTGATATTCTTTTTTCGCTAGAATTGGCGAGTAACTTATTCGCAAGTAGCTCACGAGCAAGGGGTCGTCAACTCTGCTTGACCGTGTACGGAGGAATATGGAATATTACAGGTGTTATTGGTAATATTACACCAATTTTACAGTACTGACGTTATAATCCTGCAAAAATGGGTGATATCAACGTAAGTATACCTGTAATATGGGTAATATCAAAGTAATATTTTAGGTAATATCATCTCGTGTACGGAGGAACGTCGGAATTGACGACCCTTTGCTCACGAGTAATTTTTTGGGTACAATGAGCACGGAAAAAACTTCGTCTTGGTTTTCAAGCAGCCCCGAAAACCCTGTGTATTTTCTCCATAAGAGCTGCTTGATTTTTCCAAAACTGCTTGGAAACCAGGACGCCGTTTTTTACGTGAGAATTTTAGTGGGGGACACCTCGGTACCTATAGTGCCTGCGCTTGCATGCCGTGCGGGGCATGGCAGAGCAGGGAGCCCCGCGGCGCGGTCGGGACAATGACGTGAGGATTCCCGTTGATCAATGTCCGCGAAAAAGCGAACGTCATGTACGTCCCCCAAAACTGGGCCCACCCCGGGCCGGCTTCACAGGGTAGCCACTCCTGCGACTTCCCCGCCCCGCCCCGCCCCCGCCCCGCCCCCGCCCCGCCCCGCCCCGCCCCGCCGCCGCGCCTCTCGTTTCAATCTCTTAGCTTATGGAAAAAGCAGAGGGCCCCGGCTGGCCTCGGCTGGCCTGGCCCCTCCCCCTCAGCCCGCGGGGCCGCTGCATTACTTCCACCCTCCCGTGTCCCGTGTCCCCCTCCCCCCCCCCCCCCCCCCACGATGATGAATCACTCCTTGGAATAGCCCGGCGAGTGAGGTCCGCGCCGTGCCGCGGGGGCGGCGGCAGCACGGCGGCAGCACAGCGGCAGCACAGCGGCAGCCCGCGCATGAAAAACAGTCATCTTGTTCTTTCGCGGGGACGGGGGGGGAGAGATGTGGTCGGCCCACTTCACGTGCGTGTGGAGAGGAAGTGAGAGAGAGTGGGAGAGAGTGGAAGACAGATGGAGAGCGAGGGAGAACGAGGGAGGAGAGGGAGAAGGAAAGAAAGAGTGGACGAATGAGAGGAAGAGAGAGGGGAAACGAGGGAGAACGAATGAGAGGAAGAGAGAGGGAGAGAGCGGGAGAACGAGGGAGAGGAAGAGAGAAGAAGAACAAGGGAAAACGAGGGAGAAGAGAGGAAGAGAGAACGAAGAGGAGGGAGAGAGAGGAAGAGAGAGGGAGAGTGAGGGCTACAGAGAGTGACGGGGAACGATGGAGAGAGGGAGAGAGGGACGACGAGGGCGAACGAGGAAGATAAGAGAAAGAGAAAACGAAGCAGGGGGAGAGAGAGGGAGAACTGGGAAGAGGGAAAGAGAATGAAAACGATTGAGAACGAGGGAGAGATAGAAGGAGTTAGAGGGAGAACGGGAGAGAGGAAGAGAGAGGGAGGAAGAGGGATAACGTGGGAGAGGGAGAGTGAGGATGTGCGAGGAAGAACGAGGGAAAGGGAGAGAGTGGGAGAATGAGGGGGAACAAGAAAGAGAGGGAGGGAGAACGAGGGAGGGAGGGAGAGGGAGAGCAAGGGAGAGAGTCGGGATGGGAGAGAAAGATTTAGGGAGAAGGAGAGAGATAGAGAGAGTAAGGGGAGGGAGGGGAGAAGGGGAAAAATGAGAGGGCAGTAGCACTTCTGTGATCGCACGCTCACACTTTACCTGTAATAACCTGGTTTTCTACACCGTAAAAACATATCGCAGTATTGGTGTCGCTCGAGCCGATTCAAAAAACCAAACGGCATCCAAATCCTTTCTATGAACTGTATCATGGATCTTGAGTGCAAGGTCTTGAGAGTGTACTGCATCTCGATTCAAGAATTTCAAGCCACAGTTTGCGTTTCGAATTACGAAAGCTAAGGTTCTCTCTCAAGGTGCCCCCACAATCAACTTATGGGGAGGTGACGGAACAAAATTTTGGGTACCAGGAATTTAATTCCCGCTTCCCCCTGCGCTTAAGCTCTCCGGGTAGAACGCCACCTTCACACGAGTGCTTGGCGGGTCGGCCTATCCAGTTTGTCGCAGGCGTTCCGCCTCGGTAACGGCCATTGTGGGGGCGCCAACCTCTACATTTTTTAAAAATAATTGAACTGTGTGCACGAAGCTGTGGCAAGCATACGCATGAAACCTCTCCTTCTCCCCCTCTCTTTCTTGACCCTTTTCTAGTCCTCCTTCCCGTAACCATCATACCCACCACCAACGGGCCGAATAAAGCCTTTCGTCCGCTCTGCGGTTTCGCTAATAGTTTCCCTAGGGAGCCGGTGGACCCGCTGGACCTCCCGTGCTCGGTGGCCACTTGCTAGCGCCTCCTGGCCTGGTCGGGCCGGGACGCCCCCGGCGTGGAACATGACCCTGCCCGAGCGCCCGGGAGGTAGGCAGCGCTCGGTGCGACGAGGCGTGGCTGCGTGCGCGCTGCCTAACCGCCGGGCGCTCGGCGCTCGCCACGATGACACTAGAGGAAGGGAAAGAAGGGGTGACGGGGCCGCGCCGGGGCTGAAGGCCAACAAGGCCGCTCGCTTCATATGAAACTCTAGAGAAATTTTATATGGTCTGCTGTGCCTTCTCAAATTCCATCACAGGTTTTTTTCGTGCAAGGAGCATCCTTTGAGGTTGTCTTCTATTCCATTCCTCCTTTCATCCTCATCTTACATCTTTTCCTCGTTGCAACTGTTACCCTTTCCCCTCCTCTCGCCTCGCATCCGCCACCCTGTCAATTACCAAGAACACATTGGCGCGCGCCACTCTGCTTCGTATCAACGAACGAGGAGGGGTAAGCATCAGCGTAACCGGGCCTTTCTGGGGACGATAGGTCGGTTTGTGTGTGTGTGTGCGTGTGTGCGTGTGTGCGTGTGCGTGCCTGCGTGCGTGCGTGCGTGCTCGAGAATGGTGGCAATGGTGGAAGAGGAGCAAGCAGCTCTAAAATTTTTGTGCGCCTCATAGTTCAGAAATTCAAAGAAATTGAGAAAAAAGTCAGGGGGAAAATACATTGGGTTCGAAAAAAGTTAAAAGATAAAAACAGGAATTTGAGAAAATTTAAAGTGTACTCGGTAATAAAAAATCAATTTATTTCTGATAAATTTACAAAATTTGAAGAAAAAAAAGGAGAATATTTTTAATTCAGAAAAAAATCACTGTACTTGTGAACCAAAATTCGGAGTTGCTGCCCCCTGGATGGTGGACGTGAGAGTCCAAGTGGAGTGGTGTAAGTTTAACACTTGACTTGCTGTTTGTGTTGCAGACCACCCAGTTTGCTGTCCTGTGGGCGCTGTTCGCCCTCATCGTGCTGGGCAACTCGGCGGTGCTGCTGGCCTTGGCCTTCAACAAGCACAGGAAGTCCCGCATGAACTTCTTCATCATGCAGCTTGCCATCGCAGGTGGGTGAATGAGAAGAGCAGGGGAGACTCTAGTCTATCGGAAGCAACTCCCTCTCCTCTGCTGACATCTCTCTCTCTCTCTCTCTCTCTCTCTCTCTCTCTCTCTCTCTCTCTCTCTCTCTCTCTCTCTCTCTCTCTCTCTCTCTCTCTCTCTCCCTCTCTCTCTCTCTGACTCTCACTCTCACTCTCACTCTATCTCCTTCTCTCTTTCCATCTTGCCCCCTACGTCATTCTCTTTGTGTTGTGAGTAATCATACTGTGGACCTGCTCCCTTACGACTCTTGCCGCCCGCATAGCGAGCGAAGCACCGGTGGCAGAATGCTTGCGTCTTTTTCGATCTCTCTCCGGTAATGATAAAAAGTCGACAAGGGCAACAAAGGTATAAAGGACAAATTTGGTCTGATTCGTGTGTCGCACCAGCTCACTGTCAAAACTTTACAATGAATTGCTTCGTAACCTACTGTGGGAAAAAATACACCACGACTAAAGGATAGGCTTTGACAGACAGCGTTCCTCAACGACATGAATGTTGCTGCCCCAGGAACATTTTGCTGCAAACCGTACGACACTGTTCTTGACCCTTTAGCAAAATATTTTTCGGTTAGCAACATTCATGTCGTTTGGCCATGCTGTAAACGCTGTAAAAAATATTATGAAATTTAAAAGAAAAATATCTCTTAAATTTAATAACATTTTCACTTGTTCTTAAACGTTATAACAGTTCATAATATTTAAGAAGCATTCTAAATTTTGCAAACCGGTTTGTGAAAATTCTGATAAAATTTTGTTATTGTAATGATTGGTTATGAAATTTCATAGCAAATAAGCTTAGTTTTGAACAAATTCGTTTGAAAAGTCACAACCAACCTCCACTTTTAATACAAGCATTCACAACACATCCCTAAGAGGAAATAGACGTCTAATAGATGTACAATAGAAATATACACATAGATGGAAAGTTTGCTAAGAGACGTCTACCGTACCGAAGACGTCTATAAGATCGTCTTGATGTTCGCTAGGCACACATCTTTTAGACGTCTATCTCTAGACATCTATGGCTAGATGCTCTGTAGATGGCTACCTCTAAGTTTCAGAGGATTGTAACAAGGCCGATTAAAAAATAAAAAATAAATAAAAAAGTCAGATTTTAGACAAAACTGTAAGGCTACTTCGTGCCAAAAAAGCGAGAATATTTAATATTGAATAAGGTTGTTGGTATTCTTTCAGATTTGGCTGGCCGCAGGGCAATGTAGTTGACCTTCACAATATTTTGATGTGCATTTACCTTGTAATCGCAAAGCGATGCTTTGTTTTAACACTGAAATTTTGCTTTGTATTGAAGCTTGCACCCTATGTGACTTTTCCTAGTGCTATCACGTAAAACCCTATTACACCGCACAACACCTTCCGTGCGGTAATACACCGTGCACGGCCATGGCGCGGCTTACAGGCTCATCCTCGAGCCCGCGTTAACCGCTCAAACTTTCACAAGGGTTTTGCAGTTCCTAAGCCCATCGCCTCACCACCCCAGGCGGTGCTTCATCCCCCCTCCCCCCCCCCACCAACCGCACTCCCCACTTCACTCGGCTCCCCGTTTAATTCCACCCCTGAAACATTTCCGTGTACGTACAGGGCTGCGGTCTTCGACTGCCGGATGGTATAATTCCGGTTCTCAGAGGTGTATGCTTGGACCGCTCCACATCCCCGCCTCCGACCTCCCGCCGAAATGGCTGATGATATAAATTTTATGTCAGTTGGGGAGTAAAACACGCTCGCGTTATTTGTTTTTATTATCACCCCGTTCTCATCATCAGTGCTCTCCAATAAGGGCTGCCGGGCCTGGCCCCGAGCACTCGCGCGGCTCTCGGCCGGGGTATTGCCGTGTCCTCCCCCCCCCCCCCCCGCCCCGCAACGCCACTCCCCACCCTGCTGCATTGGCTGGAGCCGGCGGAAACAACGCGTTTCCCGTGAAATCCGCTATCGAACGAAATAATGACTTGATTACTGCGTTGTCGCCTGTGGCCTGTGGCATTATAGCGGCGGGTGCACTCTCGCGCTGCTGTTACTCACATTATCCGATATTGAACAGTATAGGGTGCGGCGGGAGGGAGGTTGTGTTCCAAATCTGGGTTTACAGCAGTCAACCACATTAATGTTCGCTGCAGATCAGAGTTTTACGCTCGACGTACTCGTTTTCGCGCTTTACTCCTAGAGTGGAGGGTCTCAATTAAAACCCCCTTTTGCCACCGCCAACAGTCAGGAGCCCTTTGTCACAGTTTCCGAGTAAGAGAGGCTTATAGACAGGTGGGCTTTGCGACGCTGCAAACGCTCGCCAGCCGCAGAACAAAGGGCAATCGAGGACCACCCAAAGTGCCCTCGAGAAATTCCAACGCGTCTGTGGTCTCGAGATTTGTGTGGTGGTGGCAGAGGCACAACAGAAGGTCTCTCTCTCTCTCTCTCTCTCTCTCTCTCTCTCTCTCTCTCTCTCTCTCTCTCTCTCTCTCTCTCTCTCTCTCTCTCTCTCTCTCTCTCTCTCTCTCTCTCTCTCTGTCTCTCTCGGAGGGGCCGCCCGCGCCCTCTCTAATGCCGTGCGCTGCTTGAGCACGGAAGAGGCTCCTCACCGGCCAAGCCGAACACTGGTAAAACAAATGTTTAGTGTCTGCATCGCGGTGTATAGTTGGCAATTCGATACATGGCATTATTTATAGCGGGAACTAAACATGACAAAATTTTTAACACCTATAGGTCTACACTTAGTAAATGCATAGAGGTTAAAAATTTTGTGATGCATAGAAGTATACACTTGGGCGACTCTTCAGTCTTCACGTGGAAAAGCATACAGATACCACCCTGCACCAAGTGTATAGCCGACTGAATACTTGCAAAGTGTTTAGAAAATATACATCTGCTGATGTATAGTTTGAACTCTGAATGATATAGTGTTTAATATAATACATTGGCAGTTATACATCAGGTGATGTATAGAACTATACATTTGTTTCAACTTACCAGAGAAGGGACGTGATAATCTCCTCGAAAAGTCTTACACGGACTGAAACAACTCGCACCTGCCCGCCGGCTGTCTCTGTTCTTGCTGATTCTTTTATGTTCGCTCGTTAACGACGGTTTTCGCGCGCAAGCTGCCGCGGCCCCTGCTGACCACGCGTCGAGAGTCGAAGATCGATTAATGGAGCGAGCAGCTCGCACACTCGCTAGCTCGTGGAGCCCTGCCGTGTTGGATCCGCAAACTTTTTCGCTCAAAGTCAACTTTTGTGAAACTGCGTGTAAGCTGTGTGTGTGAGGGGGGATGGGGGCCTGACGACGGAGTGCCTCTTGACCCGGTGGATTGGGGAGGCGGGAGCCCTTGCCGTGAGCTGGCTTTACTGCGCCCCGCCCCGCCCCGCCCCGCCCCGCCCCGCCCCGCCCCGCCCGGCCCTCAGCCTGCTATGTCCTACCTGATCCGTCCGCGTTCGCGACAAGCGGCACGAAGCCCTTCGGCGGCAGCGGCGAGGCGCGGCGACAAGCTGTGTGGGAAGCCCGAGCAGCCTTCCAGCCCCGCCCCGCCCCGCCCCGCCCCGCCCCGCCCCGCCCCGCCCCGCCCCGCCCCGCCCCGCCCCGCCCCGCCCCGCCCCGCCCCGCCCCGGCCAGGCCCGGCACAATAGGGCGTTAGGGCCAGCGGCTGCGTTTATGCACTCTTGTCGTGGGTGCCATTTTGGTGCTTTTGCGCCATTCAGGCCCTGCGGGCCGGGGCCGGGGCCGGGGCCGGGGCCGGGGCCGGGGCCGGGGCCGGGGCCGGGGCCGGGGCCGGGGCCGGGGCCGGGGCCGGGGCCGGGGCCGGGGCCGGGGCCGAGCGCGGGGCTGAGTGCGACCGTGGCGCCGCGGGTGGTGCAGAACCCTGACGTTTAACTGAGACGGAGGCTTACAGGCGCGTTCTGGTGACGTTAGGCCGAGTATTCGTCCTTATGATTTATAAAAAAAATACTGTATTACCAATAGGAACAAAAAAAAAATCAAGAGAAATTCAAGAAATGTTGCAAAAGCAGCTTATTTTGCGCATCGAAATTCAGAATTATGTTCCCCTCGTCCTAAGATTTTCTTACCTCTCATGTGGAAACGCCCAGACATTCGTCTTCTTTTGAAAAAATTCACAACGTCATTTTATGAATCTAAATTTAGGCTTATGTTACTCTCGCCAGAGGAAGACATTTCTTTCTCTTCGAGTAAAATGCACAGAATGTCTATTCCTTAGTTTTTACCTTGCTCTGCTGGAGTTTGACGTTATATGGGGCGTGTATGTGTTCCAGACCTGGCCGTGGGGCTCATCAGCGTGCCCACGGACCTGGTGTGGTACATGACGGTCGAGTGGCACGCCGGCAACCTGGCCTGCAAGCTGATTCGCTACCTGCAGGTGCTCGTCACGTACTCGTCCACCTACGTGCTGGTGGCGCTCAGCATCGACCGCTACGACGCCATCACGCACCCGATGAACTTCTCCAGGAGTGGTGAGTAGTGCAGTGCGATGGTGGCGCGGGGCGGCGCGGGGCCCGGGCGGAGAGGATAAGCATGGCGGAGTGGAGCGTGAGAACGCAATCTAGTCGCAGGTGTTGGCAGTGTGGCCGCCTGGGACACCCATCACTCATGCAGTACTGCAAACTTTCAACGCGAGTCGAAATCGCTACTAGGTATACTCGTTCACTCTATATTCCCCGCCCATTTAATTAAGCATGTTGAGACCATCAGCAGTCAATCTCTCTCTCTCTCTCTCTCTCTCTCTCTCTCTCTCTCTCTCTCTCTCTCTCTCTCTCTCTCTCTCTCTCTCTCTCTCTCTCTCTCTCTCTCTCTCTCTCACTGGACTGCTCTGCCCGCCCACCGCACTCTCACCACTCATTCCCCCTTCTATCTCCCGCCCCGCTTCGCTCCGCTACGCCCCGCGCCCTGCTCTCACATTTCATCCGGACCGCGTAGCGGCCCCGATGGATGAGTCCCAATTCACTAACATTTCATCCATCCAGAGCGGCGGCACCCCGCTTCTCCTGCGGCCTGGCCGCTCCTCAGACAGGCGGTGGGCTGGCTATCAATAACCTCCTATCGCCCCCCCCCCTTTTTTTCATCCACATATCTCTCTCTCTCTCTCTCTCTCTCTCTCTCTCTCTCTCTCTCTCTCTCTCTCTCTCTCTCTCTCTCTCTCTCTCTCTCATCTCGATGTAACACACCAAAAATCTTTCCTTTTAGGCCCTCTGTGTAACTAAATCGCCCAATAAATCCTGATTTAATAAAAACTGTGCGGCGGTCGGCGGAGCGACGTGTGCGCTCCCACGGATAACCGAGGGGCGAACACAACACTACCTCTCACTTTCGTATACTATACTTAACCCCTTCTCTCTCTCCCCTCCCTGAACTTCCCCCCACTCTCTTTCACTATCTTCAACCCCATCGCCCCCTCCTTTACTCCCGCATGGCAGGAGGCTTACGAGTGATATCATTCTTGGTGTTAAAAGACGAAAAATGTCAGCACTAGACCGTACTCCTGACCTGCCAATAGCGGAAGCGTGCTGTCCTGTCAGACGTCGTCGCCAAGGGCCGTTCAGCTTGAGCCTGGCGGACGCACGTGAGCCGGGTCATCAACTCCCTGCCTGATGGGCTGCTAATGTGACACCAGCACCGGGACACTCCCCGCCACCTGCAGGTGACACTCCTGCTGGCCCCGCCCGTCAGCCTGTCACTTCGAAAATTCATTGTACGGCCTCCCCCAAAAATCATTTAAAAATTAATAAAAATTCAACATAATCAAAAACATAATCAAAAAAGAATTAAGAAGAAAAGTAGTACAGAAAAATCCGAAAACCGAGAAATAATAAACAAAAAACCGAAATAAAATTGATCAAAAAGTCAGTAATGGGGTTCGTAGACCAAAATTCATCAAAAAGGGACAAAAATCTTCTTGAAATCAAAAGAAAAAACAAAACTAAAAATAAAACGGCAAAAATTTAAAAAAATCATTGTACAAATTTTGTACGAGTGATTCCCCCCTCGTGAGGCACGGTCTTGTCGGAGAGGGAAGGAGAGGGGAGGGGGGGGGGAGCGTGGGGCGTCCAATGAGGCATTGTCCGCGCTCTCAACACCGACGCGACACGAGCGGCCCGTGCGGCCGAGGCTGCAGCGCCTGCGGTGGCGTGGGTAGGCCACCCGTCGCCCCCGTCGCACAGCTGTGTAGTGCGCTGCCTACGCAGCCGGGCGGCCCGCCTCCTCCTCCTCCTCCCCCTCTCCCTTCTCCTCCTCCTCCCCTTGGTCCCCCCTCCGCTCCCCCCTTCTCCTTTCTTCTCCTCGTTCTCCTCCGCCTCCGCCTCCTCCCGGAGGACTCTACCCGAGAGTCTTGTTCGTGCTGCGGCGGGTGCGGTCGAAGTGGGACATATGGCGCCGTCGCCAAGACAAACCCTCAAAAGTTGTCTCACTATACATCGGGCCTTCCCTCCTCTTCTCCATCTCTTGTGCTCTTCCCGCGTAGCTTCGCTCTAGCCGCTGCTACCGTTATTGCGTGCTACGCTCCGTCCGCCCCGCCCCACCCCGCCCCCGCCCCGCCCCACCCCGCCCCGCCCCGCCCCACCCCGCCCCGCCCCACCCCACCACGCTCCACCACGCCTCGCTCCGTCCAGCCGTAAAGAGAGTCGTGGCCGAGGGCGAAACAACTAACTCTATTTTTTTTGTACAACTCATAATTATCAGAATACAGAAAAAATCTGAAGAAAAGTTTTGATAAAAAAATTGTGAGGAAAAACTACAGGAAGATTCAGGGAAATTCAGGAAAGTTTACAAAAAATCAAAAAATATTTACACCAAAATTCAGAGTTGTTTCCTGCTTGTACGGTAAAAACAATGTCTTATTATCTGAGGAAAAAGGGATAACTTTAAGACACCCCGCGACTTTGTGGAAAGCTCCTCAGATTTTGAGTAAGTCCTCTCAAAAATTAAAGAAATTTCCCTAATTTTTTAAAGGAAACTTCCTCAAAATTATGCGGTGCCTCAAAATTTTCCGTTTCTCCTTCCAGAATTGGGATATTGTTTTTACTGTGTGGTTGTGGCTGTCGCCTGTGGTGCGGCAGAAACGAGCGCCTTTGCAGCACGACTTTTTATAAACATTACGGTGAATTTCACTGCAAGCTGCACAGTGAAGTCTGCAGCACTGTAGCTAACGGTGGATTTACCCCGTAAGCCACGGTGAATGCCACTGTATAATACAGTGCACCAGTGTACCGGGTGTTTCTTTGAATGCGTAACAGTGTTGCTGGATTGCATACTCACCTGCGCTTCAGGGGCCATGGCGCCTTACGGGCGAATAGGGTAGGCAAACCCGCAACACTGTTACGCATTCAAAGAAACACCCGGTACATCGCTGTCTATTAAGCTAAAATATTCGCCGTAGGCGGCAGAGCTGAGAGCTGCAGGCTTTAACTGTATACCTGATTGTGAAACTCGCTAGAAGCTATTGGACTGCGGGTCACCGTTTGTTGTTGGGCCACGGCCATGCCCTCGAGTGCCTCTTCCTTAACCGTTGTTTGTTAGTCCAGTCAAATGGTATCGAAAAAATGAAAATAAGAAAAAAAGAGAGGGGGGAGTCCATCTCCACAAAAGGTTGTTTTGACGCATTTTTTTCCCCAGCTAAAATCACTTACTGACTGGACTATGCACTTTGGCCACGGGCGCTGTCCCCCTCCCCAAATCCCCCGCCCCACCTTGCCCTGCCCCGCCCCGCCCTGCCCCACCCCGGCCCGCCCCGCCCGCCCCGCCCGCCCCGCCCGCCCCCCGCCCTGCCCTGCGCGCTCCTCCGACTCATGTGCCGTAACCATATGAGACTAAGGCCGAACCGGCGCCCCGTGCTCCCCGCCCCAGTGTGTCAATGCTGAGGCGATGATGAGTATGCCGCTCCCCTAGCCGCCCCCGCACCACCCCGCCCCCACCCCGCCCCACCACCCCCACGCACCCCCGGGCGTGCTTCGCTCTATCGCTTCTCATTCACCCTTTGACGTGCGACGGGCGAGGGGCGGGGCGGGGCGGGGCGGGGCGGGGCGGGGCGGGGCGGGGCGGGGCGTGGGCAGCTGAAGGCCATGATAGCGCCATCCATGAGGGGACGGCGGCGCGTCTTGTCCCGGGGAGGCACTCTGTATTCATGAGTCGTGGAGTGATACCTTTCTTATAGGCCGGCCCGGGGGCCCGTGCCCGGCGGGGTGGGGTATGCGGTCTGGTCCTGACCTAGCTCAGCGCCCCGGCCAGTGGCGCCCCGGCCAGTGGCGCCCCGCAGAGCGCAGCACAGAGACCCACAGGTGTCAGATAATATCAGCTCTGTGG
Source organism: Frankliniella fusca (assembly GCA_029379305.1). Classification (NCBI taxonomy): domain Eukaryota; kingdom Metazoa; phylum Arthropoda; class Insecta; order Thysanoptera; family Thripidae; genus Frankliniella; species Frankliniella fusca. The sequence goes on along the minus strand of JAHWGI010000290.1, from coordinate 24,723 downwards.
GCTCGCACCCCCACCCCACGCTACTGCGCGGTCTGCGCGCTGCGGACCGACAGGGGTGCGTGGCCTCGTACTTTTTAGTCCCATCAGTCTTTTGGGGGGTCTGTGTCTATCGCTCAAACCCTTGATTTCATTTACCCTGACGATGGCTTCTTATGGCCGCGTCTAAACGATCGTGTCTCAACGAGTTAAAACTAAATAATGATCATGAGAATTTACACAAAAAACTTAGAGATATTTTTTGAGACGTGTCGGATTTCAATGCTCTCTAATTCCGAAGTAAAAAACTATTGTTCATCTATACGGGGGAGGGGGGGGGGAATATGCGATTTCTTCCCTTTCCATTTCGCTGTAAAAAGTGGTAAGTTGCCGCCGCCTCGGGACGCCTTGGTCGCGAGTTGGCAGTTGTGTTCACGTCGTGTCGTATTTATGTAGGGCCGTGATTTCGCCCTGCCTTCCGCACCAAATCCCTTCAAAGAGATTTTTTATGTCATGAGGCCGAAGAGGACCCAATATCTAGCTCTTTCTCTTTTATGTCCTCCCCCCTCTTCGCTTCTCTCTCTCTCTCTCTCTCTCTCTCTCTCTCTCTCTCTCTCTCTCTCTCTCTCTCTCTCTCTCTCTCTCTCTCTCTCTCTCTCTCTCACTCCCTCCCTCCCCCTCTCTCCCTCTCTCCCTCACGGCGGCGCGCTTTGGCTGCCGTGTGAGGGCCACCTGGGTTGGCCTTGCCGGCAGTATTTGACTTCAATCTATGATGAAGTGTTTGGAGAGCGTGCACGCCAGGCCGGGCTGCACCCCTTCATGTTTTCGCCCACAAGGCGCGCCCCAACCGCCCTACCCCACCCTACCCCACCGTATCCCACCTCGACCCGACCCACTCTTTATTCGGGCGTCGTCGACATACATTGATTGGAGGTTTTTTTGCCGGTCGGAAGGAAATTTGTAGCAAACTTTGAAAAATTCTCGATTTCAAGGTGCTATAAGTGATGCCAACACGAGCCCTTTTTCGTCTGTGCTATTCTGTTTCCAGAGGCAATTTTGCATGCCGTTCAGGTCAGCACAAAGACACAACTAGGCCGGATCGTAATTTGTCCCTACCCATTTAGAGTGTATTCCCAAGTCTCTCTCCGCAGCTAAAAGGTTCTGAAAGTTTAACGCCGAGCACAAGGCTTTGTGCCGTTGGAAGTTTTGGCAGCTTTGCTGGAGCGCGCTGAACCTCTGCGCCGAGCCCAACCCTGACCTACCCCCACCCCATGACGGCCCGCCACGCCACGCCACTTCATGACGTCCAGCAGGCGCCTTTAGCCCTGGGGATTGGGTGATCCCCCCCTCCCCCTCCCCCTCCCCCTCCCCGCCCTAAGGGCCTCCGAACAGTCCGCCCGACACGTAGGCGGCATATGGGGCTGCAATCGAGGGGCCCACCACTCTGGGAATCTACAGTTTGTCCGATAATTACTGGTAGTCACATCCCAAAACTTCCTCTTTTCGTTGTTTTTCATCCGGTTTTGTGTTTCCTCTCATTAAAACATGCAAAAATTTATACTAATTTCAAAGTTTTTTCGGAAAATTTACCGAAAGCTGTTAGCAATCAACGGTAATCGGTAATCGTGTGAGTGCGATCCTGAACCGAGTGATGGACCCTTCTGCTGCAACCCTCCTGGCTCAGGTGAAATGCAAGCCCCTACTAAGGTCCACCTTACTCCCTACCTCTACCCCTCCCCCACTCCCTCAAGTAGTATGCATTCGAGTATTTTGAGTAAAGGCGAGTATTATGGTGAGTAATGCAGAGTAATGTTGAGTTCTGTTCTAGTAATTTTCTTTGTGTACACATGAGAAACGAAGTGGTGGACCCCTCGCCCATTCACTGTGAAAAATTGTCGTAGGCTTACGGGAAAAGTTTCCACGAGTTATGGAGTTGTAAAATTGCGATCACTTATCGTAAACTTACAAGCAGTGCCTATCGATTTGAAATTCAATTACAAGCAAGAATGAGCTGTCGTAAATTTAAAACATTTTTCGTAAGTCGTAATTTACAAAATAAATCGTAAAATCTACGAATATATTTTTCACAGTGCTGCTACTCATAAGTTAAAGTGCAGCGCAAAGTGAATTTGCTTAATTCGCAACCCAAAGTCGTTTCGGGCCGTGCAAGGTGACTAGCGGGCGTTGCATAGGCCTCGCGGAGAGCTACACGCAGACTAGCAGTCTAGAACGCGGTTATGTCTGGAAATTCATTTTAAAAAGTCAGAATTTCAAAATTCTGTCAGGAGAATCAGGAAAATAAAAGGATATTTTAAGAAAAGTTTCAGAAAAATTGGTTCCATGACCACTTGGTGTCTAGACGGTCGTGAGAGGGTCGGTCAGACTCTGTGTCCTTTAGGTTTGCGGTTGATGCCCCTTCTTGGTCCCAGAGAGTCACGTCAGGAAACATAGTAGTCAGCTTTTTCAGGATCCTGCCTGAAAAATGTGAGGAAAATCAAAACTTTAGAAATCAGTGGCAAAGCTGTTGAGAAAACTGTCAGTAACCGGAATGGTTACCGGCCCGTGGTTACCGGGTACTGATCCTCTGAAATAGACGACCAACCCGAACCGCTCCAAACTAGTTGCGTGATTCCGCACAGTGCTTTCGTCTCTCTATCATTGTCGCACTCATGGGGATCGATCGTAAAAAGCAAGAGAGAAGACTCAGCTGAACGCTGCACGGTAGTCAGCGTTCAGGCCCTTGCTTTTTTGAAAATAATCCCCTCGGTAAACGCCTACTCGCCCTTACGGTCTGGCCATACATTAAAAATTAAAAATATGCTATGAATGGCCCTATCGGCAAACCATCACTGCCAACGATTTTTTTTTCTTTTTTTTTTCAGTGCGGCAGGTCCAGCCCTTTCCAGCTCGTTATCCAGCCCGTTTCCGCCCTCTCTCCCATCATCTCGCCCTCCCCTCCCGCCCGCTCCCTGGCGCGCACGGGGCGGGGCGGGTCCCGGGCGAGGCCCTGGCTCCTTTTACGCAACTTGTCCAAATATTGACATTCCCCTCTCCAATATTCCCATGACAAGGGGAAAGGATATGGCAACTCTTTGGATTTGTTAGTAGCGGCGCCGCCGCTACTTCTACGCCCCGCCGGCGTCGAACGTCGATTTCCAGCGAATCGGCGAGCAGTTGAGCGCGAAGGCGGAGAGGGAGTGGGAGAGAGGGGGGAGGTCGTGGGTAGGGGTCAGGCGCTGGGGGGGGGAGGGGGAGGGGGGGAGAGAAACGGGGGAGGGAGCAAAAAAAGAAAACTGGTAACTGATAGAGGTCGTCATGTATCCTTGGAGAGAAAGAGAGGAGGCTGTCAAGTTCAAGTCAAAAAGGCGCGCGCTGTTGTTGTTTTTTTTTTCCCCTTTGCTTCTGCGGCCGCCTCATCACAGCCCTGCAGCTACAAGTTATGGTCGCGTTGGTTCCGGGTGCGGATAATGCTGTGCTGTTGGCAGGGCGGCGCGCGCGCGTCCTCGTGGCCGGCGCCTGGATCCTCAGCTGCCTGTTCGCCGTCCCCATCCTGGTGCTGTTCGAGGAGCAGGAGGTGCAGGGTGAGTACACTGTCGACACAATACAGATTTAATTTTCATTTTAGATTTCATTTGAGAGAAGTGTCTTCTTGGAAGCGATGTCCTTTGGTTTCTCCTGGTATATACTTTTGTCAGCACTGAGATGCCACTGTTAAAAATAATGTGAAAATTCACATCACATTCGATATGTGACACCTTCACAAACTGATTTGAATTTTCACATCGTCAAATCAGGATTTGAAAATCTACATTTGTGTGTTAAATTTCACAAAGGAGTTCGTCGGTCCGCTGCCGCGGGGAAAGGACAAAGGGAAGGGCATGCGCAGTTTAAATTCTAAAATACTTGTATGGCTGGATGGCGCTTTGGGCAGTGGTTTTGTCACAAGTACGGGGAGAAGAAGAACTTCATTGCTTGAACCCGCTGCTCTCTTCAAAGAGACCCCCTTGCCTGTCACACGCACTAACTGCCGCTAACGAAACTCCACTGCCATGTATTTATTATTTTTCTGTTTTGGAAGTAGCGATTCGTGCGGCAGCGACTTGTTCACCACGCTCTCTCTCTCTCTCGCTCTCTCTCACTCCCTACCCCCTTCTCCCTTTTCTCCCTCCCTCCCTCCTCCTCTCCGTCTCTGTCTCCTTCTCTCTCATTCTCCCCACTCCCGACTGCGTACGCGCTACGCTCTGGTGCGTAAGGCCGGAAGTGCGTCAAGAGACTGGCTCCTCCCTCAGCCGCGCGCACTCGGCGCGCTCTCCGAGAACCCTCTTCCTCCTCGTGCTCAAGTCGCCCGCGCCTGCAGCCCGTCCGGGCCGGGGGCGTGGTGCATGACCGCCGACGGCGTTCTCGCTGGCCGCCATGTCCCCGGGAACTGGCCTCCCGGCCTGGGTGGGCTGCAGCCGGCACCGGGGGTAGAACAGCCCCCCCCCCCCTTTCCCCCCCCCGACACCCTTGTGACACCATCCGTAATAGGATTCCCAGGAGGGCCCGCCCCGCCTTTACACACACGGCGGCCTGAAGGTGTTTTCAAAGGACCGCGCCGTGTGGTGCGGCGAGGTCGCGGCCGGGGCGGAGTGTTGGCGGGGTGGGGTGGAGCGTGGCGTGGCGTGGCGGGGCGGGGTGGGGCGGGGCGGGGTGGGGCGGGGCGGGGCGGGGCGGGGCGGGGCGGGGTGGGGCCGGTCCCCCGGCGGCCCCCTCTTGCGCACGCGTGGCGCTCGGGCCCCACCACATCGCAGAGGGTGCTTAGCGTGTTCTCACATCGGACGCCCGTTCACGCTGAACAAGGGGAGGAAAATGTATTATGAGAAAGTATGAATTACGATCTCTCTCGGCGCTCGGTGCGGGTCAGGGGAGTGGAGCGAGTGCTTGTCGAGCTCGCAGCAGCAGAGTGCAGCGCGACCTGCGGACCCTCCTCATTCCTCGCGACAGAAAATGGAAGAGAAACGGACTTTCGAGAGGGACGCGCGGCGCGGCGGTGTCTCTCAGAATGTCGTTCCCCGTCCACCGGAGACAGCGGCTGCAGGCTGATTCCGAAGGTCGCTCTCGTGCCTCCGTCCTTGTCGCACTCATAGGGCCGCGCCATCCCCAACATGGGGCACCGCCATTGGTGCGACAAGGACGGAGGTACGAGAGCGATCTTCGGAATCAGCCCGCAGCAGGCGGGCGCCGGCGCTGCGCGGAGTGGGGCCGCGTCCTGAGGGGGTCCCACTGGGGCCCGCCTAGTCCCGCGGGACCCAGAGGCGGGCGCGGGCGCAACTCGAAAAAACCGTGAACATAGTAATACTCGTCTATTTCGAAGGAAATACAAGAAATACACGAAAAGTACGAGGCATTGCATGAGAATACTTAGTAATTCTCTCTTCGTAAACTGCGAAGTATTTACTTCGTAACTTACAGGGGGAAAAAATCGTAGGCTACAAAGTTCATCCTTCGCAGACTGCAAAGAAACTCTTTGCAGCCTCCTACAAAGAGTCCGTTTTCTTTGTAAGTTACGAAGCAAATGCTTTGCAGTTTACGAAGCGTGAGATCTCTTTGTATCCGTGCGAAGCTAATACTTCGCAGAACTTTAACATTGCAGAGGACCATATGTGTTGCCTAGTTAGGCAGGCGAGGATGCAGTCCGATTCACTCCACCGTGTTCGGGTCACTCAATGTCTACTTCCCTGGCGACACACCGGCGCCTCCGCCCGCCTGCGTGTCTACGGGAGTCAATTAGAGAAGGCGGTGCTAATTATCTCTGTGATTGCTCCCCGCTCGGCTCGGCGCGTGTTGCCGGCCCGGCAGCCCGGGCCGCGGCGGGGGTGGCGGAGGAGGCCGTGACCGCGAGGCGAGCCTGCACGAGGAGGGGTATACCGTGGCGCACTGCACATCGTTACACCGAAATGCAACTGAACATCCTGTAAAACTGGTGAATTTTGGGTGTGGTACTGGCCTGAAATGCCCTGTAATCATAGCGAGTAGTCTATGCAAGAATTTTGAAATGTGTCCCCGCTTGTGGGCTCCTATATGGACCGAGCGCCGAAGTTGATGGTGGCAGCAGTGCATTGCTCCGAGAGCTGTTTAAAGAGATCATTCATTTCCCCGGGTCGGGTCAACGACCCCGCGGCTCCGCCCCGCGCGCCAGGCAAGGCAGGCACTCCAGCCGATCACCCTCGGACCGGGCCGGGCCAGGCATAGCTAGGCTCCAACAAGGTCACATTAAAATCGAGTCCTCGTTTAATTCACTTAAAGCCATTGCTCTCCTTTGTGAAGTCCCTCCGCGACGCGGCGCGGCGGCGTGACGTACGACGCTTCCATCTCTCTCTCTCTCTCTCTCTCTCTCTCTCTCTCTCTCTCTCTCTCTCTCTCTCTCTCTCTCTCTCTCTCTCTCTCTCTCTCTCTCTCTCTCTCTCTCTCCCTCCCTCCCTCCCTCCCTCCCTCCCTCCCTCTCTCTCGCTGTCTCAGCCTCACTTTGCCTTCCCGCCGCCCTTCCCGCGCTCATCTCACGGTCCATCTACCTCTTCTCCCACGCACCTGCGCCTCCCGACTACGTTTCTCCAGTTTGTTTTCAGCTTTAAATGAATACCGCTGTAAATCTACGTGGCGGATTCATGATTATAAATTATCATTTTAAGCGTATCTTTACAAAAAGAAAATCCTCTTTCCCATTTATTTACGCTGCGTATCAAGTGTGCCCAAACCGTCTCTCCTGGCGTCTCGAAACATGTTCGTGGGTTCCTTTGTTCCTTTTTTTGTTTGGGGAGGGGGGGGGAGGGAGGGGGGGCTGTAGTGTTAACTGCATTCGAAAAGCAAAAAAAAATGGTATAAATGTCGGCACCGGCGTGTCCTTGATCTCACTGGAAAAAGAAAGGTGTGACTTAACACCTCTACAGGCAAAGTGTCGCCAACTCCGATATTCCTCCGTACACGAGATGATATTACCTAAAATATTACATTGATATTACCCATATTACAGGAAATGTTACGTTAATATTTCCCATTTTCCCAGGATTATGACGTCAGTACTGTAAAATTGGTGTAATATTACCAATAATACCTTATTCCATATTCCTCCGTACACGGTCAAGCGGATTTGACGACCCTTTCTCTACAGGGGTGTTAAGAGTTTAATGCCTTTGGAACGGCATTAAAATGTCGTAAAGGTATTAAAAGTTAATGCCTTTGGGGGATTTAACCTTTAACACCCCTGTAAACATGTTAAGTCACACCTTTTGTTTCTCCAGTGCCTCCTCTCCCAACACCCCCGCACCGCCCGGGCCGGGGCTGCGCACTGTGCCCGCGCCCTGTGCGAGGCTCGGGAATGCCAAGGTCACCGGACACATGTGCATAAGGCGTACTCGCTGAATCCATCCCCTTTCCTTCTCTCCCATCATCTTTTTTTCTTTTTTCTCCTTTTCTTTCCCCTGCTTGTCTTCTGCCCTCGGCTCGGCGCGGCTCCGGCGCCGTCTTTCTGCGCCTCTCCCAGACCAGAGGGGCCCACGCCAAGAGGGGCACGGGCACAAGGGGGATGATGATGTAAGGCTGTTTACACGGAGGCTGGTGACAACGAGTCACTGGCCTGACGGCTACATAAAGGAAAAGCAGCGAGCTGACAAGGGTGCCTGGAGAGAGAGAGAGAGAGAGAGAGAGAGAGAGAGAGAGAGAGAGAGAGAGAGAGAGAGAGAGAGAGAGAGAGAGAGAGAGAGAGAGAGAGAGAGAGAGAGAGAGAGATGGGGGGGGGGAGTAAAGCGAGTTTGGGGTGAAAGGAGGCTGCGGTTGTGCGTGTGTTGTACGTGCGATACAGTATCACGTGTACCCGCTAGTTTCATCCTTGTGGTGGCGGGGCGAGGAGGGGCGGGGCGAGGCCGGGGGAAGAACCGAACCGACCACCCGACAGTCGAGGTGAAACTCCGCGCCGCCCTCGCAGGCGATGTGTCGATGAGAGGGCCATCAATCAATGCAAAATAACCGAGTGACTTTAGTCGCCCAGAGGACGGGGCGTGACCGGCGCAACGAAGGGCCCGGTCCCAGCTCCACCCGCACTGCACTCACAGATTTGTCTAAAAAAGGTTGGTCACCAGCACCTGTTTTGTACTTTAAAAAAAAGGGTCTGGCAGTTATTAAGAACAGGAATACTTTTTTTTTTAATATTGCTTTAGTTACTATAGTTTTTATGTTTTTTTGACGTGTCATGTCCTAGTGATGGCAGAAACTTGAAATGAGCACAGTCCACTGCAAATCCTCGAATCCAATTTCTCACGCAAAATGGGTGAGGACATTTTTTTCATACTTAAAAGGAGTGAGAATTTTTAACCTCACCAACTTCGAGCTATATATTTTTTTAGCCTCACTCTATTTGGGTGAGGATTTTTTAGCCTCACTTTATTGGAGCACGAATCCTCGCTTTATAAGGGCGAGGTTACAAAATTATTTCTCAAATGGAGCGAGGAAAAAAATTCTTACTCTCCAGAGAGTAATAAAATTGCCTTCAAATTCTCACTCGTGTGGGAGCGAGAGTTAGGACTTTCAGGATTTTCAGTGTCATTTTGTGTTTTCAAATTTAATCAAAAATTTTAAAGCACACTCAGCCTAAAAATGCGCAGCATTCTACTAGTTTAACACAAAAATCAGGAAATGTATTTCGTCTACCCTGGAAAAAATAAAGCGAAATTATTATCAATCTGCCCGTCAGTCTGTCTGCAATGGTAAAACAAATGTCTAGCAGTTCTGCACGTCAATATTGGTGTTTAGTTTAAAATGTGCAAACACTGCACATTTGTCGAGCTTAACTAAACGCCATTTGGTGAGCAATGTTTCGACACTTCCGAAACGTTCAATAAACTGCACACCATCTAGTGTGCAGTTACTCGACATCTGTTACGGCTTCCCAATAGCTGGTGCATGTATCCAAGTTGCAAACATTTCGACACTTGCGAGACGTTTAAAGTTAGACTTACGATGTAGTTAATACGGTGTCGGCACTCCGCCCTCCTGCGGCCGAAAGGGCGGCCTCGGAATGCCATGCCGGCAGGTTTGTAGTTCCAGAGGTGACGCCAGGGGCGCTCGCGTCGACCGATGCCGGGCGAGGGGAGAGGGGGCGGGTGCAGTAAGGTTCCCCCGTCTCCTCTCCCCTCGCCCGGCATCGGTCGACGCGAGCGCCCCTGGCGTCACCTCTGGAACTACAAACCTGCCAGCATTCCGAGGCCCCCCCTTCAGACGGCAAGTGCCGACACCGTATGAACTACATCTTGGTTAGACGTTATCGTAATGTCTAGTAAAATGCGACACCATGTAACGTGCAAAGTCACATATTCGACAAGTATGTGGACAAAAGTTGCACATTTGTTTTACCAGTGTGTCTATGTCTGTCTGTCTGTTTGCGCCACCCATCTGCCAGCAAAAGGACTCCGCCAATGAGCAAAACGACGACTTGAAAGAACATTCCCGCCTCAACTCCTGAAAAGAATACAAAAATAATTGAAGCCAGACTCTTGTTCCTCTTGTCGCCTGCAGTCCGCTACAGCAGTTCGCTCTCTCATCGCCACTCTTGCCTCTCGCTCCGCTCCCGCTCAGCGTTTCAAAAGCCTCAATTACTCCCTCAATTAACCAACTGTTATATTGGTGGTCGGACTGATTTGTTGTTGAATAATAAAATTGAGTGACTCGAGTTTTCAGGAGTTGTGTTTTCCCCACCATCCTTTTTCATAAACTTTGGACCCGGTCGATGGCCATGCGGTGGTACCCTGGCTGTCTTCTAGACAAAGTCTCACCACCTCTCTCTCCTTTCTCTCTCTCTCTCTCTCTCTCTCTCTCTCTCTCTCTCTCTCTCTCTCTCTCTCTCTCTCTCTCACTCACTCACTCATTCGCTCACTCACTCACTCACTCACTCACTCACTCACTCACTACTCACTCACTCACTACTCACTCACTCACTCACTCACTCACTCACTCACACCACTCACCCACCATCACTTGAACACACGAGGAAGTCAATCCTAATATTCAAGTCAGTAGACGTCTCTCGGAATGACACCGCTCATCTGAACTCATCTCATAACGCGTAGTAGCTTTCCGAGACGCATAAATCGTCTAGTCGGAGCTGACTAGCCGAGCCGAGCCGACTGACCCAGTGAGCGGGGTGGGGCCCCGAGCCCTGAGCGAGCGAAACGCGGCAAACGCCTTTCGAAGGAATTCGATGATCGTATTAAAGCCGCGATAAAAGCGAATCGAAATGAAGAATGAATGTGACGCCTGCCTACTACGTCATCGGAGGCTGAAGTCTCGAGCAAAAGGGAAAGGAAGTGGAAAGTTGGTGATGTAGAATGGATTACATGGCCGCAAAATATAAAAAAAAGTAATGTACAGTATTTTTATTTTTATTCCGCTGTTGAACTAATGGATGTTCGGCGCAAGTCTTAGTTCACTGACAATATTTCCTAATGGACGCCTTGTAACATAAAGCGCGTAAAATTTTGTGGTTTGCGGGGCTGCCTTAAGGAGACACGGTGCCGTACGCACCGCTACTGAAAGCTACGTTGCGTCGCACGACGCCAATGTTTTAGCTTACACTCAAAACTTTCTACACAGAAATTGTTCGTAGCATACAAAGAATTCTGTGCAACCGTAATGTACAATAAATTTTCTTGTATTACAAAAAGGTTTTCTTTGTTCTACAAGAAATTTCAAAGAAATCTTCATTGTATAACAAAAAAATTTGGCTTTGTATCGGCTTTGTATTACGGTTGCACAGAATTCTTTGTAATTCAAGGAAGTTTCTTTGCAAGAAGTTAAGAGTGTATTCTTTTTGACTCCAAATTTTGGCGTCTTCTCTCGGGCAACGCGACAAAACTGGCGTCGCACGATGCCAAAATTTGACATCCCTGCTTTGAATTGGACTCCAGATTTTGGCTTTTTTTTTCTCTCTCTCACAGAAATTATTTGGTGAGAGCGACTCCCCCCCCTCCCCCCTTCCCACCCCTTTCCCGCTTGACTGTTCTCCTTCGCTGTTACGCTTTATTGCGGCGAGTCACTTTTGTCATCGCCGCTCCGCGCCGCTTTATAACCCTTACCAATAGCCCCAGTCCCCGCTACGACCACTATGACACGAGGCGGGGCGGGGGCGGGGCGGGGATGAAGTGTGGGGAGGAATTTTGGAGAGAAGTCCGGGGTTGTTGCGCGACTGCTCGCGGGGGTGGAAAAATCTCTGGAAAAATGCAGTGCGAAATAATATTTACTTTTAATTTGGAAACGCCAATCTTCGAAATTATTGAGAGCGCGGCAGGTATAGAGCCCCGCGCAGAATTGGGATAGCTGGTTGATGGAAAAGGAAGCTGTGAAAAGGAGAAAGGCTTTTCTCCGCGGCGGGGGCGGGGAAGAGGGAGTGGTCGGGGGTGGGGGTCGGGGGTATTGTCGCGTGTTGGGGAGGGGAAGGGGGGGGGTGCAGGGGGCCGCCGGTGCGGTGCGGTGGGGCTCCAGGGTGCCGGCCGGAGCAGCGCGGCGCTCTGGACCACATGAATCACTGCGAGGAAGCAGCTGTCACAAACGCCGGCGCCATCAGCGCTCCGCCTCCGGTCCGATCCAGATCCAGGCTCCGTCCCGCTCCGCAACGCCGCCCGCCACGCCCCGCCACGACCCGCCTCGACCCGTCACACCGCCGGGGACCTGGCTGCCACTAGCTAGTTGGCAGGGGCGGCTCCAGACCTGATCCGAGAGTGGGGTCCAGATCGCGGCTCTCTGTGTGTGTTCGTGTGTGTGTGTGTGTGTGTGTGTGTGTGTGTGTGTGTGTGCAGGGTTGCCACAAATTTATTATTTTTAGGCACGAAGTACACTGATAAACCAAGAGTTCAACCCTTCAACACTTTGAAGAGTTCAAATTCCATTTAAACAAATAAATGTGTTCAACAGAGTTGTTGTGCACTTAAAAGTGTTCAACTCAGAAGTTGTGCACTTGTAAGTGTTCAACTCCCCAGTTGCACACTTCCCCGATACAGTGCGTCCAAGCTAAGGAAGTGTGTAACTGGGGAGTTGAAGACATTTTCAAGTGCACAACTTCTGAGCTGAACACTTCTAAGTGTACAACAACTCTGTTGAACACATTTATATGTTTAAATGATATTTGAACACTTAAAAGTGTTGAAGGGTTGCACGCTAAACCCTTATGCATTTTGTTGTGCATAAGTATGCAGGATCTTAAACAACCATAATTATGCACAACTTTTATGCATAACTATGTACAAATTGTACATAGGTATGCATGAAATTGTGCATATTCTTATGGTTGCTTAAAATCCTGCATGTTTATGCACAACAAAATGCATAAGGCTTTAGTGTGTGAACACTTGGATTATCAGTGTAGCCTTATGTGTTTGTGTCAGGATGCGATTTTTAGGCACGAAGTAGCCTTATGGCTTTGTGTCACGATGCGATTTTTTTAGGCACGAACACGGGCACGACACGAAGTAGCCTTATGGTTTTGTCTCAGGATCCGATTTTTTGTAGGCACGAAGTAGCCTTATGGTTTTGTCGGCAGAGAGGTAGAACTCAATCTCCTTAGTTCACTGCTGAAAGACCAGCCCAAAGTCATCGACCAATTTTGAGAAATTTCGACCTAAAATCCTTGTTTGTATGGTAATACTCGACTTGTCTCGGGAAAGCAGCGTGGAAAGGGGAGCCAAGCCGAGTCGCCATTGTTGCGGCTCCTCGACCCCTCGGCGCGGCGCGTAGGGGAGGAGGACCGTGGGCGGGGATTTGTTGATTCAACTCATGCACTGTAGTTCACATTAGAATAAAAATGCAACGAGCCTACAGTTCAAAAATTAAGGTGATCGGACAATTTTTACTGAGAGAATGACTTCTAAATCGTTTGAGCTAGAAAGATAAAATTTGGCATGTGACCCGCTGAACTACACTGAAATTCTACGAGTCATAATTTCTCGCCCCATACGAGTGAGAATTTGAGGGCAATTTTATTACTCTCTGGAGAGTAAGAATTTTTTTCCTCGCCCTTTATGAGAAAGAATTTTGAGACCTCGCCCAAATAAAGTGAGAATTCGTGCTCAAATTAAGTGAGGTTAAAAAATCCTTACTCAAATAGAGCGAGGCTCAAAAATATCTCGCTCGAAAAGAGTGAGGTTAAAAATTCTCACTCAAATTTAGTATGGAAAAGTGTCCTCTCCCATTTTGAGTGAGAAATTGGATTCCAGGGTTTGCAGTGTAGTGACCCTGAGATAAAACTAAGTCAATAACATGACCCATAAGGCTATAAATTTTTAAGTAAATTTCTACATAAACCATCATCTACCGAATTATTTAGTGAAACAAAAACATTCACGAACTTATTCGTGCCTGCCAGGATTTCCTGAAATCGTATTTTTTTAATTTCCCCAGATTTCTAGCCCCTTTTTTAGGAGATACATTTTAGACACTTCGGCATTTTAATTTCATTTAAATATATGTGTCATTTGCTTTTACTCTCGTGTTGAACGAGTGGAGAAGCATAATGCAGACCATTCGTTATTTAGGCGAGGGGCGAAATATGGTTCCCAGTCGTGCCCACCACCTGTTGCTGCCGCATTCCTCTGCCAGTGGTGGTGGCAGTAGCATTGGTAGCAGAGGCAGCAAAGGCAGTGAGACAACAATGGTCAAAAAGTACGCTCAGGACAGCGCGGGCGCGCCCATGCCCTCAGCCTAGGCTGGGCCGAATTCCTAACTGAATATGAATATAACGAATGACACCACGAGAATTAACTGAGTATCAGCAGGAGAGGAGGTGGGAACGGGACCGTCGGAGAACCGGGAATTTGACCGAAGATAGCTGAGAGAACAGAAGCGGAACCGCGATCGGGAACGCCGCAGAGCAGAGAGCCTAACCGAGGAGGTGCGAAAAAAGAAACAACTACCATGTCATGTTACTTTACCTTTCATACCTTCAAACACCAATATTGTTAAACAAAGCGCACCCAGCGAACCCCATAACAAAGTCTCTTGCAGTATCAAGTGCTTTGAATTCCAATCTTGATTGATAATTTCCCTGACTTTAAAGTATTGCATATCGATCCGATCAAACGAGAGCGAAGCGAGTGGAAATTTATTTTTATTAAGTAGCAAAAACTGACTAGTTTTCGAGAAGCTTCTGACTTTCGTTACCCCAATCATGGACTTTGTCAAATTTATAATTTTTCCCAAGGGGCTGCCAACTCGAAAAGAACGTGTACACAGAATAGGGTATTCCGGACAAGCCGAGGACCGGAAACGAAGGCGATATCCACAGTGGTCGGATCTCAGCCTAATGGCTTCTGCATCCGGATTGTCTGCTGTGGACCGCCGCCATCTTTGTTCAGATTCACATTCGCACATTCGCATATCGTGTTGTTTTGGTCGCGGAGGACTTGGCCAGTGATTTGTCACCTCTACGACTCCTTTCCGTCCGTTATGTTTTTCTAGAACACCCGCCGATATTCGAATGTGAATCTGAACAAAGATGGCGGCGTTCTACAGCAGACAAACCGGATGCAGAAGCCATTGGGCTGAGATCCGACCACTGTGGACGTCGCCTTCGTTTCCGGTCCTCGGCTTGTCCGGAATACCCTATTACCTGTGTCTTTCTAAAACACACACAAAAAAAAAGAAGGAAATACTCTACAATACACAGAAATACAAAGAAATACTCATCAAAAATACGAGAAAAATATCGAAATAAACATTAGAAATACTAGAAATACAAGGCAAGTGTACACAGAAATACATGAGTTGGCCGCCCCTTGATTTTTCCCTGAGTTTTTTTTTTTCCAAATTTTTCGTGAATTTTCCCTGATTTTACCGATCGTTTTCAAATTCCCAAAGTCTTCCAGGTTTTCGAAGTTTCCCACAGTTGAGGCAACCCTATGGTGTGTTCACCCTATAGCCTAGCTCTGGCTTAGAGCTGCAGACCGCTGCGGGCGCGTAGGCTAGCCGTCAGGTCGGATCCTACGCGGCACACAGTGTCCGTCGCGAATGTAGCTGCTGAAGCGTTGTGCTCGTGAAGGAAAAGAAGCTCTTTGCTACCTTAGATCATTCGAGTATGCTTGCATTTTTTATGCGTTCAGTGGTAGGTGCATTTATTCTTGTATTCTCAGCTAGTATCCTGATCACTTTTCGATCGTAAGCAAGACCGAAGTTTGAGCCTAACAAAGTACGACGTCGAAGCCCTTCGGCGTCGACATCGTACTTCGACTTGGTCCGAAAGGGGTCGCGACCCCCGGACTCCTACCACCTGTAGCCGCCAGATGGCAGCGCGGCCAGTCGAACCACACGCCCCCCCGTTCCCCCGCCCCGCTTCTCACGCCTTTCTTCTTGCATGCTTGCTTGACGCCGCACACGTTAGGCCAGTCTGTATACCATAACCATACACCATACGACCGTGTGTTCTTCCCCAAAATGTCTCCCCACCCCCACTCCCACTCCCTTCCCCATGACCTGCGCAGTGCGGGGCTCGCAGAACAAAGCCGTCGCTCACTAGTGCGGATCAGGCGGGGCGGGGCGGGGCGGGGCGGGGCGGGGCGGGGCGGGGCGGGGCGGGGCGGGGCGGGGCGGGGCGGGGCGGGGGCGGGGCGGGGCGGGGCGGGGCGCGGGGTGGCATGGGGTGGGGAGAGGGCCTGCGGGCTCGATTTCGGTGTCACGACGGAATATGACCCTTATCCTTTGTCAACCGGGCGGGGCGCCGCCGCGCCGGATGCGGGGGCACGGGAGAGGGGCTCGCGCCGCGCCAGCCGCGAGGTGTATAGGGCACTGTGGAAAATAAACTCGTAGATTTATAATTGCGAAAACGTATAATAATATCTATTCATTTCATTTTCAATTTTCAAATTTCGATTGGATGGACACCAGGGCTCCAATTGGGCGCCATTTTGTGGCCATATGCATATTTCGACACCTTAGACTGAAAGGCACGCAGTCCAGCCGCCCGTTCCAAGACTAACGCAGTTCAGCCGCGCGCTCCGAAAGACACGCAGTAATCCAAGACTCACGCAGTTCCTATGTCTGGAGCGGTAAACTGCGTGTCTTTCGGACCGCACGGCTGAACTGCGTTAGTCTTGGAATGGGCGGCTGAACTGCGTGCCTTTCGGAACCCGCGGCTGAACTGCGTGCCTTTCAGTCTAAGGTGTCGATTTTATGGTTAGTAAAGATCAAATGTAAAAATGGCACCCTCTCATTTTTGGCTTCGCACATGGCTTTCGTAAAATTACAAGAGATCATTCTTGCTCGTAAATAAATACCAAGTCTACACGCAGTGCTTGTAGTTTTACAATTTAGAACTGCTTTCGTACATGCTTCATGGAAAATTATCGTGTACGTAAATCTAAATTTTTGTACTCCGTGGAGGCTCGGATGGGGGCAGGTGGACTCAGCCATATAGTACTGCGTTACAATTTAAAAGAAATGTGCCTGTATTTTTTGTGAAGAAGGGTATAAGTCAACTAAACTTTTCTGATATCATGCAACATAAGGAGTCAAGTCTATTTAACTCCTTTCGCTTCTGTTGAAATTTTATGAATTTGGGGATAAGTCAACTGAGCCCCTTTTGGTTCATGATAATTATCGTACAAAACAAGGTATGTCGACTTATCTCTTTTCACAAACCCATATATCTCTCATCCTATGGGAGATATCCCCATAATATTTGGCGGACACAAGCAGACTTTAACGTAGTATGAAATGCCATAAAAATCTCAGTTTGGGGGTAAGTCGAGTTATCCCCTTCTTCCGCTTCATAGCCCAGTAGATAGAAGCAGGAGTTTTTATCTGGAAAGCTTCCGGAGTCCCATATGATGTTAAAGTTTCAAATAATTAATATGACTTATCTCCTTATGCAACAAATGCATTCAGTGTTAGGTCAACTTAACTCTTTTCGTCAATTTTCCAAAGACTTGACTCCAAATTCTAAGCCCGTCAGAGAGTTAAGTTGACTAATGTCCATAAGTTTACGTTAGCTGAGCTGTTCTCCAAGCGCTCGCCCCAACTGAGTCTTTGTCGTAGCTCCTCCGCGGTCTATGTCTTTGTCAAACTGAGGTCTCTCCTCAACATTGGGGCAGCGGGTGCACTGCTGTCGCGATGTGCCACAAACTATTGGAACGAGCGGCTCGCCGGACCGGCCCCGGACCCGGAGGAACGCCCCACACCAGGAACGGCCGGAGGCTACAATTCCCGGGGCCCCGGACCCACACCGGGACCCGGAGCGGAGCCTTCCCGGCGGTACCGGACACCCGGCACCATTTCCTCTATCCCGACCCTGCCGGGGGCACCCGGCGGCCGGACCCCGCTCGCGGAGGAACGCCCCACACCCCGGCCCGCCGGAGGGCCCGGGGGAAGGACCATCGGCGGAACCCCCCGCCCCCCCCTCAACGTACCCAATCCCCCCCCCCGAGCCGGAAGCGCCTCCGGAAGGAGGAACCGGACTGTCCCCTTCCCGGTACCCCACGGGTCCTCCCCCCGGCAAGGACCGGAGGGAGGAACCCTGCCCCCCGTCCCTTTCTCCCCGGAACCGCCGGTCGCGGTGGAACTTCACCATACCGGAACCACCACGGACCCCCCCGGTACCCGGAGGGCGGCCCTGGGGGAATCCCCCCCGGAACGGTCCCGGGGACCCCGGGAGGACGGAAAAGCGGGGAAGGGATGGAGGAAGGAAACCGGTCCGCCGACGCGGCCCCGAGCCCCCCCCAAGCACCCCGAAACACCAGGAACCTGCCCCGGAGGAGTCCCCACGGCGGTAGGACCTCTCGGGGACCCCGGACGGGAGGGCCGGGACGCGTCGACCACCCGGGTAAGGAAGGAACCGGAGGACGGCCGGAAAGCTAGGCGGACGGGAAACCCCCCTCCGGACGGAAAATAAAACGTTCCACGGAAGAACTCCGGGAGGCCCACGGGTGGGGACGGAGGGAGGACCGGGAGGTCCGAAGGACGCGGGGAGGGGGACGGAGGGAACGCGGTGACCCGGGGGCCGGAAACGGAAGCGGTGCGGACCGGGAGGGGAACGGAAAGGGGCAGCGGGCAACTCGGAAGCGGACCCACCCCCGGAAGATCCCCGGACCGGAGCGGAAGACGGGCCGACCGGGGAGGATTACGGCGGCGGAGGAAAGCCCGGCGGAAACGGAAAGCTACCCACGGACCGGCCCCCGGCACAGGAACGGACGGGGAACCACCGGAAACCCGGGACGGAGGAGGAAGGCGGGGATCGGACCCCGGAGGAACCACCGCGGACCCCGGATCCCCCGCGAGGACCGGCCCGGGAGCGGGGAAGGGGAGGAGGGAAAGCCCGGACCACCGGAGCGGAAAGGAACCCGGAACCCGGGAAACGGACGGAAATGGACCCGGCCGGCGGGGACGGGATAAAAGGAAACGGAAATCCGCGGAAGGAAACTCCCGGACCCGGACCGGAGGGGAGCCCCCCGGAACCCGGAACGGACCTCCGGACGACCTGGAACCGCCGGACCCCCAGGAAGGCACGCGGAAACGGAACGGAAGGGAAGCCCGGGAAACGCGGATAGACCCCGGCGGAGTCCGGAACGGTCCCGGACGGCGGGGGGGACGGACGGAACGGGGAGGAAACGGAGGACCGGAAATCAGTAGGGGGGGAGGGCGGAGGCGGCCGTCCCTCCGGGAGGGACCCGGACGGGGAATAATACGAGGACCGGAACCCACTGCCGCACGCCAATACCGGCCCGGAAACGGCCCCCCCACCGGAACGGACGGTCGGAAGGGGACGGACGGAAACGGGGAGATCCGGGGCGCGGAAGGGAACCGGTGACAGCGGACCCCACGGGGGAATGTGCGGGAGGATGCCCCAGGAAGCAGGATCCGGAGGGCAGGGACGCGAGGACCGGGGAGGACCGGACTACCACCCCTCGCCCGGACGGAAAGGCGGAAGGGGGAAGAAGGGCGGACCCCTGGAGGGGAAAACCCGGAAAAGGCACACGGACCCCCGGGAGCCAGACTCCCGGACCCCGCGGAGGGACGGGACCCCGGAAGCAGCGAGGACGGGCTGGGGACCCGGGGCTGCCCGGACCGGAAGGGAAGGGAAACACGGACGGCCGGACCCCCCCCCGGAACAACCCCGGCCGGACCGGAGGGGACGGACGGAAAGGGCCCCCCCGGCTCGGACGGAAAAGCTCCGGGAGGAACCGGAAGGACACCGGGGGTCGGCAGGGAAGGACCCAGCCGCCGGACCGGTATAAAAGGAAGAAGACGGAACGGACGGAAAGGGAACCCGGAAAGAGGTGAACCCACCCGGAGCGGCCGCCGGAAGCGAACCGCCCCACGCACCCCGGACCGGAGGGTGGGACTAGCCGGAAATAAGCCCGCGCCAGGATGGAGGCGGAAAAGGAAGGAAGGCGGACCCGGAAAATGGCGCGCGGAACCGGAAGGCCCGGCCCCGCCGGAGGCGAGGGACGTCCCGGACGGCGTTCGCCGAACCCCCTCGGAAGCCCCCCCACGCCCGGGAACAGGAAGGGACGCGGACCGCGGACCGGGAACGGAAAAGCGGGGAAAAACACACCCGGACAGGGGAAGGAACCACACCGGAGGACGCGGACCGGCCCCACGGAGGGGACCGCCGGACTACCCCGGCCTGAGACCGGAGGGGGATCCCCCCGGACGGCGCCCCTCGGACCCCGGAGGAAAGCGGGAGGCCCCACCCGGAGGGAGGAGGGAAGCGGAGGAAGAAGGAAAGGCCACACGGGGTCGCGGACCGGACCCGGGCGGCGGGGGGAAAAGGAAGGAGAAGGCGGAAGGCCGGGGAAAGGACGGAACCCGGGGACCCCGGAAGAGAGGTACCACGGAAGCCGGTCGGACCCGGAGGATTGACCCCGGACCCGGGAAAACCCCCGACGGAAGGGAGGGGAGGGACCCGGAAAACTGGCACCCGTCGGAGGGCCTAGGGAGGGGAACGGAGGACACCGCCGCGCCGGAGGACCCGGACCGGAGGGGTATCCGCCTCGCCCCGCGGACGGACGCCCGGGGGGGCGGACGGAACCGGACGGCCGCGGTACCTATCGCACCACCGGATCCGGAAAACCGGAGTAGGACAGCCACCCATCCACCGGAGGGACGGAAAACTCCGGAGCGGGCGTGGTGTGGTCTACTTCCCAGGACAGGAACCCCTCGGGAGGAGCCGGGATCACCGGGGGGACCGGACGGCCGGCTCCGGAAAGCCCCTCGGGGAGGAGAAGGAAAGGCAAGGAAACGGGGATGGGGTCACGGCCGGCCGGACACGCGCCGGATCGGGACGGACGGAACGGACCGGCCCCGGGGCAGGCCGCGCGACGCCCCACCCCGGAACCGGGGGCAAACCAAGGAAGCCTCCCGGCTCACCCCGGAGGAACCGGCGGAACGGGGAAGGAACACCGGCCCCCCCCCCGGGAGGACTCGGGAACTGGAGAGCCTCCCACGGACACACCCAGGAACGGACCGCGGGGAGCGGAAAGGAGGAGGAAAAGGTATCCCCCCCGCGTAGGAGGGGGGCGGACGGCGGGGGGAGGACATAACAAAATCACTCTACCTATTATACAATAAACATCTTTACACATAACCCCCCCCCCCCCCCCCCCCCCCCCCCCCCCCCCCCCCCCCCCCCCCCCCCCCCCCCCACACACAAATATATATTACCCCCCACCCCCTCGGGAGGGTAACCGGCGGGAATGGAAGATTAGACTGGCCCCAGGGACGGATCGTACGCACCCCTCGGACGGAGGTGACGGGACGCGGGAGAGGACGGAGCCGGACCGGAGGACACCGGAGACACCACCCACCCCACGGACGGCGGAAGGAGCCGGTCCCGGGGCCCAGGGAACGGACGGGGACGGACGGAAACGGGACCCCACCGGAAATGGGCCCCCGCGGCGCAGGCCGGGACCGGACGCACCCCCGGACCCCCCCGAGCTCCACAAACCATATAATGGAAGCGGCAAGGACGGGGCCCGGCGGGACCGCACCTGAGCTCAGGAAATTACCCCCCCCCCCCCCCCCCCCCCCCCCCCCCCCACCACCCCCCCCCCCCCACAAAAATACTCCCCTCCGGAAGGGGGATCCCATTGCCTGGCAGGAACCCGACCTCGCACCGGACCCGGGGACGCCCGGACGGAGGCCCCGGAACCTACCCCGGGACTGGGAACCCGGGATCGTACCCCCCGTGACTCCCCCGGATACGGACGCGGATCGGAAAGTAGGAGACCGGAGGGAGGAGGACTTCACTCCTCTATTACTGTGTCAACGCCGGGGCCCCGGGGACGCTTCACCACCCGACCCAGGAGGACGCACGTGAACCGGACCGGAACCGGATCTCCGTCCCACGGGGAACCACCGCGGGAAAAAAACTAGGCGGGCGGACCCGGAACTCCTGGAGGACCCCGAAACCGGAAGGGGGGAGGCCGGAAAACCCCGGTACGGAAGGGCGGAACCGGAACCGGAACGGAACGGAACGCCCTCTCTCGGCCCCCGGAGGACCGGACCTAATACCGGGAGGACGGAAGGGGGAAGGAGGACCCGGCGGGCCCTCCGGACCACCCCCCCCTGGCGTCGGACCGGAAATGGAACCGGGGGCCGGCGGTCCGGACGGCGGGAGGAACCGGAACGGAACCGGAGGAAGCGCCCCGAACCCAGTCGGAAAACCACGGAAAGGTTACGGAGGAGACCCCCGGAAGGCCCCAGGACCGGACCGGACGGAGGGAGGGGAAAAAACAGGAACCAGGGATCTCTCCCGGCGAGGTAGGAGCCGGGAGCGGACTCCTGGACGGAACGGACCCGCCGGAACGGGGGAGGACACCCCCACCTTGCGGAGGCGGAAGGAAAACCCGGGAGAACACGGGATGTAAACGGAGGAGACGGGAAAACACGGTACCGGACGGGGGCCCCCGGAACGGACCCGGAGGATCGGCGCGGAGGAGGAGGAACGGATACGCGGATCACGGAACGAGCGGCGGAAGCTCGTCGGGCGGGCTGGCTGCCAGTGGTGCGACCCGCCGGGGATGGAGGTCCCTGGAGGAGAGGCTTATTGTGGACGGGCGGGGCGGGGCGGGGCGGGGCGGGGCGGGGCAGGCGGTGGGGGTCAATTATCTGGAGGCACGCGGGGCGGTCTGGCGCTTCTTGCTCGGATTGCTGCCCGAGGGCAGAAGGGAGCGGTCAGGGGGGTCAAGGGGGTGGTGGCGAGCAGCGCAGCAGGTGCTTAAACCTCTTGGGGGCTTGTCAACTTGAATCATGGGGGAGGACCTCGACTCCTGCCGGGGGGGGGGGGGGAGAGAGAGAGAGAGAGAGAGAGAGAGAGAGAGAGAGTAGTGGGGGCTGACGACTACAGCCCGTCATGACTCCGCGCGCGGCACGGCGAGGCGAGGAGGGCCGAGCCATGAGAGTAGGGCGCCCTGGAGACCCCTCTTCGTACGGCCGGGAGCCCGTCCGGTCACCTGGGGAACCAATTTTCTCCCTCCCTGTGCGCCGCACAGCATTGGGCGAGATAGCACATTATTCGGGAAGGTGAACTGCATCCGGTGATACCTTTGTCGTAACTGTCCGACCGCGGACAGCCGAGCTCCAGCGCGCTAAGCGGTGCGGAGCGGCCGCGGCGGGACCTGCGTCTTCAGTCCGGCGGCGGGCGGCCGCTGGGAGCGCTGTTTTCAATCCCCTTTTTGTCCGTCAAAGCGCATTCTTACTCATGATCGGACTCAAAATTGGTATCGGGGAGTTTTCGATAGCGCTGAATCCGAATCTGGCAAAAATTTTCAAAAGGGGGCCGTCCTTAAAGGTGATGTCTTAGTAAAAATCATAATGAGGACTAACAAATCACCTTTAAGGACGGCCCCCTTTTGAAAATTTTTGCCAGATTCGGATTCAGCGCTATCGAAAACTCCCCGATACCAATTTTGAGTCCGATCATGAGTAAGAATGCGCTTTGACGGACAAAAAGGGGATTGAAAACAGCGCTCCCAGCGGCCGCCCGCCGCCGGACTGAAGACGCAGGTCCCGCCGCGGCCGCTCCGCACCGCTTAGCGCGCTGGAGCTCGGCTGTCCGCGGTCGGACAGTTACGACCAAAGGTATCACCGGATGCAGTTCACCTTCCCGAATAATGTGCTATCCGAGGGGGCAACCACTCCCCATCCTAGTGTACACGGGATTTCTACTGATTTCACAAGATTTCTACTGATTTCACAAGATTTCTCTGAGATTTTGAGAGATTTCTATGAGATTTCACACGATTTCTCTCAGATTTCATGACATTTCAGAAGATTTCAATGAGATTTCATGAGATTTCACAAGATTTCAATGAGATTTCATGAGATTTCTCAGTTATATTTCCAAGGATTTCATCGAGATTTCTGAGGATTTCATCGAGATTTCTGAGGATTTCATCGAGATTTCCGCAGGTTTGTACACAGGATTTCTCGAGTGGTTGCCCCCTCGGTGCTATCTCGCCCAATGCTGTGCGGCGCACAGGGAGGGAGAAAATTGGTTCCCCAGGTGACCGGACGGGCTCCCGGCCGTACGAAGAGGGGTCTCCAGGGCGCCCTACTCTCATGGCCGAGCAGGGCAGCGCACACCTCTCTTGTCGGTCAAACCCCGCGCTTAGAACTCCACCAGCCGTCTGACTCCGAAGACCGTTCGCGTAGGTACCTCCTTTCCTTGTCGCACCTATAGCGGTGCCCCGTGTTAGAGAAAGTAGAGCCCCACGAGTGTGACAAGGACGGAGGCGGGTGAGCGACCTTCCGAAGCAGACGGCCGGGGCCCGATTTGCCGGATACGAGGAAGGGTTGGCGCGGGATTGTCGCGTGAGGTGAGGTGAGGTGTCTTCTCCTACCACCGTGATTCCATAGAAGTCACAGGAGCGAGCGGGTTCGCCTATACCCAAGGCTCAAGGGGCTACGCTGCGATATGGGCAAACCCGTCCACACCCCGGCGTCTCCTCTGAAAACTGTTGTGTATTGTGATTAACAGTTGGCAGCCCTGCATGGCGCGCCTATAAATACATGTACAGGTGATCCAATAAAAACCAGTTGTTATCCAGACTCGCTCGATTGGCTCCAGGTGTGGGTGAGCGGTGCCTGTACTCTCTTGCATTCCTTTCCGCTTGGATCTTGACTTTGATGCAGATGATGTGCGAGAACGACGCTGGTAGCTCCTGCTAGGCTTCCCTCTATTTCTGGATGATGATCTTGAGTTTGACCTCTCAGCTGATCTCGTCCTGCACCTTGATCCGCGATAGTTCTTGATTTCATCTGCGCCAGAGAAGTGCACTTGATTACTTGCTTCATTCAGGGACAGAGCATTTATCTTTGTTCAGCAACTTTGAATCTTGTTCGTGTTCGACACGGCAGATGTGCACTTGGAAGTGTTCAACTGTGCCGTGCAACTCTTTCCTTGTTGAACTCTTCCAAGTGTTTAACTGTCGAGTTGAACACTTACAAGTAAAAATTAGCGAGTTAAAACACTCGCCATTGCTGAACTCTGGGTTGAACACTTGTGCATATAAAACAGGGTGTTGCACACTTACAAGTGTTAAACAGTTGCACACTTGGTTTCACAGTGCAGCTAGGTTTGAGCGCGTACTCCGGCCGCCCAGAAAACTCGAAAGACCGGGAAGACCACCAAGAAGACCAAAGAAAACCGAAGAAGACCAAAGAAAACCGGAAGAAGACCAAAAAAAAACGAAGAAGACCAATAGGGTATTTTCACTCCGTTCAAACCGGATCCAAAGA